>JBBMOC010000021.1:6642123-7108072 GCA_037975185.1 Centropyge bicolor | reverse complement strand
CCTCTTGCTACCCCTCTACCCCCCACCCTCCATCGCCACTCTTACCCCCTCAGCCCTAACCATTATTTATTTTAGCAGCTCCAGCCCGCTTCAGAGGGCTCAGCAGCACTCACAGGGCCCCTGCCAAAAAGTGGCTTTCTGACTGAAAGCTTTCCAAACAAGCTCCGCTGGTCCATTTGGCCGAGATCCAACGCTGTGCGGTCTCCCTACTACCGCTCCCTCTCCCTCTCTCTCTAAGAAAAGAGGGAGAGAGGGAGTCTGGTTTGCATTAAGGCGAATGTGCGTGTAGCCACATGTGCGCCCATAGTTCTACAAGTCTGTGTGTGGGTGTGTGTGCGTGCGTGTGTTTCTGGCGATCTGACCCAGACCCAGAGTGATGGTCCCTGGAACCTGAAGCCACACCGAGCTATATAAACAATGAGCAGTGTATTTACACAGAGCTAAGAGAGCAGGAGACCATGGCTCCTCCAATGCATCACAGCAAAGCCACGTCCCCGATACCACGCAGACAACCTGTTTATGGCCTTTGTGTGTGTGTGTGTGAGAGAGAGAAAGAGAGAGAGGGTGAGAGAGACCCTGCCAGGACCCTTTTCTGGTCTACCTCCCTCCCAGGTATCTTATCACTTTGTGTGAAGATAGGAGTATGTGGAGACGCTCTTATAATGGCCCCTCAGATAGGTCTGTGTACAGGAGAGCGAGGTGGGCAGATAACACATGATTAGATTAAAAAAGGTGGTCAGACAGTGGAATATAATATGTTCCATATTGCTGCCCGTCAGCACAAACATATGGAGAAGTGCCTTACAAGTAGGGCTGAGTATGGTCTGAAATTCTTTGATGCAAGTGCCGATATGATGCTTTATTCTGTGCTGTAATTCCAGAAATTCAAACATGGTTTCTCTGCAAAAACCTGTTTTTCATTTAACAAAAGAAAGTTCTCTGATGTTAACTTTTGAAGATGCTACGCAAGAACTTTGTGCTAATAAAATTGACAAAATTTTGATTTAAATTTGAAACTTTATGATAAGAGACAAAGAAAAGGTTACAAACCTAACCCAGCGTTTGACAGCAATTTACAAAACTTGACAAGAGACACTCGGTTTAAAAAGAGAAAGAGTCAAAGAGAAAGATAACATGTACATGTTAGAGTTCTGTTTGTGTGTTTAAATGTGTGTGTGTATGTGTGTGTGTGTGTGTAGGTGTGTGTGTGTGTGTGTGTGTGTGTGTGTGTGTAGGTGTGTGTGTGTGTGTGTGTGTGTGTGTGTGTCTTAGGTCATGACATTTGTGTGAGATTCTGCAGCTGTCCACTCTTCCAGGAATCAGGAACCAGACCCAAACTCACCTGACCTCCCGTGAGTGGTGGAGTGTGACCAAAAACACACACGTACACACACACATGTATGCACAAGCGCTAGAGGAACAGAGCAACAGGACACACACTCTTCCCCAGGCCAGCAGAGAGGAAGGAAGTAAGGGCTGGTGGTCACAAAGCACACTAACGGTAAGCCTGCCTGTCACACACTGCAAGTTGCCTTTCAGTAGCGTAACCTCCAAAATGAATAGACGTCAGAATGAAATATGTGGAGTTATTCATTTTTTGTTCCCTTTTATTAATCAAACATGAACTAGTTCTATTCATCATCATGAGCAGTTCAACTTGGCTCTGAAATGCTGACACTTGATGTGGAAAGTACAAACAATTCAATATACCTTTTCTCTTGTACAGCATATATACTGAGCACTGCTTTCCAAAGCACATTATTTGATGATAGCTATACAACTCTTAGGAGATTTTTGTTAACTGATTTGTGAAAGTGGATGGAACAAACTTTTTAGTGTCAAAGTCATTTCAGAGTGTTGGGTAAAAGGTGACAAGGTCTCTGTATATTCCATTTGAAAAGTCTTGAAAAGGCACGGTCCAATGTTAGTGCACTTCTAATATTCAAACTTTTAATACAATCAGCCTAAATGTATAAAAATGATTCAGAAAATATCACTGTTAAGTGTTACTGTGAGAACTATTTAAACTCAAAGCCAATAGAGGTCAACAACAAAAGTAAGTAACTCTTCCGTTTGGGTCTTTCTCTTTGAGATTTAAAAGCTATATTTTCAAGTACTGTGCATAATACAAATATCAATTGCAAAATACTTCACTGCTAGACCATCACTTGTGCTATGGAATGGAAACCTCTAAATGCCAGACAAAAATGTGAGATGATCCAGCTTTTGGAGCAGACTTGTGAATATAGCTGCACAGGTGCTCACTAGAACCATCTTTAACTGAGACATTTTGTGTGGACGTCTCTGGATTAGTAAGAATCTAAAATCTGGAATTTCAATTTTCAGCAAAGATGGCAGGGTTCCTTAGGCAGACTAGAAGGAAAGATGGTTCATTGATGTTTTTTATGAACATAAATTATGAACATTGGGTTTAAAAAAACATGATTACAGTGTAGAGTCATATCTGAAGCAGACTTTAACTAAAAGTCAAAGAGCTCTGTGTGCACACTTACCTTCTGGTATGTTACCATTAACTGTAGAAACAGGCAGTTTTACTGGTCTCCCAGAGGAGGAAATGTTTTGTTTGTGTTAGATTAAAGTCAATTTCATGTTTTATTGCTCATATTAAGAAGATTTAAGGGCTACACTTTTTTTGTGAAAAGTCATAATTTCCTCTGGATGAATTGCTCTTAAAAAAATTGAGTTGTATTTTAGAAAGAAATTTTTATGTTTTTATTTGTAGAACTGCCAACGTAATGTCATATGTAAGAAGTTATGTTGTACTTTGAGTGCCACATAGAAGTGTGGATTGGATACATGGAATAATATTCTTGAAACAGTAGTTGGTCAGGAACAAACAGTTATACACATAATTCTCATTTTAGCCTCTTTGTTCATCCTACAGTTCAACTTATTTAGTTACATTTTTTTGAATTGCAAAGCACATTTATAAATCAGTTGTTGCCATAGTTTCAGGGCACAGCTGGATGAAACATGGTAAATATGAGTCCTTACCATGTTGAATGACAGCAAACAACAACAGCCGTTTGAATGGCTTACTAGTTTTATGACACCAACAAAAATGCACACAGCTGGTTTTATGCGTGTGAACACAATGTCCATGTTAATAAGCAGCGTTTACAGGAGCACTGAGCGGCATCGCAGCACAGAAAAGTGATTGTTCAGCTAGTTAGTTTGCAGTCGCTGTTTATCAGAGGGGTCAAGGCTGGCCGTTATTGTTTGAGCGCAGCCACTGGTCCTCTGCCGCACGTACATGGCTGTAATGAGCAAAAGGTTGCCCTCACTGATAACTGTCAGCGAACCAGAGTGTCACCGCTCACATCAATCATTTCTCTTCCTGCTCAATTCACCCCTTTGTGTCCGCTCTTTCTTCCTCTCTTCCTCCGTTTTCTTTCTCTCTTTCTTTTCTTCCCAATCTTTTTATTACCCTGCAATTACAGCTTATCTGCAGTGGTAAACTTGGCCCCTCCACTTCCTTATCTGTGTGCCTGGGCAGAGCAAGGGTCTCTTGAGTAAGAAGACAGGGAGGACAGAAGGAGGAGAGAGAGAGAGAGAGAGAGAGAGAGAGAGAGAGAGAGAGAGAGAGAGGAAAATAAGAAAAATCAGTCAGAAAAGAAGGAGACCTCAAGCAAATGAATGGGCCAGTTACAGAAAGGAAGCAGGCTTTACTTATGACTTCCTACCCTCGCTTTTCTTCTATAACAGCCAACACAATACATTTTCTTTTAATTTTCACCCTTTCACACTGTCAGGCTGATAAAGAAAATAGCTGGATTATATGGATTAATTCACATTTGCTGAACAATGATAGTTCGAGGTTGAGGAACTTTTTTTTTTACTCGCCATGAAATGATAGAAAAGTTGTTCTTTATTAATTTATCTGCCAAGTTATACATATTTATACATAGGCTACATGCTGAAATATTAACCCACCTTTTACCATCAATGCTTGTATTCAAACTCAGTCCTTTTTCCTTCAACCATCCCCCATCGTTGCCTTCTTTCACTCCCTAACACTCCTCCTCAGCAGCCCCCCCTCACTGTTGTCCCGACTGGTCAGTGGGTTTGTGTGTGTGTGCCAGTGTGTATTAGTGTGTGTGCGTGTGTGTGTGTGTGTGCATCTGAAGGGTCACTGGGGTTAGGGAGTAGACCTTGGCCTTGTGGTCTGACCCCAGAAAAGAGGCTGGTGTCTGGGTCTGAATGCCCTGTCTGACCTCCCTGTCACAGCCTGTGTGTGTGTGCTCGTCCATCTGACAAGTTGCTTTGTGAGTACGTCTATGTGTGTTCTATATATTTGTGCTTATGTTTTCCTATGCTTGTTTGCATGGACTTATACCCATGTGTGCATGCTTGTGAGGCACCTATCCATTTTTTTTATTTGCATCCGTGCATACATGCATGACCATATCTGGGCTTGCCTTTGTCTTTGTGTGTGTGTGTGTGTGCGTGCGTGTGTGCATCATCCGTCCCTCCCACTGTGTGTTGGGGGGCAGGGGAGCAGGGCTCTGGCCAGACGAGACAGAAGTGACAGGTATTGATCATCGTTGTTCCAGTCAAGCAAAGACCCTCTCATGCCTGTGTGCTTTGGGGAGAGTCCTGTCTGCATCCTAGGGGGAGAGAGGGAGAGAGGGACAACCACAATCAATGTCTGATCCTCCTCTCAGAGCGGCGGGGTCAGTCTGGATTTACCTCTCTTTTTTGTTTCTGACTGACAGCGGTAAAATAAGACATGTCAGTGAACGAACATCCAAATAACAAAAACATCAAACATCAATATTCATGTGTTTTTTTTTCTTATGTCCCCAGACTAAAAAGAAAATGGGAATAAACAATGATGATGAAAATGCAGCGAGCTCCGCAAAAAAATCTAGAATAAAAAAAGTCTTGCCCAAAAATTGGCACGAGTTCTTATGCTGACTTTAACTTTGAGAACACAAAACCACATCTATGTGCTAATTGGCCATATTGAAAGCCTCCTCATTTGTATCAAACAGTGCAACGGAGTAGAGAGTATGACATTGTTTTCAGGAGGGAGAGTTGCATACCTCAGCCTTTTCACCAAGTCGTCCTCTGAGCTCCACAATCCCCCAAGCCCACCTCCTTGCCCTCACCCCATCCACAGACAAATTGATTTGCAAGGGTCCGGAGTTGGCGAGCCCTCAGAGCACCACCTTTTTTTGCATACAGAGCGCTGCGGGGATAGCACAATGACTTGGTCCAACAAAAGACGAAAGGAGAGAGGGATGAGGAGAGAGAGAGAGAAAGAGAGCGAGAGAGAGGGTAAGAGAGAGGGAATGACAGGGGGGAGGTTTCCAGGGGTGGTGAGTGTTTGCAGGTGGGGGTTGGTTGCACAAGGCCAAACTCAGCAGGACGGGGAGGACTGGCTGGTTCAGAGGTCCACGATATCAACTGACACACACACACACACGGATACAGCCATGAACTCACTCACACACAAGCAAATAAGCACACAGACACACACACACACACACACACTCCAGTGCCCTCATGCCCTCAGCCCTCCCTCCTTGTCCCTTTATCCCTGTCTGGTTGGAAAGGTCAGTGCATGTCTGGGAAAAGGGGTCCCAGGATCCCCAAACCCCTCCATTCCACACACACACACACACATGCACACACACACACACGCACACACACACACACACACACACACAAGCAGACACACATGTAACAGTTAAGTCCATTCATTTTTATGTGAACTTGCCGCAATGCCAATACTGTACACACTCAAATATAAAACACACACACACACCAAAGTTTGGTTATGGTGTGAGGGGGTCTAAATATATGTGCGCTGGTCAGCATCAGCCGCCCCCCCACCCCACCCAGACAGCGCACCTCCCTATTACCCCAGCGCCCCCCCGACCTCAGTGAAAGAAGAGAGTGAACACATTCAAATGGAAAACATAGTCCATTGTGGCCAGTGTTTTGTCTCCTCACGATGTAAATAGCTACACTTGCCAGCAAACAGAAATACGCAGTTGTAGCAACGGCAGATAACAACATAGCTGCTGTCAGTGATGTCATATCCACTATCATGTGACAAATGGTATCTTAGTTACATTTTCAGCGACTTTTCAGAAAAAAGAAATGTGTGTGTGTGTTTGTACAGTTAAAGTATTTCGACTCTCTGGACAACTGTCAAGTAGCTCAAAGCTATAATAGACTAACAGCCTATATAGAATAAAGTACTACATGTTCACACACATGTCTGCATGTCTGCATGTGTGTGTGTGTGTGTGTGTGTGTGTGTGTGTGTGTGCGTGTGTGTGTGCATGCTTGGGTGTGTGTGGTGAGATGATCTGCTGTCTGGTTCTCTTCCTTTTCCCCTGATGCCCCCTGAGACGCCCCTTGCAAACACACACACACGCACACACACACACAGAGTCTACGACAGAGAGGGAAACCCTCTATATCCTTTATGAACCTCTCGACCTGGAGCCCTATACAGCCTACCAGGACAGGGAGGGAAAGAGGGGAAGATGGGGGAGGGAAGGTTGTGAGAAGGGGAGAGACCGCGGGCCCAGCTGGGGTGGGGGGAGGAGAATAAAAACCTCTCTCACCCTCTGCTCTCTGACCTGCTGCGTGGAGGAGGACTCGCGATGCCTGGTCCACTACATGGCTGTGGATGAGTTGTCCAGCATTTTGCTCAACTACGCTATGATTTGAGTCCCAAACTTCAGGCAGTTTAGATGGAAAATGATAAGCAATGCATATTAATAGCAATAATGGAAGAAATTCAGATCTATTCTTAGATATAATAAAAACACTCTGAAATGTAAGAATGAGCAAGTTTTTCATCTCCACCTCAACATTGCTACCAGACAGGAAGTCTCCCAAAATTTAATATCAGACTTTAGATTAGATTTTGGGTGTCATTGTTTTGTCTAGCTGACATTTTTCTCACTTAGATTTTATGACTTTCAAGCTATTTTGAATGTTGCTTTGGACCCCTGCTGAACTTGGCTAGTCATGTTTGATTTTATGGTGACACTGACAGTTTTCTTACATTTGTATAGGTTTAGATTTTTGCATTCTTTCTGTGTAGTTAGTGGTCAGCTGACACATTTTTTTTCAAAGTAAAAGTATAAGAAAAGAGAAGAATGGGGACACAAGAACACTTTGCACTTGCTTAGTCTAATATTCAGCATCACTAAAGTCAAACCCGCAGCTAAATGAACTAATCTGCTGGTCATAAGACGCACAGATTACTTACCTGCCTCCATGTTGGACATGCACATTTTCTATTAAAGTGGTACTCTTGCTGTGTAGACCTTTGCTTTCCTGTTTTTTTTCCCATGGTGCAAAATGTCCTTTCTCAGGAATCAACTTCAAAATAATAATTGGCATGTCAAAGCAATGACAAATGATAATAAATAAGGAGCGGAAATTAACTTTGCATTCTATAATTTTTCTCTGAGGCAAATGATGAAATACAAACAGGAGATGGTGAAATGTTATGTTATGCTACACTATACTGTCAAATATACTGTACATCACAGAGCAAATAACCGGACTGAGAAAAGAGAAGGTCAGAAACGAGTTGAAGGAATTCACTTGTCCATCGCATCCATCAACCAGTCACGCTTGACAAGAGAGTGTTGAACAGGTAACCTTGCACTCTATGCTATGTATGTACCCAGGGTCATACTCCATGGTTCTGCTTTGATATGCAATATTACACTCCACGTCGTGATACCCAGCGATACACTTGCAGTAGCTCTTCTTCTGACAGTGTGCCGCTGACCCTCCAAAGCATGTAACCATCAGCTGTTATATAAAAATTATATTGTTGCAGAGGTCTGTGTGTGCTCGCCAGGACAACGCTACTGGCTGCTGACTTCAGCCAGAGAAGGGTCTCCTTCTTCATTGTGATCTGGAGGGAGAGACGTGGAGACAAAACAGTGACACCGACCAATGTCGAGGGCGAATACACAGATAAGTCGCCAAGAAAGAAAAGGAGAGCGGGAGAGAAGGTGAAGGCTATGTTGCGTCTGAATAAGTTGTTTGTTCTGTGACACTGATCAAATGTCATCACTTTGTCTGTGTGTTTGTATGTGTGTGTGCGTGTGTGTGTGTGTGGAAGAATTTGTTCTTTTGTGTGTGTGTGTGTTTAAGTGTTATGTTTACATATTTACACATGAGTGCTTTCGGTGGATTGGACACAGGGTCATTGTTCACCTGGTCCTTGGTCTACTAGGTGGTTTACACACACACACACACACACACACAGGCACACACACACACACACAGGCACACACACACAGGCACACACACCATAAGGGTTTCTGCTGGTCCTGCCCCTGATCTGGGTCAGGGGAGACCCCATTCAGGCCCATTCCATCCCCCAGAACCCCCTGCTGCTTCTGTGCTCCATCCCCATCCCAGCAGCCTCTCACTCCTCCATGCCAGGGATTGTTTCCAAAGATTAGACTTAATATGAATATCCATAAACAGAATGGGACTCCCAGACTGTGAAAGCTATCAAAGACATATTTGCATCTAATCCTCAAAGAACCCCCCTCCCACCCCTTACAGAGAGCTTGCTACCCCCTTTCGGCCCCCCGAAAAAATCCTACTAAACCTCCCCCGAAAAACCCCTCAAACCTGCCATCCCCCAGCCCCAGAAACCCTCCCCTCTTGCCCCCGGACCATCCCATCCATTCCCCAACCGTTGGGCCAGACAAGACCAGACCAATTCTATTGGGGATTATTTGGCTTAGTGATGAATAATGGATGACCATCTCCCCTCTGGCTCTCCACCACAGCAGCACCTCTCAATTGGCCTTGGCATCGAGCCATTCACTGGCCTGTCTGGATGGCTGCTTGGCCGGCTGGCTGGCTACCCAACCCAAGAGATCTACACGATGATTGCAATATTGGGAACGTATGGACAGAATATTAGTTCTGAATATTGCAGAAAATGGTGAAATTCATTTAGCTACATAGTGTCAAATCTGTAATATGTGGGGGCACCATGGAGGCAATTATTATCAGCTCAGCAAGCCAAATTGTGGCTTTCCTGCAAAATGTCATATTTATTTTGGTTCTTTTATTTTGGTGGCTAATGTTGAAAAGTAATAAGGCCAATTTTCAACCATAAAAATCTGTAATTTGCATTTGTCGCTTCACACACATTTAAAGGTGTCTCTCTCCTTGAAATATTTACTAGAAGGCTGCTTAGTAAACATGAAATTACTGAATGTCCTTCTATGAATTAAAATATAAACCGGCGATTGTCTTGGATACAAATAGACCACGGGGGCAGAGAGAGTGTTGTACAGAGCGTGGGAGAAAGGCCTGAACATTGTCCTTGTCCTGAAAAGCAAGGAAGCCACTCTTCTTTTATTCCTCCTCTCATCCTTGTTTTTGCACTTTATCTCTTTTCATTCGCTCCGCTCTCCGTCTTATTTTCAATGGAGCACTTGGGGCCAAAGAGATGTCAGTGCTGTGGATACACACACACACATACACACCCACACACACACACACACAAGGACACACCTGGGCATAAGAGCGCCAGCTGAAAGGAGACAAGTTCATCCAAAGGGCCTGGCTAACAGTAACACAGGAGGGGCCAAGTCCCATTGTGCCCCAGGTCCACTCAGAAGCTTCTTACCCCTCACTTTTCCTGAAGACAGGCTCCCAAGGTGCAATTCGACAAGATGGTTTTTGTACACTCATTATTTGTGACCCTTTTTTTGTCTTTCATTTTCTTGTTTTACGGCTTTGTTTGTTTGTTTCTTTCAGGCGAGGGTAGAGTAGCTTTGGGTCTTTTGACGACAGCTGTGCTGCCGAGCGCTGCATAGAAACAACACAAGTTCTGCACAATGACTGACAAGCGCTTTGTAGGACAGGAGGCCCACAATGAATGTGTCCCCACTAAAGACCACCGGTTGGCCCCTTAAAGACCAGAATATTAGAGGCTGCCTGGTCCAAGAGAGTCGGCTGCACTCCTGGACTCCTGGAGCAGTTTGGACAAGTGTGACCTCCATCCTGCAGGACGGTGATATGTGGGCAAGAGCTCTAAAATGGACAAAGTGGAGATCATAATAGGAAAGAAAAGGTGTGGATGAGGGTGAAAAGGTCTATTTTTGATGATTGGAGAGTGTGTATGTTTGAAAGCGAGTTGGCAGAGTTAAAAAGGGAACAGAAAGATCTCAGAGAGAGTTTATAAAATACCAAATATGGATGTGACACAAACTCTCTACCTCTGTCTTTTTGTGTGAGAAACACACTCTGACATTACTCAGGGGTAATTAAAAAAACTGTAAATACTGCAGGCAGAAGGAAGTATGTGCAGGGTGTAATAAGGTCAGTCTGGTAGGTCAAGCATGTGACCGTGGCCCTGCAGTCCCTCTTCCCTCCCACCCCTATCCCTCTCTCTCTGACCCCTGGGCCTCAGGAATGAACCAGGAGTGAACCAGGAGTGGCACAGCAATTCTCAGAAACTTCCAGAAACTTCCAGAGCCCTCTCACCCCTCAGCCTTGGCCGGTCTTAGCCTCTGCCACCCCTGCAAGAGCTGGAGTGGCTCAGAGAGCTCCACTGGCCCCCACGGGGAGTGTCAGCGCCACCATGTACACCTTTAATACACATAGACACATAGAGAGACAGCCACATGGGAATACATACAAGGTAAATATAGATAAGAAAGAATGGGGAAGTAAGTATTATGTAAACAAAGAAGATATATATATATATATATATATATATATATATATATATATATATATATATATGAACCGGATACAACCAGGGCTGCAGGCAGGATTTTACAAATGAGTAATGCAAGATATCAATATTGTTTGACATTTCTGCAAAACCATATAATTGTTTAAATGACATTTTTACACCCAGTGACAATGTCTTTTACATTCTTATCTCAATCTAGTATGGTTAGGAAAGACTGTGGTTATGGCAAAAAAAAAAGACTACAGTGGTTAGGTTTCTGCAACTAAAACCTGGTTGAGGGTAGGACAAGATAGTGGTTAATATTAATAAATAGGAGCACTCCAGTAATTAATATTGCACTTTCAGGAATTTAGAGGTCTTTCAAGGAATAGATTGAAGCCATTAAAACTAAAGCAGCAGAGACCGAGATTTCACTTTTAGTCTCAAGTTTGGATCAAGCCCCAAAAATACTGAACCTTACATTATGCAACTCAAAAGCATAGAGACCCCCCCATCTGGTAAATCTTTCAAACTCCATGCCTCAAATTGGCAACAAAGACTTTCTGTTAAAAATGTGTTAGGACTTTTTTTGGAAAGATCCCTCCTGAGCCATAGATGATCTGAGACATGTAAACTGAACCCGACGTGTAAAATCAATGCCCCTTTAATTCCTCCTGCCCAATCCCATCCCACACCCCAAAAGAAATTTTGGATTGTTTTTTTCAAACCAATATATAAAGCTATATATTTCTGGTAGAGAAATGAATCCCTTTTTTTTTAATTCATTTCTTTGCCTAAACACTTTTTCTTGCTGAGACTTGATTAGAAGATCAATACCACTCTCATGTCTGTGCGGTGAATATGAAGTTACAGCAGCTGGTTAGATTTTGCTCATCATAAAAACTGAACAAAATCCAGCTACCAGCACCTCTAAAGCTCACTAATTAACACCTTCAATCTTGTTTGCTAAATTCATTCAAAAACAGAAGTGTGAAACTTTTCTATTTCTTGGCCGGGAGCAGCACCTTTGTCATGACTGTGAGGTAAAATCATCAGCTGTGGCCTCCTATTTACAGGATAAATGTGACAGCCGTATCAATCATCTAACTCTTGGCGAGAAGGCAAACATATTTCCCAAAAGGCCAAACCATTATTTAAAAGTTTTTTAAAATACAAGAATCAGCCTTGAAGAAAAACAGAATATACATATGGCAGGATCTCAGTGGTAGCTAGACACACACACATTAAAGACAGGAAAAAATAGCAGTATCTGCAGAAAAAAGACTTCCTATGGGTGAATTAGTTTACAAGCTATAAATGATGCATTTGCTGAGCTCCTGTCCAGCCTTAACTGACACTGAAATGTAGTGGCATAAAGAGGCCAGAGGATGAACTTTGCCTCTTTATTCACAAGACTGTAAACAGACGCCCTACTGTCTCCCACTGTGCACACAGCATACAGCTCACACACACATAGACACACATGCAGGTGCACTGGAAAGCACACACGAGTCAGAGGGTACTGATAATATGACCCTGTTTTACTGGTCATATAAATTCTGCCAGCGGCATTGCACCTGGAGAACACACACACGCGACAGAAAAATATGACCATAAGCATACACTAACCCAGGCATATGCAGATACATGCATGTGAGCGCATGCACCCTCATGTATATATCTGTCTGTGCAACACATCCACATGTAATAATAACAGACAAACATATAAACATACAGTTTTTGGCAGCTGTGGTTTTAACAGTTTGAACACGGTACCACTCTGAGCTCCACGCCCCACAGTTCAAGGTCAGCTCAGCTGGTCTGTGGAATCTACTGCCCCTGCCCAGCCCCACCTCCCTCACCCCCTGACCCTTCCTTCTCCTCCAACCACCCATACTCTGGAATGAGCCACCCCTGCAGTGTGCCAAAGGAAACCCCTTCAGCAAACCACATACTGATACTGTACAGTGCAGATAGCGCTGACCTGTACAAGGCTGGCCCTTATGGATTACTGCACACACTGTACACACACACACACAAAGCAGCACAAACACTTGTGGAACTGGAATATGAGTAATACGCAGTGGAGTTTTGGGGAATGTCAGATGTCTCAAAGGTCAGTAATAAAGGCAATACCTCAAGGCTCTTATCTGATTGCGCACCATGAAACCAAAAGAGTCCACTCAATTAGGGTCAGTGCGGCATTCAAGACATTCCTTCCCCCTCACCCCCTGTCCTTCTTTTTCACTCTGGGGTCAAAGTTTTCACCTTATCTGGAAGCCATCAGCAGTACCAGTCCCACCTCTGTGACTCATTTAGTCGAAACTGTTGCATGTCGTTAAATTCCCTCTCTCTAGGTCTGAGAAGTAGGAAAAAAGAAAAAAAAATCACACACACAGACATTTACAGCAATACTTCACAGGCGAGGTAATCCGGGTCTCTGCCAAGATTTTCACTGCCAGCTACAGCACATATTGTCTAGCGGGCAGACTACGACTCAGATGTTGTGAAGGCAAAAGAGCAGGAGCAGGAGGAGGAGGAGGAGGAGGAGGAGGAAGGGGGATTCTGCTGTGATCCAGTTTACTATTTTGGCTGGGGCTTTCTTCTCGCTGTGTGGTCATGGGGTAGAGAGCGGCGCAGCCAGCAGGCACTGAGGACACTCGCTGGCCGCAGCCAGACACAGAAGCCACATGGCCAGAGAAAGAAAGAGGAGGCAGGGTTACAAGAGGGAGAGGTGTAAGGAGAAAGCCAAGCAGAGCTGTCGGGTGAGGATTGTGGGTGAGGTTATTCTGGTATTCTCTTTTATGTCCTCACATTTTCTCACCTTCCGTCCCTGTCATCTCTTCTTCCTCCACCTCGTGCTTCTCAATCACTTCCTCCCCGCTCTTGAGCTTCAACTTAAACCTCGTCCCTCCATCCATCCCTCTGCCCCTCTTTTCTCCCTTCCCCCCTCTCTCTGCTCAGACAGACACAGCTACCCTCCTGGACGTTTCCTTTCTGCCGGCCTGCCCCAACAAAGGTGCTCAGTCATGTGAAACCTAATCTCCAGCCCCCCAAAACCTGACCCTTGACCCCTTCAGTCTTCACACAGCCAGAGGGGGAGGGGAGACGGGGCAGGAAAGGGAGGCTTTTGGGAAAAGGTCACATTCCCGAAGACACTTTTGTGTACGCACGTGTGTGTCTATGTGTGTGTGTGTGTGTGTGTGTATGTGTGTGTGTGTGTGTGTGTGTGTGTGTGTGTGTGTGTGTGTGTATGTGTGTGTGTGTGTGAGAGAGAGAGAGAGCGTGCATGCACCCAAATCCATTATGTGGTTTGTGTTACAGCATCAGCATGTGTGTTTGATTCTGTGTCTGCGTACAAAAGTGCATGAGGGGAAGTTTGCCTGTACACTCCTGTGTGCTTAACTGGATTTTAAGCTTTCATGTGTCTTTGTACAGTAGGTATGAGTGTGTGCATGTATGCACACACTGTATGTGCATGTTTGTGAGAAAGCACTTTCAGCCCCCAAGCATTGCTGCCCATAGACAAAACACAGACTTTGTTTTCTTGCCGAGCCAGACCTGTGAGTCTTGTCTGGGCAGAGCTCCTCTCCTTCCACCCTACACTGGCAATCCTCAGATCTTTTTGTGTGTGAGTGGGTGTGTGAGTGTGAAGCATAGTGTGTATATGTGTGAGGCACTGGGTGTCAGCTGTCCTGGGTGATTAGTGCTTTTATATTGTTCCAAGGAGCCCGGACGAGGCCCCCTCTTCACCGCACCACAGCACAGCTGCAGTCTGCCTCTCCATCTCTGCTCTTCAGCCTTCCTCTACTCACTGACACTCGTGAGACAGGCTCGAGCCCAAGAAAAAAATGAGCCTGAAACAGAGGCAAGAACTAGAGGAAGAGGAATGGACAAAGAAACGGAGCATGACAGAGTACACGCTGTATGATATTGGGAATGAAGAACGGGATGGATCGGAGAGATAAAGAGGGATGATCCACTGACAGTTGACGCCAGGATGAGGCAGAAGCGACAGAGACGGAGGAAGGTAGAGGAATAGAGGGAGAGCAGCGGACAGGGAGAAGTGGCATATTAGGAGGATTAGAGAGTCGATTCAACACGCAGACTCTCTCCTGGACAGGATTTCCCCAGCTGTGCCTGGGAGGCCTCCCCTGCTTTAAACACACAGGCAAGTCAGGACAGAGAGAGAGGTGAAGTAGGGGAGGAAAAGGGGAAAAGGGAGAGAAGGGGGGATCTTTATCTTTTCAAGAGTGTCTGTGAACTAGTTTTGATTAGCATAATGAACCAATAAATTCTTGCCCTTCAAAAGAGAGCCAGTGTATCCCCTGAAGACTTTCCAGAAATGAGAGTAACAAAAATAACACTTTTCATTTTCTCCAACATCTTGTTTGACAAATGAAAAACAAGTTTGATGAAGACAAACGTTCAAATGGGACTATAGACGTTATTCCCTGCATGACAAACTTTTTTCGACCCTCCTTTCAGTCAAAAAGCCGTGACTGTTGCCTTTACGAGTTAAGGACATATGTGTACACAAGGAGGAAGGGTGGTGGTAGGGAAGGGCTGAGAGTCTGCTATGGGAAAAGTATGTCTGCTATGCATGGGTTGTTTGGTGGCGAGATTTGTGGGCCAGAGCATTGTTGCTCACTTGACATTGAACTTGGTAGATCAGAGACAGAGGGGGGTTAACCACCCTCCCGAACATTATAAGTGTGTATATGTTCAAGAACACACACAGGCTAACAATTCCTCACCTCCCAACCACCCCCACTTCCTTTCGACTCTGCTTTATCTTAACTGTCAACACCTGGCCTAAGCAGGAACCTCTCTCTATCTGTGAACTTTAATCTGGCCCTGTTAGGCAAACAGCACCGGGCTCGGACAAGGAGACCGATTAGTCTGTCACGTTGCCCTCCAGTGCTTCAGCGGGGAGAGGAGGGAAGGGAGATATCGGAAGAAAAGATTGGGACATAGGAGGATATATAGAGTTAGATATAGCATAATTTAAAAACTGCACCAAAACACATGAAGGAAAATAGACACAACAGAGAAAGGCTAGAGAGGCCTTGTAGATTTAAAAAAAAAAATTGAGATGTGGGACAAGACAGGGAGAGAGACAGGAGGAGATGGGAGGGTTGCTGGAGATATAACACAGACGCTTCGGTGACCCAACGAGGCCACAGAACAGAGATATGGTGGTGAACTTCCACCCCCTATGATGGGTGACTCAAGCTGAGCCATGCAAACACACCCGGGTGCAACACATCCAAACAAATATCCTCACAGTGGTTTAAGTGTATTGTAGTATATATTACATTTTCTTTGTCTTTATGCATGTGTGTGTTCTGGTGGTTGTCTCTTATGCAGTGTTTTTTAAATTAGATTCTGAGTGTGCAGAATAAAGAACAAAAGCACAAAATTCAGATATGTATGTAATACTTTTTATTTTTTTCAAGACAAAATGGCTGAGTGAAGAGAATAATGCAGACAACAGCTGAAAATAGAGTGGCATCTCCGTAACTGAAAAATAACAACAAAATCTGTAAGTCGAGCAAGAACTCATGAATGTTGGTCAATGACCTTTGGTCATCAAATAGAGAAATTAAGCCATCACAATTCATCAGGAGGGAGAAAACTGATTTGTTTTGCAGTGACTCTGTTCTGAACAGAGCGTGTGTGTGTGTATATAGTCATAATAAATAACGCCGACCAATGTCGTAGGTCAACTTCAAGTTCAGTTCAGAACAAATAGCTTGAGAGTAAATACAGAACACAGGATGAAATCAGGCTGAAAACTCAAATGTACCTCGATACCATCAGCAATGATAACATGTACCAAACTTTTTTCTTTCTAGGATTTCTGTTATATTTAGAATATGCCTTGCATATGAGATGTACCATATTTAAATTATAAAGCACCATGGTTCTTTTGGCAATGAAAAAACAAAAGGTAAAATCAATATAACAAAAAAAAAACCTGTAGCAAGAAAAAAAAATGCTTTTCAGATTGATGTTGAATTGATTGCATATGACAAAAGGTCTTTTTCAAAAACGGCTGGAATGTTATCAGGTGGTACATGTTCAAGGACAGTAAAAAGTTGGCTACCGAGAAAACCCAACAATAGCTTGTATTACTGCATATAAAATGGCAGGAGAGAAAAATATATAAAACAAACTAAAAAGATATGTACAACCACCTGTTTTTACCTCATTGTGGTCACTCCAGCGGGACTGCCTGAAAAGGCCATTATATGACCTCTCACCCTTGGGGAACACCACAACATTTTCTTTTTTGAAAACATACTTATTTTCAAGCATACAAATTATTCACACTATATTATCCTGCCAAATTAAGAAAATATACGGTGGCAGCTTGTTGGGATTTTTTTCACTACAGAAAAAAAGGGTACATTGAAACCTTTAAAGAGTACAGGCAAAATAGTTAAAAATACAGGCTCCAACATAAATACTATAAGTGCCTACACTAAGTGAACATTAATTTCAAATACCATTCTAAATACAGGAAAAAAGTAGACCATAAATGTGTTTTGAACATAGGAACTTACATGAGTGTGCATTTTCCTATGTGTTTTAAGTTCTCTCTATATATTTATATATCATAAATCTCTCCCCAATGCAAATTTTTGTTCAACCTGAAGACTTGTGTATAGTAAAGGCAAAAAAAGATGAGAGACATGTTCATTACAATTCATTACATAGTGATCAAGTCCTGGATGTCCCCAAGACAGAAAAGAGAAACAACAATAAACAATAAAAAATAAAATAAAATAAACAAAAATTTAAATAAGATTCTCCCCTAAAGATATTGAAGTGTTACTTTACAAACTCAAAAACACAATTTACTTATCTTTTTAAATCAAATTTGTAGAATTTTTTATCTTTCTGTACTGAGCAGTATATTTCTATAGTTGGTATGAAGCAGGATATTTCTATGGCGGTTCCTGCATTGATAAATCCAAGAGCCAAACTGGTGTTTAGTTCTCGGGAGGAGACATGGCTGGCAACAGTTTCTAGATCATCTCTCTTTTTTTTCTTTTTTTTTTTTCTCTTTTTGTTTTTAATGCAAAGCAATGACACCACACTAATATGTCAGCGTAAGAGCAAGTTTTCCCTTGAGCGTCCGACTGTAAACTGGGAAAATTGAACAGTGCACGTAGGTAGTCCCAGATCTGAAATCCGGTCCTCATTTTATACTCAACCGACTGTACCTCCGATTAGAGAGACAGATACAGGATCCAAGGCAGAGTGACAAGTGCTATATCATCAACAATGACAGGGGATGGAGATAGAAAAAAAAAAAAACTACCACAATGAGGTATCGAGCATGTGAACTAAAAAGAGCACAAAACGTGAAATTTTCACTCTTAAAAACTTGGAACGTGGAAGGGGTAATTTATTGATTTGACTAGATTCAGATTCTTGACTTTTGATTTGGATTTCCATTTAAGATCGTTTCCAATGTGAGTTAATGAAAAAAAAGCTTTCAGATTACTTAAGGGTTTCTAAGATCTAATGCGGTAAAGAGAATAAGCGCTATAAGGACATAAACATTTGAATTGTAGAGACACCTGGTCGACCCACTCCCCACCCACTAACCCTGACCCGTACACCCACCTACGCCCCCCCATCACCCAAAATCTGTCTGGCTTCGAACAACTAAAACCCAATCTGTGGTCTTCAAATGGCTGCTGGCTACACTGCCTGCTTGCTGACACTGAAGAAACATAATTCTGTGCTACTTACAAAAAAACCTGCAAACTTTTAATTTTCAAAGAAAATAAACACTCTGGAAAATTAAGAGCTTTACGTTGGTTAAAACAACTCGTCAGACTACCCTCTCAGTATGGTACACACGTACCGGAAAACATAAACTCCTAAAGCAAAACTCTACACAACAAACCCCTACTCCTTTTTAGCATGTAACATGCCAGTAAACAGAATCATAATCTGGAGAATAACAATATACATGAGTCAGGCAGATAAATGATTTACCAGAGATACACATAATCTTTTTTTTGTTTGTTTTTGTTTCAGCTGGTTCCTTATGCTCTGCTAAGTCACAAAACGACAGGGTCGCAC
This sequence comes from Centropyge bicolor, assembly GCA_037975185.1. Classification (NCBI taxonomy): domain Eukaryota; kingdom Metazoa; phylum Chordata; class Actinopteri; family Pomacanthidae; genus Centropyge; species Centropyge bicolor. The sequence goes on along the minus strand of JBBMOC010000021.1, from coordinate 7,089,258 downwards.
AGGTGCTTGATGCAAGGACCTGCTTATTCCACATGTGCACAAAAATGTCTGTAATCTTCTAGAGCTGAAACTCCGAGCTTATAGCAAAAAGGAGGCTTAACTAATGCAGGTAAAATATCCAAGGCACTCTTTGTTGTCATTTCACACCATATTGTTAATTTCATTGCTGTTTGTCCAAGAAATATTTAATGGCGCTAGTGCCTAGCATTTCATAGGCAGCCCAATTTTCATATATACAGTATATATATATATATCTTATCTCAATCTTGCATGGAAAATCTTTCACAAAGATCAGTTTTAAGTGTGACCCTGCTTGTCTTGATGTTTTTGATAATATGACACTGTCCACTATGTTTGAACACAAAACTGTACATGATATGTAAAACAGTATGTACTGTATGCAGCATGGGTTCTCATAACTAACTTTTTTTTTATGTTGAAGAAATCAAAAGTATCAACAGCAACACATGTACAACCAAACCCACCAGCTGAGGACAATTTTCTTTCTAAGTAGCCAAAACACACCGAGCATGCTGTCCAGTTACAAAAAATACAAAACGTGTAAATTATTGCACAATAGAAAGGCTCAAAAAGTTTGCGTTTGATGCAATAGTATTGCCCCAATGATGGATCATGCTTTTTCCAGTCGGGGATGATAACAGGGCTGTACCGTGTACTGGTGTCTAACCCTGTTGTCCTTTCCCCTCATTTATTGGCTAGTTAGCCAGGGTCACTTTTTAGCCAGGGGAGCTGAGAGAGAGAGAGAGCTGCCAGCATGCTGCTCTTTGCCTACTCAGTTTTAATGTCATTAGCCAGAGGGCGGTCGCTGTGCCACTTCTTCATGTGTTTCTCCAGAGTGCTGTATACACTGAAAGGCATGTGGCAGATTTCACATTTGTACACGTCCTTGCCCATCTGTCCATGGGTCTTCATGTGGCGGGTGAGCTTTGAGCTCTGGGCGCACGCGTAGCTGCACAGCTCACACTTGTAGGGCCGTTCTCCAGTGTGACTGCGTCGGTGCACTGTCAAGTTGCTGCAGTTCTTGAACACTTTGCCACAAAACTCACAGGTATCACTGCGGCGGCCGTCCTTGGAGCTCGGCCTGCCATTGCCGTGCGGAGTGCTGGCTCCGCTGCCGGTCCCGCTGCGTCCCGAAGCGGCCCGTTCCCCGTCCAGCTCGCCGGGCGGAGTGGAGAAGCGCAAGCTGCCGTTTTCTGACGAGTGCTCAGATGAGGAGGCGAAAGGCGATTGTCTGGAGTCCCCACCTGTGAAGTTGATGAAGGGGTCCTTGAGTTGTCGTGAGGCTGCGTAGCCGGCCAGCCACTGAGAGTAGACGTTCTCCGTGTTTGGGATGGTGGGCGTGGGGGGGTCGAGGTCCTTCTCCACCTTGATGCGCTTGGACAGGGGACTGAGGGAGCCAGGGCTGACCCCTCCACCCAGCAGCTTCCTGGACAGGCTGTCTGTGGATAGAGGTCCCAGGCCATTGATGGTTGTGGTTCCATCATCTGCTCGGTCTGACTCCATGGCCGAGTCCTCATCGCCGAGCTCCCGGGACGAACTCCGGCGGTGTGGGTGCAGGGCCTCACTGTTCTGGTGGTGGCGGGCCCCTTCTAGCCGCAGGCTGAAACGATAGTCATTCCTTCCCTCTCCTTCTTCAACTCCAGACTTACTCTCAATTTCCTCCTCCTCTCCCTCCTCCTCTTCCTCCTCCTCTTCTTCCTCCTCCTCTTCCTCCTCTTCTTCCTCCTCCTCCTCTTCCTCCTCTTCTTCTCCATTTTCAGATATCAGGCCATTGTTCTCACTCTTGAACTTGGCCACCACTGACTTGAGAGCATCTGTGGCACTGCCCACCAGATCACTGGTACCAGGTTCAGGGGAGCTAGCAGTGGAGAGACCGTCATCTGACTTGGCATTAAGGGCTGAAGACTTGCTCTGACAATGCGTCTTCATGTGTCGCTTCAGTTTGCTGGCCTGGGTACAGGCGTGGTTGCAGAGGTGACATTTGAATGGCTTTTCCCCTGTGTGGCTGCGCCGATGAACGATTAGGTTGCTCTGGAACTTGAAGGTCTTCCCACAGAACTCACAAGACTTTGCTTTGAGAGGTGTGCCCGGTTGGACCGCATTGGATACGACATTGGGGGTTGAGCGTGAGCCAGAAGGTGACTGAGAGGTGGAGAGGGGAGGCGTGGCTGAAAATGGAGGCTTCGAACCTGGCTGGAATGGCTGCAGCAGCCGTTGCATAGGGTTGGGCCTGTTAGGGGAGAGAGGCGGGGAAGCCCCAGTGGCGTTCCCAGCTAGCTCACGTAGACGTCTAGAAAAGTCCATGCTTGGAGGAGCTTCTAGTGGCACTGAGTTCAGCCTCATCACCCTGTCAAAGGCGCTGGGATGGTGGGTCGCCAGGGCCAGGTCATCAGGGCTGAGGTGGTGCCGAGGTGGCGGGCTGAACAGCGGTGGAGTTCGGGGGTAGCGGCCCTCACGGGGTGTGGACGCCGAATCCCGGCCAGACCCAGAGCCTGGCATCCTCAGGAGGCTGTAAGGACTGCCATCAGCCAAGTGGACAGCATGGAGGGGGGGCTGGGAGGAGGCACAGTCACCCCCCATCCCAGGAGCTGCAGCCACGCGGGGGGTGAGGGGGCTGCCAGGTTCGCTCTCCAGATAGATGCGGAAGCCGTGGGTGTTCTGGGCATGCTGGAGCAGGAACCAGGCACTGGTGAAGGGCTGCTTACAGGTGGTGCAGGTGTAACTGCTGGGCTCATCTTTATCTGACAAAAAAGAGACACAGAGAGAAACAAAATTTAAAACTGACTTGTTAGATTATAAAATCAACTAATGTAACGACTTACTGATGAACAACTGACTGATATTACCATAACTGTAGAATCATTCTAAACTGTTCATGACACTGTACAGTACAGACTGTACAGTAAGGTCTTAAAATATTTAACAAAATGTTTAATATGATCAGAAAACTGAGGGATTGTGACTAAATTTAGCAAACCAATTTCATATTTTTCTATTTTCTAGCACTTTCAAAATATGCCCCCATTACATTACCGTTTACATTACATGTGGCAAAAATGACTTTAATTGGATAGAAGCTTTAGAAATAGATTTTTAAAATCTTGAAATGGCACAAAAAAACTGGAAGAAAATAACACAGAGGAATAAATCTTCCTCTTTACTTTTCAGATCATTAAGCATGACTGAATCTTAACACACTGCACAGTGCATTTTAAAATTGTTGCAAAATCTGAGATCCTGAACTTTGTCATATATGAAAATTTAAATGTGTATTTTCTATTTCTTTTTTTTAAAGCCAGCCTTCACTTCCAGTGGGTGTACGCTTAACAAAAGAATAAATAAAACAATAATGAGAGATAACTCAGGCAGCAAATACACAATTTACACAGTTGAGCAGGCATAGGAATATTTCAAACAATAATTGACTTTCAATAGCACTTGCACACTGACCGGAGATTTGCCTGACAATGCACGCCTAATCTCGTTAAACACACTCATCTCCCCTCCAATGCTATGTTTACAGAATTAGCTGGGCTAAAGTGGGACATGTATCTGATGCTGCATATTAATGCTGAATACAAATAAGAGGTCACATGTTAATAAATTGTACCAGCGTTTATCACAAAAAACACACATTCACAGCAAAAAGAAGCAAAACGGAATGTGTGTTTGTGTGTGGGTGGGGAGGCTCCTATGAAAATGCATTTCATGCATTACTTTTCTATTTTGTGATATTTCATGCTTTATGGATTTATTTAAATCCTCTCAGGTGAATAGAAAAGGAGAAGAAGGGGAAAGCAGAAGTGAGAGATATGCAAAATAAGAAGCATCCGCCACTTGCAAATGTGCTCCCTCTTTCATCTTTTGGCTTTCTTATCCTTTCTTCTCTTTTTTCTTTTTTCACTGGAGGGCATTTTTCTGAAGTCATTTGCAGACATTGAACCCAAAACCATGGCTATACTGTGCAAGAGCGAGAGAACAAGGGAGGGGGAGAGAGGAAGATAGGCCATGTGTGTGTGATTGCGACTTTGAGCGATCCCTAAGATGGTGGATGGACAGTCTTGCATGTTTTAAGCCTGCTGTGGCTGAGAGACAAAGGGTTGAAGAAGGGACAGAAAGAGGAGACGGCCACTGCGAGAAAAGAGGGATGTTGTGGATGAGCTATAGCCAGAACAGACCGGTGTTTTGTGGTTCACCTTTCCGTCTCATGTGTCCACGGCCACCATGGCCCCCTCTGAACAATCTCACTTAAAGACCAGAACACGGCATAAAATGTGCACCCAATCAAACCTCCACACAAACCTTTTTCTCTTGACTGAAAAGAGTTGGAAGGGGGGTACACTGGTAAATTATGGATCATTACAATCTGCAAAAATTACAGTTAATTGCTGCCACCTGCAAGGGGCTTTGACCCACTATGGAATTTTTCCATCATAAAAAAGCCATTTGCCCATACACGTTTTTGCTCCCTCTCTCATGAGCACAAATAAAATGTGCCCATTACATTGGCTTCGGCTATATGTATGTTTCCTGATTATATGTGTGTTTTTATGGCTTAAATAGAAAGCCCCATATCACTCGTAAAACGGTTGCATTAACCTGGCCTCTCCTGTTCACTTTGCTTTGATTTGCAGCCTATACACAGTTCCTCAACCCCGTCTTAATGCGTGAGCAGAGAGCGTATATGCATGAGGAGTAAAATAGATGATTTTTTTCCGTTTTTGTGAAGGACGAGAGAGGGAGACGGGGGGGGGCGGGGGTTGGCTAGAATGTCGTCTTCTCCTCCGAGACACAGTCGTGTCCATCAGAGGAAAGAAAGCACTGATCATGGAAGTGAAGGAAGGAGGCAGGGAAAAAAGAAAGGAGCGAAGTAGGGAAGAGAAGTGTGGCGTGAAGGGGACATTCCTAATGACAACCCACCACATTTCTGAAGGGCACGAGAGCCACAACACTGCGCTTCAAAGCCAGTAGTCAATTCATTTTCTTATGTATCAAAAACAGCGTGTCCTGTGCTATGCAATCACAAGCCCATCTATGGATGTTTGACAAACTCTGCTCATGCCACAAGCAGCGACAATAATTGTTATTCCCATCCAGGCGGTGGACACATTGATGGGCATCAACAAGCCGGAATATCGCATGCCTAGATTCACAACAACAGTGGAGGAGATATCTAAATAAGCCCACCATCGTCCTTAATAGCTGTCCTCAAAGGGATGGAAGGACAGTTATTCAAAAGGAGAAAAGACGCTCTGACAAGGCGTTTGACGGCCTTGAAGGTTTTTTTTTTTTTTTTTTGGAGGGGGGGGGGTTGCTAGTAAGAAGAGCAGAGAACTGTGCGAGAGAGGATGGATGATTTTAAAAACGTGTCCTCTAATGGAATAAAGGAGAGCTCCCTCTCACTCTGTCCGTCTGTTTCTCTCCCTCCATTAACTCTAAGTCTGTGGAGAGTTAGGGCTGGAGAGCAGGAGAGCTGGGGCTAATGCTGGATCTCCAGGTCCCTTTGAAATAGGATCAGCAGAGAGAAGAAACCACACTGACAACCCCTTGGCTGCCATTTCATGGCAGGGGCTGAAAGAGGGGACTTTGGGGGAGAGAAGACAGAAAGCATATAGGAGAAGTGAGAGAGGGCAGCAGGATCAGGGGCAGAAAAGTGGAGGAGCAGTAATCGCAAAAAAGAGAAATATAAAGAACTAAATGGGCAGAGCACAGAGGAGAGACATAGAACAGTCAAAGGAAGAGAAAGGGGGGGTTAACAACTCCTTCAAAGCCATTTCAGCACATTGCAACACAAAGCAGGGGGAGGCTATTATAGTGTCTAACGGACATAGTGCACCGCTATCAACCTGGGAATATGATCCAGGGCTCATGCAAAAAGCACAAGGCCGACTGACGCAAGGCCAGGGGGGAAATCACAGCGCCTTTAAACAGCAGATATGGCCGCCCGTAGCTGCTGACATCGTACTCACGCCACCGTCCCAGACAGCGGCGCTGACCAGACAAAGCAAAGCACACAAGCCGTCTAGGAGGCTGAGGCATCATGTACACTTTGCACATGCAGATTGCTCTATTGTTAGTGACCCAACCCCCAACACCAGCCTCGCAAGCACTCCTCTCTCAATCACCACATGCACACAGAGGAACCAACCCCTTCCCCCTCTATTCCGTCCGCCACAAACACAAACAAACAAAACACACGCCAAGACAACCGTGACCTTGACCCAGTGTTGGCAGGTTAATGATGCGTTAAGAGAAAAACTGTCAACTGTCTCTTCCTCCCTTCATCTCTCAATCAAATCCAACATCCTTCCAATGCACACACTCCCTGAAACTTTCCATCCATACATCCAAGAGTTGGCAGACTTGGCTTGACCTCCATCCTTTTTTCTTTTTTTTCATTTGTTTTGTCCTTGACCAAGCCTGATAGAGGGCTCAGGCTGTCCTGGTGTGACCACGCAGCTCTCACTGATATTGGTCATTTGGCTAATGGAGGAACGAGCTAACAGGATTAGCTTGCATGTCTTCCAAAAGGATAAGGAGGAAGAGGAAGGCACAGAGACAGGGAGCGAGGTGGGGGGGGGGGGGGGGCACACAGTACGTCACCGTCATTTCCCCAAAGTTATCAGTCGCCTGAGCCCGGGAGCACTCACACACACCTGAAAAGTGATTATGCTAATAGCAGGTCTTTGCCAATATTCATAAGTGTTTATAGGTGTTGGAGTGAGTGCCTTGGGAAGACAGAGGGTTGTCAATACAGTGCCTCTTAAGAGGGCCTGAGCCGTAACTGGCGTTAATGTGATTACGACTCTGTTTATGTCATTAGGGTATTCACAGTCAGGGAGTGGACAGAGGTGAAGGGTGAAGCAGGAGAGGACAGGCTGAGGAAGAAAATTGGAGGCACCAATTAAAGCTCATTTTTTTGCATTTTCTAAATTCACGCTTTCACTTGACTTGAAGTGGGAAAAAAAAGTTGTTGGCAAATGAACTAAAATCATTTGTCAGGGGCTCTTGAGTGCGACAAGCTTTATTTCCAAGCTAATTTCATACTTGGGTATTGTGCAGGGTGTCTCCTTCATGTTATCACCCAAATATGTTTCATCAGCCTCCACATCTGTGTGTACTTGTGAGAATACCTGATAGAGCAGTTGGCCGGCCTTGACCTTCCTCCTTACTACTCTATCTCTCTCTGTTTGTCTGTGTTTGTCTGCCGCAGCCACACACACTCACCGGGGCTCATACACTCACTTCTTTGTCCTGGGCCAGACTCGTTGTGGTGCGCTGAGCCACTGGCCACAGACAAAAGGCTTGTTTGACCAACACTTGTTCCTGAGACAAAGCCGGATGCAGGAAATACGGTTTACTAAACAGAAAGCCAGCCAGGGAATGGAACAGGCCTAAATCCCAGCCTTTTACAAGTCTGATGTGGACCAGGGCCCTGCAACGCTGGCTGGTGTTGGAGTCACACATTGCACAATTGGGAAAAGCTGACCGCTAACCACTACACACATCACACACGGAGAGAAGTTAAAAAAAGGGAAAAAAGGCAGCAAGAAAAAGGAAGAAAGGAGCGCTAAGAGAGCAAAATACAGGGAAGGAGAGAGAGAGAGGTTGACTGGGACAAGAAAAGCCTAGCTGGCATTGACAAGCGGGGGGGGGGGGGGGGGGTGCAGATCTCCAGATAAAGATGCATGGTGGTCTGCAAGGGCCTGTGCCCAGTATTAAGTAATCTGCTAGCTGTGGCTTTGTCTCCAATCAGACTTTCACACTTCTTACCTTTCCTTTTCCCTTCTCCTTCTCCTGAAAGTTGATAAGAGCACCAGTGGAACTGAGGCGTCTCTCAGAGCCACTAAGAAACCATTATGGACAGATGGCACTCACACAGGGGCCAATGAATGCATGCACCATAAACAATAGACAAATGTGTGTGTGTGTGTGTGTGTGTGTGTGTATGTATGTGTGTGTGTGTGTGCACACTGGGGAAGTCACTGTGTTTTTCATATGCATGTGCTTTTGCATGTGTGTGAGTGTTTCTTTAAAAGGGATGCATGCTCATTGTTAACGAGTATGACCACAGAACTGTGTCCATGCATACATGCATGAAGAGGTGTGTGTGTGTGTGTGTGTGTGTGTGTGTGTGTGTGTGGACATTAGTATGTAATATACTTGCTAGAATAATTTCAAAATTAGCATCGCTCTATGCTGTCTGTTTCCCTGCGTAACCTTACTCCGTTTGATCTTTTCTCGGTTGAACTGTGTTTGAACTGACCATCCACCCATCTATCCCTCCATCCGTCCGTCTCTCTATCCCTCCATCTCTACCTCCATTCATCCATTCCAACTAAACCCAGCTGGACAGCTTCGTGCATGGGTGCGGCTTGGTCCGGCAGACCTTGTAATAGGCAGGGCCAGCCGGGTCTCTGATGCAGATCATTATTTGCTCGCTGCTTACTAGCGTCGGTGCGAGGCCGCATGCTGTTGTTTCTCATCCTAGCTGTAATGGTACAGTGAAAAGACCTCTGGGCTTCTAAGCTTAACCAGTCTAATTAAATGGACAATCGCTTATGTAAGCATCCACACAGATTATTTATTGAGCTAGGATCCACTTCACAGGATCAAACTGCCATCAACAAAAGCCAACGCTCAGTGGAGTAGGTATTAAATAGAGGAGTGGAATCAAAGAAACTGCAAACTGCCAAGTGTCAGTTTAAGCACACATATCCAGGTACATAAGAAGACTTAATCAAGCAGGAGTATTTTTGGACTCGGGCAATATCCCAGATGGGCGAGGAGTCTCTGAACACTTCAGAGGGGAAATGTGAAAAGTGGTCTGTCAAAGAAAAGATATGTCTCAATAAACTGCAGCTTAGGGGGACGAGAATAGAGTAAAATAGGCTAATGAAGAATATAAAAGAAAAAAACGAAATCACTGGAGTACAGTAGAATATAATAGAACACATATTCTTGCCTCCTTTACTTTCTAAAATGCAGGCTGCAACATTCAGATGAGAGCATCTGCTGTCTTTCCTTACAAGCATCACCCGTGTTTGAAGTGCACAGACAAGAAAGCCTCCGTAAGACATGAGGCCAGCAGCCTGAGCTTCACTATCTCTGCATAGCTCAGCTTATGACAGGCTGGCGTCCCCGCAGAAAGGATGGAGGGGGACCAGGGAGGTCGACTAGCTGCACATTTCTGCATAAATCTCCAGATAGATAGCATCAGGAGAAGAGAAATAGGGGAGGGAGGCAGGCAAGCAGCGGAGGATGATAAGGCCCCCAGGGCAGGGCATTCGACACTGTCAAAAGTGTTTCGTCTCTGGCTATTGGACGAGTGGAGCGCGTTATGAGTCTGCATACCATTTGCCGGGACGCGATTCGGCTTCAATGCAGCATACAGGGCCCTGTATCTGACCTCCCCGCTATCCCCCTCTTCAGTCTTCGCAGACATGCAGGGAGCTGGACAGAACAGCACAAACACTGTATGGGTAAAGACTACAAGGATTTGAAGTGAACACAATGGAGTCACATTACTATAAAGCTTACAAAAAAAGCTCTGATAATCAACACCTTCACTCACATGAATATTCTGAGCAACATGAGGCACTAATAGAAATCAGAACAAGCCAATATGTCAGACAGTAATGGGTGTGACACTTAACAGGACAATTATTAAATACCAAATATGATTTCAGAAATGAAGACATAGATACAAAAATGATGAAGAAAACAATAAACAAAAACTGTGGTCAGCTTCATGAGACTGATATGTCAGGGCTGTCATTTCTAAATCGCCTGTATCAAAGGCCACCACACAAAGAGCTGGTGTGTGTCATTGTTTTTTTTCTCCAGTGTGAATCAAAGAGCAATAATTGATTTTTGCACTTCATTTATTCCCCAAATAAATAATACTGTTTCTCTTTGGCAGGAGCATTACACCAGCCAGGTTGCAGCACCCTCGGATCAAGTATGAATAAACCATCTTGCTTAAAGACACTTCAGGAGGAATGTAGAAAAGTGATCTGGTAAGTGAAGTGTGACACAGATTTTCACATTGTCGCCTGTAAAAAAAAAAAAAAAAAGGTTTGCACTCCTTTAGGTTGTTTTTTTTTTTCACATTTAGCCCATATCATGTTGTTTGTTTCTGTAATTATGTCTCCGTGTTTACCCCCATATCTATGCCATGAGTGGACTAAATAGTCAGCAAGAGGGTAAAAACTAGTATGTGGTAATATCAGGGTTCACCATGTAGTATGCACTGTAGATAAACTTGCATGAGTGTGTACATGCACAGAGCACACATTCACATAAATAGCCATACATAATGTACAATAATGTAAATGCATTGCAACACACGCAAATAATATGTTAAACAAGAGGCGTAAAAGGGGACAGTGCTGTCAGAGTGAGGAGAGGGAGAGTTAAAGAGGGAGAGTGGGCAGTGGCTATTTCACCTGATCCACAAGCACAGACCTGCAGTCAGGATATCTCTGAGCTGATGGAAGTCCGGACATATGCACAGGCTAACACACACACACACACACACTGAGCCTGGCTGGACTGAGCAAACACTTCAGCTTGTCTGGACGATGGAGTCATTCCCCCTCTGTCCCTCATGCAGCCTACATGCCCCTTTGTTTCTCCTCCTTCCATCACGCTATTTTCTTAACATGCTCTGATGACAGCACTGAGAGAGGTAAAAGTGGGTCTGTCTTTCATAATCACATACACACACACACACACAGTTTCTCCCTCACCCCTTTTTTTTTACCTCTGAAATACACAAATAGTTTCTCAAAATATTTCTTTTCTTAAGCTCAGAGGGACATTACCTTTGGCGGTAAACACCTGTGCCACGATACACCTCTCATCTTCTCCACCCACTCATTTAGAGCCGGGCAGATCTCAAAAACCATCCATCAGGCCAGTGTGTACAAGTCTTTTTTTTTTCCCTCCTACCTTTGCCTGAGGTGCTCCATCACTGTAAATAATATTTCCAGAGAAAATGAGACACACAGAACGGGCAAAGGAAAAAGAGAAGAAGCAAAACAGGGAAAGATACTCATCATTATCTTAATCTCTGTGGGATGGCACCGAAGGTGAGTTTGGGCTTCCAGATGCACTTTGATCACCAGTAAAATACCACATTTCATGCTCAAGCGGAAGTGGGGGACTGTTACGAAACACAAAGTTATCGCTAATGTTGACCTCCGTTGTTTGTTCCTGAACACGCTCGCAGTAGCCCTAGAAGCTCTCAAGCCATGGGCCATCATTTAGATACCAGTGAACAAGGGCTGATTTAAACATGCAGTTATTTTTCACCCTTTCCTACCACCTCGGGGTGAGAAGACCAGGGCATGTGAGCTCGGGCCAACCTTAGCAGCTCGTTATGCATACGAGCCTCAAGGCATTGTGGAGGGACATGGCACTTTAAAACAAGAGGGCCAGTGTGTTGGAGTGTCCCGTGGCCCGGAGCTGTGGAGGATGAGGGTTTAACACGCGTCCCATCTGCTGTGTGTGACTGTGCACACGGTGGTCGAGTGGTTAAGGGAGCATCAATAGCCGGACTCTTTAGATTTAGGGGTATCTCAGGGTCAGATGTAGCTGGCAAATCCATTTTTCTTAGTACCAGGGAAATGGAAAATAGAGATAGATGCGCTTATACATGTGGCGACCACAGAGCTGAAGAACGGACTTTGCATGATAACTGATTCTGTCACAAGTTCATTGGTTTTGAAATGTTTGTGCGGTATCACAAATCCTCATTTTACGTCATCTTAAGTCCCCTGATCCTGTAATAAGGACAAGGCCACTAACAGCGAGACCTCGAAGCCCCAACCCACCAACATCCATGCATCCAACCCCCCATTCCCTGTTTCATTATTAATTCATGGAGGAGAAAACAGTGCTGGGCCACTGATGCTTTCCAAATCCTGATTAAAATTGCAAAATGGCCTCCTGTTCGGCCCTAATTCAGCCCCTTCAAGACATTCTGACGGAAGCAGGAAGGGACACGGCAGAGCGAAGAGGTGGTCAGATATCTGAGGTGACCTATAAATGCTTCCTTCAGTGCTCCTCCGCCCGATTCAAGAACTTGACACCAGTACTGCTAGGACTACTCTCGGCTTAATACCCACCAGGGCCACACCTTTATGACATTATGTTTTGGAGAAATGCCCAAAAACTAGTGGTTGCCAAATCAATTGAGTCAAGGTTGTATCATGCATTACAGGGCACAATAATATTTTCCAATGACACGAGATTGGACTGCAAGCACCCTGAAAAAGATTGTAGGGTTAGTACAGGTGAAGGCAGCCAGTTACAGCTACATATAACGTACCATCAATAACAGTCGGCAAGATGGATGGGCCATATGCTTTGCAATGGCAGGCCACGCTCCGCAGAATTCTTCATCTCCGAGGCTTGCCGTACCAGATTCCTGCCTACTAATTGAAGACATGTGGTCTGATTAGCCAGTATAGCGATGCAAGAGAAGCAGGTAAAATGGTGGACAACAGGGCCTAATGCAGCCCAGAGAGGCACCACACAGAGCCGTATTCCTTCAGAAAGCAAAATCTGCATTAATATCAGTTTTTGACAATGTAAGTCCTTATAGGAATCATTCGAAGCCATGTTTCACACAGTTACCTATGTCTATTCAGTTACATCCTGAGCACACCCACATCGTCACTGGCCTGTTAAAAATACAGCATGTGGACCCTTCCGCTCATTCTCCCTCGAGGTGTGTCAGGAACATGCATAGGTCCAAGCAGTAGCGAGCGTGATATTAATTAAGGTAGCCAACCTGTAGGTTCCTTTGTGCCCAGCTGTAGAGCATAAATCAGGCTTTTAACGAGTCTAGGGCCCTAAGATCTCAAACCGTGCTGGAATGCTACCTGCACAGCCATGCCAAAAATCTGTCTGGGTCTAGGGCTCCTATAGATCACCATGTTTATAAGGGGGGCTATAGCGACTTACCCTGGGGAGGGAAGGAGGGAGGGCGGAGCAGAGGAGCAGAAAAGGAGGGTGGCAAAAGGGGGACAAGAGCTATTTCTATTGGGTCATCAAGTTTAAGTAAACATGTGTGGTGTTGGTGTGCACGTGTGCAAGCATGCATGTGTGTTGCGTGCATGCGCAGTGCCACAACAAATTCTTGTTTTTATGAGCACTCTTTAGAAGAAGCAAAGGTAACCGAGAAAAGATAATAAAACAGACGGAGCTAATAAGAGAGATAAAGACATAAGACAAAGAAGGAGGACAGCAGTAACAGGTACGAACTTCTACAGTGGATCAGCAATAGTCAAGGACTCATCAGCGAAAAAGCAACGAGAAATTCCTCCCACTTGACGTAGTTAAGGCCTAAAAGCTAAAATGAGCTTTTAGGCCTCGGAAAAAGTTGATGAACAGGATATGTGAAGAAAGCCTGTGTGCCTTTGGTGACAGAAGGATTTATTCACAGACAGCTGCAGGACAGGACACACGCATCTAAAGACTGACTGACTGACTGACTGACTGACTGACTGACTGACTGACTGACTGAGTGAATGGCGGAGTCCACCTTCAAGCCATTGTTTCTGCACAGAAAGGGACCATGAACTCAGACATTTCACAACAGGCAATGGCAAGACATACAGATAAAGCCAATACTGATAATACACACACGCTTACACTCACTAGAGCATATTAAGTAGCCACACAAAGAGGTCAGAAGTCTGCTAAAGCAATGTGTTAAACTGCACCGTAGCTTATTGTCCTTTGCGTTAAATAGGGCAGCAGCACTTTCCAATGCAGTGCCTACACGGCTGGAAAGCTTACCAGCTAACCAACCGCATATAAATAAGCCAGTGTGGAAGTGCTGAAATTTGGATTAATGGCTGATCAGGGGATGGGTAGAGCTTGTTTCTCAGGCTGCACTGCGCAGCACCACCTGAGATTTATGGGCCAGATGTTTGTGCCATTGCTTCTCTAACAGACTATAAAACTTCATTTACAGAGGGCAACAGTGGAGTCTCAATGTAAAGCACCAACAACATGCTAAAATTTTGCTGCGCTGATGCAAATGTCAACTCCAAGTAATTCAAAAATGTAATTAACAAACGGCTTTCATTATTGGGAATTCTTGTGCAGTTCTCTCTCCCTTTCTCTCTCTTTCTCTTTTTCTGTCTCTCTCGTGTCACATATACAATGACAGGAAAGTAACTCCCCTCCCCTGCCAACATGAATTCAGGTTCTCAAAATTCATCCTGTCATTTCGATAGGGGCTGACAACCTCCAGCTGACGCATGGGTCGCGGGGGCGTCGACCCCAGCGGACTGCTTGTGTTGCATTCCCAGAGCTGAACTTTGTAGGTTTGTGCGAGGTCAAACTGTAAAGCTCCTATATGCTCATTCCATACATGTCCAGCTGATATGGTGTAGGACTACAGACAAGCCCGGGAGGAGGACGCTTTAGATGCGACCCGACAGCTATCTTGTGTACCTTTGACACGGACATATAGATATATAAAGACATAAAAAGATATGTTTGCTCTTAAAACACATGGCCTTTATTGCTCTCGTCCGGTTTCATCACCTTCGCGGTACACAGAGGGGTAGCTGATGAAAAGGGGAATAAAGGGCAGTGAAAGAACAAGGATATTATCTGAAGAGGAAGGGGTGTAGTTGAAGGGCATCAAGAATGGCGTAAAAAGCTGTGGAGAGGGGAAGAAGGGAAAAACAAAAGAGTAGTGGACAGCTTTACACTGCAGCACCCCATTCTAGATTACATTAGTGGCAGCTGCTTCCTTTGTGCGGTTTTATGGCCTGGCCCCAAGAAAAAGCTGCTAAAATTTCATTTAATCTGCTGCAGAAACTCAAGTGTCTGTCAGCCACTCAAACAAGGGAGCCTAAAAGCACCAAGCTCTCAGATATCGGAGGCAAAATAACGCTAATAATATCTCTCTCCGTGGCCATACAGGCAGACATTTTGTGTAACCAAAGAGGGCCTGCCTGTGCCGCTGGTGCATGGGAAACTGGCCCGCTCTCCGAGTCCAGGGGCAGGCCCTTAATGGCGGGTGAGGGAGGCAGACGACGTCCCCCTTCTTCCCTCCTTCTCTCCCTCTTTATCTCCACCTCCTGTTCTTCCTTCCAAGTCATTAGCTTATGTTAATCGCTAAAACTACCACGAGTGACCCCCAATTTCATTTAGTATGCCACTATAGTTAACGACAGATGACGACGCAGCTGCTGTAACTGATTTATTAGGGTAAACTAATTGTATGACAGAGCCTATATTTTGTGCTAATTTGTATAAGTTGTCCACACTCTTAGACACTGATAGATACAGCGTGTGGTGAAATAAAATCCAATCCTCATATGATTTCTTTTTATTTTGAAATATATCCCCAATACAAATTCAGAATCCATTTCTGCAAATTCAGCATTCAGCCCTCATTTGCTTCCTTTGTCATAATGCATCATGTTCAAATGTGCTTTCTAAGAACGATATTTTTATCCGACAAACTCTTGGCAAAGGCCTTTATAATGACTTTTGCCAAGGATCCAAGCCACAGACAAAACAAGCCAAAAACTAGAAATGCCAGCATCATCCTTTAAAAACAAATGCTATATCTCAACTGCCTACTCAATATCCTGTTCCTAAAGACCCAGATACCTAAGAGTAAACAGAAAAAAATCCCCGCAACATTTCGCTGTATTAGCCTGACACAGGGATGAAGCTTTGACAGCAGTGGTAACGGACAGAAAGCAGCAGTGCAGGCAGCGGTTAGGCGCAGCTTCCTTCCTGGGTTTTGGGTTCACAAAGTGACATGTCCACATAGGTCCAAATACATTTTATTGAGATAAACTCGGGGGGGGGGGGGTGCCACTGTCGTAGCTTAAGGCAAGAAGAAGAGGAAGAGGAGGAGGACATTCAAGGGGGCCCTTTTTTTGACCCCTCAGATAATAAGATGGCAAGAGTGAGCAGAACCAGGGGGGGATGGGGGAGGAAGAAGGAACTGAGAGGAGCCAGGAAAAGAGACAGGGAGACAGGGGGGTGTCTGTCCGAACCAGATCCCTGCTCCCTCAGTCTGAACGGGGCAGATCACAGATGACCAAAGGAAGCCAGTGACTCTTCATCCCTCAGGAGCAGGTCTCACTTGCAAACTGCTCATCCCCTCAGTTTTGGCTTGACACCAGTGTATGAGGATAATGACAGTGAAGTATGGCCACAATAAATCAAGGCAGTTGTCAAATTCTTTTCTCCTGGTCTTGCAAGATTTTTTTTTTTGGTTTTTCTCTTCACTTCACTTTTCAAACTATTCTTTCTGTTACTGTAATGCCAATTGCATTTTTGCTCGTTGAACTCATTGAGTTCTTTGCAAGGTCATAGTTTTGAGAGGCGGTAATCTACTTCATATTATTAGTACTACATGTCTTATACTACTACTAGAAGTACTAGTAAGTCTGTGGCAAAGAGCAACTGAATGACATCTACTAACTTTAAAGAAACGGTTCATTTTGGTATATTTTGGGAAATATGCTTTTTTTTTGCTTTCTTTGGCCGAGCAAACCAGCTGCTGGCTCTCGCTTCATATTTAAAGTACAGATGTTAGAGTGGTATTGATCTTCTCATCTAACCTCCGGAGAAACAGAGAATAAGTGTAATTCCCCAAATGTTGAACTACTTCTTTAATCTTCTGCTTCCTTTACGCCGAGGCTACTCGGCTTAATCAGAAATTGAGCTGATTTTAACTTGAATTGCTCAGAGGAGGCTATAAAAAAAGATCACTTTGCAACCATTGAGAACAATTTAAAAAAAAAAAAGCATGCCTGCTTAGACAAAATATGCTAATGGACACTCGCCCCTTACCTTTTCCATGTAAAACAGTGTTTACAAAAGGCAACTTTAAAAAAATGGAAAAAGAAAAATTCAAAGGAAAAGCAAAACAGCAGCAGAAATGAGTGCTAATGAAGACATAGCAAGCTGTAGAGAGGAGGAGGCGGAAGAGATGGGCGAGGGCAAATTAACCTTTTTAATTGGAGAGTGGTAGTCCTCTTTGGACCCTGCAGTTGGATCCAGAGTGCTGACAGATGATGAGAGGAAAATGGCAGGCCTATTACAGGCAATCTGGCCCTGCAACTTGGCAGCCCACAGCAGTACCAGAGCCTGGGGAGAACAGGGCATGTCCAGCATGGAAAGCATTCCTTGCCAGACCGCTCGCTGGCAGAGAAGGGCTTGCCTCAATAAAGGTATAAATAGAGAACGGTTATCTTGGCACTTTGAACTATGGAGTAAAGGGTTGTCATAAGGGAGTCTGGTTTCTTGTCTGATAACAAAATACTACCTGGTCAAGAAAAAGGAGAGGGGCTTTGCTTTAATGAAAGAGAGAGAGAACCAGTCTGACAGGTGTGAGCGAGGAGAAGGGCCAAGGAGGGAGGTGTGAGGGTGAAGAAATGCTCGCTGAAAAATTCACACACCATTCGGGTTCACATGACTTTGTACTCGTGCACACACACATTTGCGGGCCCTACACGGTTTCACCGAGGTTCACCGAGGAGCCAGATGCAAGAGAAAGACATCAGAGAGGATAACTTCCTGTCTGTCTGCGTGTCTGGATGCGAGAGCCTTGTTTATGTCTGGGGATACAAGGAAAACAAACATCAAGGTCAGAGAGGCTGGAGTCTGTCCAAGCGATAGATAGCTCCTTCTTAACAGAGCTGCAGGCCTGTTTTAACATACGCCCCTCCAGGGGATACCAGGATTTAGACAGAACCCTTAGGCAGGATTTTACATTGAATATCGGGATCCTCACACTGTCGGAGCAATTTCCCAAACTGAAGATGTTTCACCTGACATCTGAAAGGCACTTGTGAGCAGAGAGCAGCAATTATGTCATTGCAAAAGACAACACTGTGTGCTATACATTTAACCATTAGGTGACTAGTGCATCTGTCTTCCTATCCTCCAAATTCCATCTCACCCATTTCAAGTCACATTCTCGAAAAAATAAACGACAACCATCTCAACCATTGTCTCAGTGTCCAGCAGACAGTTGATGTCAACATAATCCTGACGCCTGGTCTTGACCCCATTAGCCAGGCGTCCATGGGCATCTCTAGGTCATCACCACGAAGACAAAGAATCACCAATCCTTACCTCTGCTCCTCTCCCACCTCCCTCCCCCCTCATCTGTCTGTCAGTCCCTCTCTCTCAATCCACACCTTCTCTTTTTTCTCCCTGTCGCTCTCTTTGTCCATCTGTTTTGCATTATGCATTCTAATGTATTTTGAACAAGGCACAGACAACATGAAAGACCACACAGGGCTGCTTTTAGTCACCGCATGCGAAGCCATCGAGGGGACGCTACACAGAGTCCGTAAAGTCTCGCACTCACATATATGTCCATGTGCGTGCGTACACACACCCACACACTCTGTGTCCCTCTATCAGCATCCTCTGTCTGCATCTCACGCACACAAAGTCTCACTTGCAAAATTCTCATTCACTCTCTCCGTCTTTGTATCTGTCTCTGTCTGTCTCTGTCCAACACACACACACACACACACACAAACACACACACGCACACACACACACCAGACACATGTCCGAAGAGAGCAGACTACCATCTGGGAGTAGTGGCCGGCTTTGTCTGGGGGGGTGAAAGCGCCAACAGGACCCCCCTTACACACACACACACACACATAAACCATACACACAACCCTTGCAACGGCCCCCATCGCCCTCCCCATCCAACTGCTCTAAGTGTGAGAGCTCTTCTCATACAATCTGCACATATACATATGCAAATTTGCAGGGGGGCATTATAAAAACAGCCATCATCACACGCACACACACACACACACAAGCGAGATATTTTGTTGGCTTCGGCACCAAAGTAGCCAACGCAAGAGTTTTGGAAAAGAAAACGCGTTTCTGAGAAATAGAGCAAGAGCTGGAAGGCTGGAAGAAAAAAAGCACATGAAAAGGGAAGATGAAAAGAAGAAGCTTCTTTATAAATAAGAAATTAATGTGAGCATGTGTGAAATACATGCAAATGGGATTGCATGCATTTACATGGAGACTCACATAAACACATGCACACACAGACACGCAAACATATATTATCCATGTTTGCCCTGCAGCATGCATGTGATGAATTCATACATAAAAACTCACTCCATCAGTTGACACAAGCTGTATTACAACTGTCCTTTGATTCAACATCAAATTGCACAAACAATATGCACGATGCACCATTTGATTTTGGCAGGTTTTAGACAACTAATTATTCAATAAGTTCTGGATAAGTTTGGGTGTTGTTTGAAAAGTTTTGGTATAATTTCGAAACAATGCTTTTTGTAGTAGCTTAGTTAAAAAATCTGCTCGATGCATAAATATCAACCAACAACTTTACCTAAAGTTTCCTGATTTAAATCAAGACACATCACATTAAAGAATAAGTAAATGTGACCAAGCACTGAATGCCAACTTTTGATATTTGATGCAACGTCTAACTCTAGTTCCAGCGTGCAAATGAGGAGACGTTTACACATTCATCAAACATTTAACCCTTTATCGGGCAAGTGACTATTTTTGGTAATTTCCGCAAACTGTACATTTGGCCATATGACATTGAAAAAATTAGAAAAATGTTACAACAGAAATAAAGTTAGTCCAATAACACAAGTTTGAATTTCAAAGTATTTCAATGAGTGCCCTATAAAGGGTCAAAGGATCAAAAGAAATTAATAATATGAAGATATTTGATACAGGATGAATCAACCTCTCTATGGCTGCATGTGAACTTGGAGTCTTTTGTCTCGTGTCCATTTGTCATAATGAAAGACCACAAGGCCCTGAGCAAGGACAGAAAGAAAGGTAGAGACAGACAGAAACGGAGAAAGCAAAAGAGAAAGACACCTGCAAGGCCAGTTCGAAAGCTGACACCTAATCCTCTCCTGCTCTTGCGCAAACGTCACGCACAACCTTTCACACAAAGTTTCACACTTCAACAAATCACTTTTTTTTTCACCTCAGCAGTTCACGGTCACTTGTTTTAGCCATAATCACATTTTTCTCTCCCTTTCACTTGATATTGTAAGCATGTGCACGTCCAAAACTGTAAACATTAAAATCAGTCTGAGAAACACTTTAATCAAGATGATGGACAGATGATAGCTGCAGCCCGAGCGAGGACCCAAATTAAGAATTTCCACAATCCTGCAGTGATAAAATCTCAGTTCCTTGAATTCCTTAGATGTTCGTGATGTGACAGAGCTTTCTGATCTGCCATCTCGTGGCAGGGTTTGTGTGCGAAGCTGAAAGCATTTGAAGTGGAATGGTGAACAGCCTGCTCTCAAAACTCAAGGGACACATCCGAGTCGTAATTAGGAGAGGAGCTGCGTCCATATTTTATCGCGTACACAGACACACACACACATATTCACAGACACGATTTCCATTACTGCCTCATGTGTACATATATGATATATGCATCCACGGGTATATTCATGAATGTAAAGCTGACGCAAATAGAAGGTTTCTCGCCCACACAGCACAAGAGTCCATTATGTACATCTTCCATATCAAATTCTCTTCCCCAGTTTTAACCACTCTCATGTTTGCTGTAATGTTTTCAGTACACAATAGCAGCAGCGGTGTTAAGCTCATGTTGCCCCATCAACAGCAGCACACCAACAACAACCAAACACTTTTCCCTCCTCTTCCCACCCTGTTTACGACCGGATCCTTTCGTCTCTCACTTTGTTCCCACGCTCCCTCGCTTCTTTTTTCTCTCCTCTGCATTGTCCTGTGCCCTCAGGTTAGAGGTTCTCTCTGTTTCCTCCTCTAAAGCCTGGAAAACAGAGGAGGAGGACGAGAGGAGGCGAGCTGGAGAGAGAAGAGAGAGAGAAAGAGAACAGGCCTGTCCGTCTGCCTCCTTCGGCCCGGGCTGGCTAACCAGTCTGAACTGGTTTTGACATAGGTGAACCAGAGACGTGTCCTCTTTCGCCTCTGGACAAAAAAGAACCATGGTGGCATTCCATCCACAGTCAGCAGGTACCAGGGAGGTGTGCATCCATGTGTGTGTCTGTATGTGCATGTGTGTGTGCCTGTCTCCCAAGACCTTTGAGGCCTGGACCATTGCCAAGTTCATCTGTTAATGGACAGCTACTAGGAGAGCTGCCCCATCCCCCTCTTTCCCTCTCCCTGTCTCTCCGGCAGCCATGCCTGCTCACGACCCCCCCTTAACCTCCCCAACCCCCAGCCAGGCCTGCCCAGATACAGGCCCTCACTGTCCCTTTCCCTCCTCCTCCTCCACTCCCTTTCTCTCCCTTCCCCTGAAAGCTATATCATTCCCTTTCTCCTCCTCCTCCGCCTTCTCCCTCCTCCTCCCTGCTGCCCCCCAACACTCTGTGCTTCTCCTATTCAAGATAAACAGAGTGCTTCAAGTTCAGGGGACACCCTGGGACCCTTTAACAAAGCCATCTATCATGCTGTCTGCCTGAGACTCCTTTGGCCATAGCGGACTCTGCTGCTGCTACGTCCCTCTCTCAATCTGTGTGTGTGCGTGTGAGTGTGAACATACTCAGGCTGGACACAGAACAGCCAGCAAGCCTGCTAACCCTCACTAGCTACTTGCTCTTGCTGATCCCGAGCTGGACAGTTTCCCTGTTGTGTTTGTGGCCCCTCCAAGACCAGAGTAAAGACAGAACCCAGTCCCCCTTTACTCTGCCAAGGCGCCCCCCTCTCTCTCCTGTTAAAACAAGACAAACTCGCTACATGAAGGAATGCCACGGAGCGAAGAACAGCGTGCACGCGTAGGCCACTTTCTCTCCACACCTCGGAGACGCACTCCACTGACCCCTCTCCGATTCCCCTGAAGTCAAACTGCGGGACGATTAACCAAACTGTCAACAGCTTAATAGTCTGGGAATAAGAGACTGACAGTAGGCCTAGGAGCTGTGTGTAAACACTATGGAGATTATGAATGGTACACAAGAGAGAGAGGGAGAGAATGAAAGAGAGAAGCTCCTTTCATACACAGATCCTGCAGCATTTATGGGTTCAATTATGTAGCTAGCCTTTTTCGTCATTCACGCACAGGTCTGCTATATGGAAATATTCTGTGGCAGGTGTTTTCCCATGTGATGAGGTATTCCATGCATTATTTTCTGCTCATTACAGGTGGCAGGAATGTCGAAGCTGTGGCGAGTAGGAAAACAAGACACGACAGGAGAAGAGCATGGTAAATTCACACAGGCAAAATGAATTATAGAAACTTTATAAAGCGATGTTTAAAGTCAGGTGCCAGTTTATATGCGCCCATTTTGGTTTGTGCTGCTGTTGAGCCGTTTTGCATTAAAGTATTAATAATTTGTCTGCCCACTTTACATTAATGAGGGTAGACCAGATGTAGAGTTTATTTTGCAATTAAATGATGATAAATAGCAATTTAGGGACCAATAGTACAACGTATGTAGAGATGTGGAGATGTTTTTCAGCTCGATGCCATTGTTCTTATTGTGGCAAAGAATGTTACAACCTTTGGCATTCATTGTTTATTTTAGATTTTTTTCAAATAGAATGTAATTGCAGCCTTTGCTTTGTTTCCACCCAACCTATGTGCTGGGAGATTTCCAGACATCAAACTGTCAGAGTGTCTTACATGAAGGAACGACTCCAGCTCCTTTTCCTACATGATGGTGACAATGACTAGTGCAGGAATATATACAAGAAGAGGTGCCAGAGAGTTTCCTGGCTAACAATTGTGACACCACTAGCTCACTCCTGCCATGGGAGAGGGACCAGCACTCACGTCATGGTCACACAAACACTCACACGCATTTTCTATTTCTCCTCCTCCCTCCTTCATCCGCTTTCATCCTCCTCTTTCCGCTTGTCCTCATGTCTCTCTCCGGCACACAGCAGCCCCAAAAGCCCAGCAGCTGCTGTCCTCTCCAGCCTACCGGAGAGAGGGGGACCGGCCTGCCGGTTTTAGAGCGCTAAATTATCCATTAGATGTTATCAAGTTGTAGCAGGGTGATGCCATTCTGCTAGGAGCCATCAATCTTTCATAAGTCCCAGGCACGGCGTGCATTGGGATGCACTGCCAGCACACCACCCACTCCATCTAACTCACCAAATTGCACGCAAACTTGGACATGTACACACAGTCGGGCGGACATCCACGCACACAATCAACAAATACGCATGCTGACATAAATGCAGCCAGGTACACGCTCTTGCACTCAAGCTCTGCAGAAACAAGCTTGTTTAGGGAACATCCAGTTCTACATTTCTTGCCTTGTGTCTTTCACCCCCCCCCCCCCCCCCCCACCCCGCTCTACCCCCGAAACAAAACTAACATTTTGAGCCAAGCATCAAAATTTACGCTGCCTAAACCGTGTTTCGCTACCCCCTCACACCACCTTCCCTTGCACGCTCTCCCTTTTTTCTTTCCTCCACATCTCTCCCTCCCTCCTCCGCTTCTTGCCGTGGCCTGGCAGGCAAGCAGGGCAGACATGTTCAGAATGCGCTCCGGTAATGGGCTAATCAAAAATGCAAAACAATTGGCAATTACCGCGCGGGGCCCTAATGGTCATTAGAATTTACAACAAGGTAATGAACTGAGAGTCAGCTCAGTCCATGCATATTCATAAAGCAATCAGGCCTTTGAAGATTAAAGAAGCGCTTCAAATTTAAATGAGGGCGCCAGCATGTTATCAGTGAGATTCAGCCTGCAAAAGTAAAGGGTGCCTGGGACAGGAGTGTGCATTTATGAGTGTGTGTACATGTGTGTGTCTGTGTGTGATGAGGGTTGGGGGTCAGTTTGGTGTGGGGGATGGAGTGGAGGTGTAAGTATGTGTGTGTGCATGCACCCTTGCATAAAAGATGACAGTGTGTGTCGTTGGATTGCCGTGCCAGCTCATGCCTGCGTGCTTTTGTGCGAAGCCAACTACAGCGCACCAAAACCACCATATAGCCTAAAGTGATTCTAATAACCAAATTAAAACTCTCTTAAAAATGAATGAGACCCCAACATCGCTTAAAAGACGTGGGATTTGAATCTAAGATCAAATGTAAAGCTAACTTAGGCTATTAGGAGGCAATGAGCTTTTGAACACAAAACCCTCCAAGGAATACAGCAACCTATTAGTATACATTTATGAATCGGTGCAGCGGCAGACATGGTTTGCATACACATGTACTTGCTAAAGCTCTCCCTCTCTCACACACACACACACACACACAAATGGAGGACTGTGAGTTTCCACTAGTGTAACGTCTGACACAGGGGCCCTCTCCGTCCTGTATCTCTCCGTGTGAGATAAGGCTGGCGAGACACAGCTGTAGACGACCAGCCCACCATATACAAAAGGCACAAATGGACTCGCACACACCCAGTCCAGGGCTGGGACCTGCAGCAGGACAGATAGCGGAGGACGACAGATAGTGACCAGGATCAGTGGGTTCAGACTAACATGACATCCTCGTCACTGTGACTCTCCCATGGCCTCAGTGTTATCGCCACGGGTGTGAGAAAGACAAAGGAATGGTCCTTCAGCACCGTGGCTTTAAACATTACAGTCACAATAGGAACAGCAGAGGTTGATCTGACATACTGAATATATGATATATGCGATACACACTCTCCGAGACGCAAAATAATAAATCTGGATCAGTTTCAATCAGTGACCTACATGACATAAGAGAAAATGGTTAGTTTTTTAGAAAAAAATGAAAGTTGTCTCGTTAAAACCCCTGTTCTCATTCTAACCCCACACTAGCCTACCTACTTCCTAAAACACCACTTCTGTGCTTTTTGCTCTCATCTGTCACTTCCTGAGCTACAGCTGTATCAAAGACACTTTTTCTTCTCTGTTTCTGTTCTGTCTAAAAATAAAGTCATTAACCTGCAGGTGGTGAAGCCGGCAGCTGGCGTGACAGGCCCTGACGCTGTCAGATGACCCCTGACCCTATGATGTGACTGCCTGCCACGCTATTGACAGGACAGAGGCAGGACACGCTTATTTCTGGGGATAGTTTTTCATCCAGCATGACGCGGCTGTGGACAAACAAGGTTGTTTCTGTCGTATAGCTTCGTCTGACAGTAGGTAGAGGGGATGGAAAGAGGCAGCGTGTGTGTGTGTGTGTGTGTGTGTGTGTGTGTGTGTGTGTGTGTGTGTGTGTGTGTGTGTGTGTGTGTCTTCTGGCTTGCTCTGCAGCCAAATCTGTGAGAGTGAGAATGAGCTCTAGAGTGGATGTTGGAAGCCTTTAAGAGGTGCAGACACGCTAATGTAGCCAAAACTTAGAGTTTCCAGTCCCTCGAGACAAACTGCTGGAGCGATGCGTGGAGAGAGAGTATGAGTGAGAGAGGGAAGAAAAGATATAGAGAGACGGAAAGAAAAGAGAGGAGAGAGAGAAAAGGGCAGAGAGGGAAAACAGAGGGGAGGGGGCTGAAATAAGTATCATATGTTTTTGACAGATCTCGTCAACTCACAACACATCGCAGGGCCTCTTCCACAACACATTTATTACAGACAAAACACAGGTTCACAGGAGGGGGTTTACACTGTATGTGTGTGTGCATCTGTAAAAGGGGGTGGGGGGAGGCATTGTTGTGTTCATAAAACAGGTGTGTATCTGTGTACATTTGTAGGTTAGTGCATGTGTTTGTGTGAGCCTCTTTTTACGTGCATGTGAGCGCGTGTCCGTGCGTCCGTGTGTGTATGCATACTTGAACTAGCCTCCACCTGAATGGCCTGAGGCTGTGGTAGCGGGGTTGTTAGAAGACAAACAGAGACACAGGAAGCCCAAGCCAGGAGCCCTGAGGACAGCACACACACACATTCACACACACATACCTACTCTTAAGTACACACTCACTCCTGCTGCCAGTCAAACACATAGCAGCCACCTCTCCATAAGTCCTGCTTCCTAAACCCACAAAACATTGCTTTAACACACAGATACACCTCCGCTACCTCCCTCTTTTTTACACACACATACACATTTAGGGCCCAGCCCGTCCCTCAGGCCCAGCGCTGTGTGCCAAGTCTGGCCTGGCATGGTCCACAGAGGGGTGTCCTCAGGCGAGGCTTGCCAAGTCAAAGACCCTTTCATGTTCAGCATGCACGCCCAGAGTAGTAAAGCTTTAACAAACAGCCCTGCACGCACACACACACATACACTCTCTCTCTCTCTCTCTCTCTCTCTCTCCCTCACACACACACACACACACACACACACACACACACACACACCTATAAACAGTTTAAGTGGTCAAAACCACGCTCATATATACGCACACATGCCCACATATGCACATACATCAGTTTAACACCACATCCACACTCGAGATGTAAACATCCACTAGACTTCAGCACTTGAACGCAGCCAGAGCCACTAACACTCAATCCAACAACAAAGGCTGACGAATCTCCGCCGACAACATTTGTGGGTGTTTAGAGCTTGGCTTCGGAATACAAAAACGTCCTCTATGAAAAATTCATCCTCAAAACCATTCCTGTTCACCTTCATTAAAACTTAGCAGAGCCCACATCCAAAAATAGGACCGATTTTATCAGCGCCCAGAGCAACTGTAGGATCAAATTAGAGTCAATTCTCACAGACAATGGAGTGCTTATGGTGAAAATATTAGCTGGTGTCCAGTAATTACAATAGCACGCATCTGTGCCTTTTCAGTATCAATTAAAGTGATCACCAAAACAAAGGCACACACCACATGTGCACTTGCAAAGCGACCCATAAGCACGCGCAAAAAACACTGGCCACAGGAAAAAGATATCACTTCCAAGGAGACTCTCGCCCCCCCCACCAATCACACACACACACACACACACACACACACACACACACACACACACACATTCCATGCACTGCCCAGCCCCCCAGTTCAGATACCCAATGTGTATACGTGTGCTTATGAGTGGGGCGGAGGAAGGGGGGGGGGGGGGGGGGGCTGGTGGTTTGGAGAAAGGTGGCACGGTGCCAACACGGAGCCTGCTAAATACCTTTGTCTCCACAACACGCAGGGACAAACAGGACAGGCAAGCTGCTGCGGGAAGACGCGCCACAGCCACAGAGGTGTTACAAGAAATACGGCTCTGTTGTTAGGATGTTTTCCTCCTCATAAAGAAAAAAGGGGGGGAAAGGTGGCTGCCATAATCAACTCAGTATCGATTCAGAGTCCAGGTTACAATAGAGGCGGTGCGCTGGAAAGAGGCAGAAGTGTGAGATGGTGGTCGATTTGAGTGGCTACAATGGCCTCATTAACACACATGGCTACACCGGTGAGAATGTGAGAGGTGCTAATGCTGGGATGGAAAAATACATGATGCACTAATGTAGCAACAGAAGCGCAAGAACGCAGCACAACACTCGTAAAATGTGGTGAGAAGAAACGATTTGTAAAAATACTAATTAGGCCATATAGGATGTGATAAAGCGTATTTACAGTCGTCCGGCCGTGTGTCCTAAATCATAACAATGAAGAGCATCTTGCTCCAATTACTCAATGTAGGAAGCCCAAACAATCATTTATGGAACTGATAACAACTGCGTTTAGTCCACGGACCAATGAAAAGTGAATGTAAAATAAACCAACCAGTCCACTTCACCAGTATACTGGTTTAATAATATAATAATATCCTGTGAAATAAATCCAGTTTTACACCACGCTGCTGTCACACAGTTTGTGTGAGAAACCGTCATCTGCTCTTTTTCTGGGCCATCTATAATCTGGAGACAAGCTACGGTGTCCCCATGCATATCTTAAATTGTTTATCATGCAAATGATGGCACGCAGGCTGCTCTGCCCTCTCCTAACGGCCCAGAGCTCCAGACTGCAGACCCCAGCCCCAGCTGCAGCCATGAGACTCCCAGACAGCCTCAGCTGTCCCAAAGACGGAGGCCGAGGGGCGCAGCTTCATCTCCAGCTCTGGGTGCATTACAGACAACTGCCCCCACCGCCCCCCTCCACCTCCAAGTCCAACCATTCTGGGTGTCGGGCTCCTTTAGCCCGACAGCTTCCTTCCTAAACCTAGCCTGAGCTCCTGTCCGTATAGGCTGCTGTCCATATGGAAATTCATCTGCATCAAATGACATTTGAGGAGGGGGGTTGGGGGAGTGGGGGGGGGGTCGCATTCATTTGCGTGCATGCAGTGCAGCAGGATATAGTCAGTGTTTAAGGATGTAACGTGTAATACACACTCCTGGAATAAACTGGATGTGAAGCCGGTGTGGCAGAGATACGGTGTGTAGGGACAGGATGTATTGAGATTCCTCATCTCGGTGTCAGCCTCTAACTGAGCAGGGTGAGAGAACATGGCAGCTAGCATATGGGGTACGGGGTGGCGCGCTGGCACTGCCAGTCTGAATCCATCAATCTTGGACGCAGAAAAAAGAGTTGGGGGGAGGCGGGCTTTTACGTACATGTGACTGATGTGCGGTCTATCCTGCACACCGGCATCTTCTGTTTTACCCCAAATCTGTTGAGGGTTTATCCTTCTCTTTTTCTGCAATCTTGACCTCGCACACTGTTATCTTTCTCTCAGGTTTTACACTAAGAAATGTTATGACAGGGTTATAACACGATAAGATGAGGTGTCACAGCAGGGCAAGACCTCGTTCTACATACAACCAAATTAATCTATTCATCGCAACGCAGTAAAAAAGCCCGACTGTTTCACAATGCCAAGAGACATAAGACCAATAAATAAAGCTCGACTCACAATGTTAGTGACCTTATGATATCATGTGAACTCCACTGCATGATGATCTAAATGAGTAAAGAAAAGCATGTTCGAACAGCTGACAAGGCCAAGAGGCATGTTGGATGTGCGCGTGTATGAGCACGTGAGGATGCGTGTGTACGTGTGCGCGCATGTGTGAGAGCTCATACTCAGGGCAGATGTTTAACAAACTGCACACTAATGAACAGTGGTCATTCAGTGTGACAGTGGGTTGACGAGCTAACAACGGATAACAGTGGTCCCTTTACAATGCCATCTGCAAAGCTGCAGTGCTGACTAATACAGTAGAGTGCTGCACATTATTGAGTACTACTCTCCGCACATTTAGCCTGAATTGGCTTCAAATTAAATCACAACTGCCCAGACAATCAGCCCAATCTGGCACACGATATCAGATTTGTTAAAAGAAATGAATAAACATTCAAATAGGCTGGTCAAAATCAAACCCCACTCTGTAGAACCAGCCATGAGGGACCCACGCTTGTTTGCACAGCGACTCGTGTTTTCACTACAGCCTCATTTAGCCCCGGTGGACAAACAACAAACCAGCCGCTTTAAGAAGTCCTTAATTACTCAAATCAAGGAACACACTGACAATTAGTGGCTGAAGGGTTCCTCAAATAAATGCTTCTTCCTTGACAGTTCAGCATAATTACATTCTTCTCTATCTCTTTTTAATTTTAGCATCAGAGTGAGCCTTCGCAGGCGCATATTTGAGGGAAGGAGAGATATGGTAGTGTAATAAGCCAGGGAGGGATAGAGATACATCTCTCACCACCACATGAGAGAGAATGTGGAGGCCACAGGATCTGAGCACATCTGTGATGCAGCAACAAACCAAAAGAGATCCATCTTTCTCTCTCTCCCTCGTTCTCCTTCTCTTTCATAATGAATTTCTTTGTCTGTATCCGCGTGCGTCTCTTTCACTATCTGCAAATGTTTCCTTTTCTCACAATCGTTTTTTTTTTTCAGGACGGATGGTCTTCATGTGGGTTCATGGCTCAGCTGAAGGAGATTCACAGCTCCTAAATGCAGCGGCAGATATTTCACACGTTATGCAGATTGGCTGCATCCCTTACTACCAGAAGCAAAAGCAAGGAAATCTGAGAAAGCTCTGTTGCCTCTTGAAATAAACTCCCTACGAACCTGGGAAAGATTTACCCACTGCAAACCTTCAGACCTTAAAGACTCACTTCCCACCTTTCTGTTTCCTTGCTCATTTGTTTACTCTTGCGTGGCAGCCATTTTAAGCTCCCACTGTGTTTACCTGTGATATTCTCCTGCTTGGGGATTATTCCTTGCAAGGGCGCAGATAAACAATCCTCATCCTGCGGTGACACCTGAACGGCCACCTCCACCGGGTGATACGCCCTCCGTGGGTGCTGATGGTGGGTCCGCGAGTGCGACGAGGACGTGGAGAGGGGCGAGGCAAGTGGGGAGGACGGTGGCCTGTCCAGAGGTTTGTCTGTACAGAGGCTCCCGTGGCATTGCCTCCGTTTGTGTTCAATGAACAGCAGGATGTCAGCCAGGGGGAAGCGGGAGTGGCACTGGCCGCAGGTCAGCAGGTCCGGGTCCCCTTTTAGGGGCTCACCCTGAGCCACTCCCAGCCTGGGGGAGTCCTGAGAGTCTTCTTCTGGTAAAACACCTGACAGCGGCTCAGCTGGATGGGGGGGGCACAAGAAAGAGGACTGTGAGATATAGTTCAGAGACAGGTAGTGTTTCTGTAGAGCTGGTAAGCAAATGTGTGAGGAGAGGCACCATACTGAGTCTCACACGACTGCAACATATGCAGACATCTACAGGAATAAGGTCAGGTTGTAAAATGTGTATAAAAATATTTTTAGAAAAGGAAGAAAGGAGAAGAAAGATAGAACGAGCACACAGACTACTTCGATAAGGACTGACATGTTCAGCTTGCAGGCAGCAGCCAAACGATTAAGTTGCTTGACCCTCTTTATTGTGCTGCCAATCTCGCTTTTTTAATGAACCTAACACCTCTGAGAATCAAAAAATAGATTCTAATTTGAGTTCAAGATGATTGGACCCCATTTCGTTAAAAGTGCTGGGATCTCGTGAACCAAGGTTAGACATTGAGGGGTTGGATGTGGAGTAGGTCCCTGAAGTACCGACAGAGAGGGAGAGAGAGAGAGAGAGAGAGAGAGAGAGAGAGAGAGAGAGAGAGAGCATTTTAAAAGAAGTAATCTAGCCACACGGTAAACGACATTGGGCGCCCCGACTGGGATGTTGAGATAAGATGTGATGAATTCTTGCCGGCGGTTCAACCTTTAATTCCGTGTCGGGTCAGACGAGAAGGTGGTGAGGGACTATGCAAGATAGGCCCTGTTACCTGTATGTTCAACTGCATTAAAGATGAGGGAATTTGCCCCTATTTTGCTGGAGCTTATCTTAACCAGCTTATGCCATGGACATAGGCGAGGTGTGTGAGGCTGGGTTAGGTGGAAAGATTTTCTTCAAACCAAATAATCTCATTTTGATGCCACGCAAGAGTGATGTGAATAACTTTGAAAACTAAAATATAATCCTTTTTTCAGACATCTGACTGCGCCAGAATTTAAAGTAGTTTAGGTCAGTGTTTCCCACTGGGCTACAGGAGTAGGTCTGTTTCACTATCAGGAAAATCATTACGCCTCTTCCTTTACTATTTTGGACTGTTGTAATCTCTTGTTATGACAGTGGATCAATTATTTCCTTTCAGATCGCTCACTGAAAAATTGTATCGTAGGAAAATATACATTTTTTACATTTTTAATTGAAGTAAAAACAAAAACAAGCATGCTTGTATAAATAGAAGTGTCGATTTTTTACATGAAAGCTTATCGCAAAATTTTGTAGTGCAAAATGTGTAATATTTCATTTTTCAAATCAAATTACAGGAAATTACAAAAACATAATTATTATGTCAAATTAAATGTAACTGAACTCAAAAGATATGGGTCAAGGCCAAAAATAGGAAATATAAAGGCTAAATGAAATCTTTGCAAGTGTGGGGGAAAATAAGTTTTGTAAAAATGCATTTATTTTTATTAATTGTTTCATGCAAGCAGGCCTTTAACTGCTCCACCTTTATTCTGCACTCCCCTTCAATACTGGACTTTCTTCATGCATGAGCATTATTAAAGTAACACATAAACATACACAATCACTTATTCCTGCTAAAAAAAAAACCTTCCTCTGAGTCCGCCTGGCCAAGCAGCACAGTGGGAGAAAGTGGATCAAGTTCAAGTTCACAAGTGGCCTACAGGACCACAATCATATTGCGCCCCCCACTGACAAACCTTTTGACAATTACCAGAAAAATGAAGGCATACATGTTGCGGGACAATTATTGGTTTTCAAGCCAAACGGGAACGTTTATGGCAAAAAAATATATAATTGAGCACCAAAGAAAAAAAGCGCTTATTCCTAATCGCCACTTTAACCTTATAATGCAGTGTGGATATTTGGAGACGTTCACTGACGTCTGCGAGGGTGTGTTGATAAACCTGCTGTTATCAGGCGGGTGATGAGGAAACAATCCTGCAAACATAAACGCACCTCGACAGACTGGAAACACTATAACGCAACAACAATAAAGGCGCTATTATTTTAATCACAGGCGCGCGTGAGCGCACTTTCCCGGTTTCCTCTCTCGCGCTCGTAAAAACAGACAACGTCGCGCGCGGACTTTCCATGGGATTCAAAGGCACCACGCGCACAACACGCATCTGATAACGACACCGGGTCTATTGAAAAAGAGTGTGTTTTGTGCAGCAGCTGTGGAGGAATCGGTGGCACAGAAACTCTCCGGAACGCACACGAGGTCTGCGCGCAGCGGGCCAAGTGGGCATGTAAACACCACACATCCCCCCCACCCCCACCCCGTGTCGGAACCCCACTCGAGCTTCTGCAAATGCGATCGCACAACAACGTGAAGATCGAGGGGTTGTCGTATTTACGCGCTGCACCTGGAAACTTGTGAGCAGCAGCAGCAGCAGCAGCAGTGGCAGCGGTGCGGTCACGCAGCCAAAGGTCCGTGGCCATAAAGCCCACGCATGCCCTTTAATGGCGAAAGAAACCTTGAAGGCTGCGTTATACAACACGTCAAGCAGCACAAGTTGAGCCTCTCTGTCACGCTGTTGCAAAACTTCCACCGCAAATTAAAACTTCAATTTCAATTTCACAGGGCAGCTCCTGATCTAAACAAAAAAAATCCCCCCTGTGGAAGTTGCATTAAAAAAAATATAAGCGGAGGCTGGTTTGAGAGCTGCTAAATGAAGTCAAAATTAGTAGTAGATTCGTGTCCACTTACGTGAAAACTCCCGTTTGCTCAAGTGCTGGGGTTTGCCTTGCTTGCGGCGAGACATGTCGGTTCAGTGGCGGCTCTTCAGCTGAGTTCACATTGGGAAATCCGTCCCTACAAGGTAGACTCCAGATGAGATATCTTCATTGATGACATCCAGATAGGAAAAAGAAAAGAAAAAAAAGAGGGGAGAAAAAAAGAGGGGGAGAATGAGGTGCGGATCATGCAGAGGCTGAGGCGGAGCGCGCGACGGGCTGTGCGGACCTCTTCATGACTTTTACGCAAAGAGAGAGAGAGAGAATGTGAGAGTGATGGGGGTCCGGAGGAGCCCCCCTGAGCTGCAAGTTCAAGTGCGGACGTGACGTTCCTGCGAACTTGAACGTCAGGAGCCGGACCCGGAGAGAGACATAGAAAACATGGGCAGGGCGAAGCCGGCCAGTGGGAGGGGGGACAGGCCGTAATAAAAACCAATGGACACTCATTATGGACTACCTATGGAAGGGTGGAGGGGAGGAGGAGGAGTGAGGAGGGGGGGGACCCTGAAGACACCAACCAATGGACAGAGGGCACCGAGGGGGTTGGGCTGAGAGAGAGAGCGAGAGAGAGAGAGAGAGTTGAGTTATCCAAGGAAGTGGAGGAGCAGGGATGTGTTGGAGGATAAACCCAGCTTTGCTGCTCAATTCATATTTATTAGAGTTTATTTTCAGGCTGATTTAAATATGTAGTGATTATGTAAATGCACGTGGAGACTGGTTGTGTTATTTTTTTTATTAGGCCTGCGCTGCTTTAATTCAGTGTTATTTTACAGTCATAACAAGAGTAGACCTTGCGGGCCTGTTTGTGTCATTTTGGGAGGTTAAAGCTTTCTATCAGTGACCAATGAGGAAGAGCTGCTTTTTAGGTTTTCCCAAAGTGGATCCACTCACTTGGGTTCTTTAGGAATAAAGTGCAGCAACACAAATGTTAACCAACATGTCCTCGATGCAAGATAATGAGAGAATGAAATTAATTTCGTTATGATAAAATAACAAAACTAAAATGTATACAAAAATAGATCTTAGCCCACATTTAGAGTTCTTTTGATTCACTATAATTTGGTCTGATATTACTAAACAGCATTAAATGAGTTTAATCAATTATCAATGTGTAAGCAACATACTTGAGTCTTTGTTCAAAAGCTATGAGGTGAAACAGAGATTTGTGTTCCCAGTTTATCTTAATGTTTCCAGCTGACGGGCTGTCTATCTGACAGATAAGCATTTCCTAACAGAGTACAATAGGTTAAGCTCTTATGATAACAAAAAGAAAAGGCTGAAACTTTACACACTGTTGGAAAGTTACTGCACTGTAATATTCTGTTATAGTGCTGTGATAATATTTCTGGAATACATCTGATAGTCAAAGGACTGAGGCTCTGTTTTTTATAGTTTTATTGCAGTGTTATAGCCTTTGGCCTACTGTCCAGACAGTAAAGTCGTCTGGATTTACTGTCACATGCAAGCAGGCAAATAATTAGACATAATTAGACAACTGGGAGCCCAAAGAGTGAACTAATTAAGACAAAATCACTTGCGCAATTTTGATACATAGCTGCAATTCTCTCACATTGCTTGATTGTTTTATTTTTTTATTTTTTATTTTTGGCTGAAGCTACAAAGCATCAATGAAGTGTGGCTGCACTTTAAACGATAGGCTAATGAATTATTGTGTAAGGGAACCTCAAAGGTTTATCCAGCTGAAACAATGAATGTCAGATAGTAGATGAAGGTAGCATAAAGCAAAGTAGGCTACTAACTCATTTGGGCCCCATTGTTATAATTATATGGTTTACCTATACAACCTAATCAATGGGATTTATAATCTTAAACATCTGCTTGGTTCCATATCAAGATTAAATTAAATAACGCTATTATAGATTGTGTCCAAGCCAAATTAGTCACATGAAGACTATAAAAGCTTTATCTCTAACTTAATACAGGATAAGGCCCATAAACAGGCGAGATTATTCACATAATCCAAGTTTGATTGTGTTGGGGAAAAATATACCTATAACTACTTTGCTTCAGTGCTGGTTTTATAAAGTGTTTTTTTTTTTTTAAAGCAGGAATTTTAATCATTTTGTTGGTGTCAGTAAACCCCATAATTGATCAGGCTCAACAACCAACTGTATATGAGGCCTCTTCCATATCACAGCGCAATACTTTGGCGCCATCTAATGTTTCAATCAGAGACTGGCTCCAAATGCAAATTATGATGCAAGTATGTAGTTAGTTATTATTGTAGTGAGCATTGAGTTGGTTATTTACATGTTTTCTAAAGGCTTCAGAATTGCACTAAATTATTTGTCCTTGTGCAAACTACAGAAAAATTTTCTAATATAATACAACCCAACTTGATTGCAAAAAAAGGTAGGACGCTGTCAAACATCAATAAAACAGGATGCAAATATCTATAAACAAATTGAGCTCACGGACAACAGTTTTAAGAGCCCATGTAATAATTTCCTTTATCCAAATATGTGTTTGACAAAGTGATGAGTCTCTCTCCATCCTTGCTTGTGAATGACTCAGTCTTTCCAGGATGAACCTTTCATACCCAATCATGATACTATCACCTGTTACCAATGAACCTGTTTATCTGTGGAATGATCCAATCAGGTGTTTTTGGATCAGTCCACAACTTTCACAGTCTTTTGTTGCTCCTGTCCCAACTTGTTTGAAACATGTTGCTGCCATCAAATTCAGAATAAGCAGATATTCAAAAAAAATCAATGAAGCTGATGAGGTCAAACATTAAATATATTGTCTTTGTGCTGTTTTCAATTGAATATATGTCAAACAAAAAGAATTAGAAAATGACCACATTCTGGTTTTTTTCATGTTTTACACAGCATCCTAAAGTTTTTGTAATCAGGGCTGTGTATTTTAAAAATACATATATCCTTAACACATATAAACAATTCTATTTTGCACTATTATACTATCATAACCTACTTTTCCATCATTATCCAACTATTAATTACTACTATTATTATTTGAAATACGATATGCAGCATCTAGTATGTATGTAGGCGTTTATCTATTATTATTATTATTAGTAGTAGTAGTAGTAGTAGCATTAGTATTATTATTATTATTATATGTAGTCTATGTCATAATATTATATATAAGCCTTGTCATCCAATATGGGCCACTCACGGTTTGCTGTCGCCATACTATTACATAACCTCCTGCGCTCTTCCTATGTGAGCCCATAGCGCCACCTTGCGTCCAAGACACTGTAGTGCTGGAGGAGCAGGGCTGGGCAGGAGCAGCAGCAGCATCTCCGATCATAATCCTGTAAGCTACGTATCGGATGCTTGTGGTCGGTAGATCAGCTGGTGAGTGACATTTAAGCTCATCTGTGTGTGTGTATGTGCGTGGAACAAACCGGCCCCGGTGTTGTTCGGTGCCGGTTTGTGCGCCCGGAGGAGGATGCGACAGATCTATACGTCCTCCATAACGGGAGAGCCTCGGCTGCACATTAGCAGACAGCCTCCGTAATCTGATTTAGAGAAACACGTGAAAACTGTTATCGCTCTAAATTAGCCTCTTGTTTGCCTTTAAGTGCGCGAAAAGCACATCCTGAACGTCAAGGATCTATAAAGGTTTGAGATGTAGTCGGTGATAAACATTCACACTGTAGCAATCACACTATGTCTACATGCGTTCATGCCATAATGTGCATGTAAACATTAGATTATGTGAACTGAGCTTGCCTCTGTTGCACGGTGTCTTTATTCAATGGCTCCATGATGAA
Organism: Centropyge bicolor; assembly: GCA_037975185.1. NCBI lineage: Eukaryota > Metazoa > Chordata > Actinopteri > Pomacanthidae > Centropyge > Centropyge bicolor. Next base: position 7,052,391 of record JBBMOC010000021.1, on the reverse strand, counting down.
CTGAGCTCCTGGCCTAACTGGGCTCATTTTCAGCCTCTGTCATTGTGGCTCCATCCATCGGCTGCAAGATGTGTTGTCATTTGCAGAGGAGGGCATTTATATATTTATATGTGAGAGTGGACACAAGAGACGTGTGTGTTCAAGCGTTTAACGGGGGAGGGGGTGGGGGGGATCTGGGCCAAGATGGAGCCAAGCCACTAAAAGGGTTAACTGTCTCCCACAGAGAGAGAGAGAGAGAGAGAGATGGAGGGGTTGTCATGTCCCATTGGGATGGAGCTGAGGCATAAACAGGAGCTCCATATATGACAAAGTGTGCGTAATTAAATCCCTCTAATTCACCTATGGTTTGTTCAGAGCGTGAGTCAGCAGGGCCTGATGCTCCTGCAGAGGGAGGACCGGCTGTTTGCCTCACTGAAAAGAGCTGTTGTGCTGGTTTCATGCGCATGGGAAATCTGACAACTGCATGGGAATCATATGAGAGCATCAGTAGGGATGTGGCTTTTTGAGAAAAAAACATTGTTGCTCTCTTTTGTCTGCTCTCCTCTGTCGTCCTGCCTCTTTCTGGCCCGTGTGTGCTCGCTCTCACTTTCTGTCCAATTAAATTAGCTGTCCTAATGTATCATGTTTCATTGTCTCTCTGGATATGTGTCTCATGATTTACCCCCAAGTCATCCTCACTTCCTCCTTCCCTTCATAATATCTGACTCCTCCTCTGTTTCTCGGCAGTGTGCTACTGGATTTGGTGACCGGGCGACTCTGCAGAGCGATTCAGCGTTTGGAGTTTATCCCAGCAGGATGCCTGGAATTCAGTAAACTGTTAGTAGCTTCTTCTTTCATGTTTGCTGCATTACAGGGAGACACAAGCATGTCAGTGCCCTCAGGTGATACCTGAAATACTGTGAGCATGACACACACATGCACAGTGAGACACAGATGTTCAAGTATTTTTATCTCTGTAATTACATAAAGCATCCTGCAAGCATCCCCATCTTTTTATTGATCAAAGTGACTCATAAATATACTCATAGATAGATAGAAACATGGGTGGATACAGCAATCTAACACTGTTCTTGTTTTCAGCAGGATGTGTTAAGGGTCAGAGGTGAGTTATTGAGGCAGAGATGAGTCTGACTTCCTGGTTCCTGGTGAGCGGCGGGGGGACACGTCACCGTCTCCCCAGGGAGATGATCTTCGTGGGGAGGGACGACTGCGAGCTCATGCTGCAGGTACAGTACTCCTCCAGATACAAGCCCTGAACTGTCGTTCTTCATGTGGCTGGATCATTGTCCGAAGCGCTGAGATTATGGTGGATTATAGTGATTGACTGGATTCTGTGTGATTTAGTCCCGCAGTGTGGACAAACAGCACGCCGTCATCAACTATGAGCCCAATACAGATGAACATAAAGTTAAAGACCTGGGCAGCTTAAATGGGGTGAGTGTTTTATTATCTTATTTCTTCTGTGTCTTAACTGCTCGATGTACTTACTACATAGAGAAGACACAGTTTCTGGTATAATAAGGGATCATATTATAACCAGAATATGCCAGAAGTCGTGCTCCACTCAAAAAGTGATTGTTTCTTTACTTGGATTTTTAACCATCACTGTGCAGAATGATGTATGTGCAGAGTTAGTTTTTATATTCATCTGCTGAGGGGAGAAAGTTACCCAGTGCTCACCTTAAATCTGAGTTTAACACGTTGATGTTGTGACATCACAACTAGTCTGAAAACAATTCATGTGGAGAACGTCTGACAATGTTGTTACTGTCATCAACAAGTTCTAAACTATCCTCTATCTGTCAGAAAATCACCTAGCAAATTAATACTTATCTCATTTTCAGTGCTGCTGCCACTATAAGTTGTTGTAACAATTAATTAGAGTCTATGAAAGGTAAAAAAAAATTAAATAGTTTACAATTCATTTTCTTTTGATAAACTAATCGATTAATCCACTGATCCTCCAGTATCAGCTCCAGTATTGACATAGCTTTTGACAAAACTCTTTTCTATTTTACAAAAAATGGACATGAGTAATGCCGTTACAACACAAACAGACAAGAGTTTGCCAAGACTGAAAATAACAAAATGATGATTTAATTTGATTATGAAATATCTGTCAAGAAGAAGTGAACCAAAAATGATTCTGACCGAGCATCTGGTCCAAACTGGTGCTTGTTAATCTTAACCCTGTTGTTCTTAATCCCATTCTGCTTTTGTTTGCAGACATTTGTCAATGACGTCAGGATACAGGAGCAAATCTATGTCACGCTGAAAATTGAAGACAAGTTGAGGTTTGGATACGATATCCTTTGAATGTGGTCTTGTATTTCTGTTAAACCCCGTGACACACAGCACAACGTCAGTGTACATGACCAACACTGTAACTCTATCTGTTTTTGAATTGCTGTGAATGCTCACTGCACACTGCCTGCTGCATTATACATAAGGCGATCAGTGCATGTTTCCCACCCCTGCAAAGAGCTCATCGTCTTCTACCTTAACCTGCCTCACATACCAACCTGTTCACTGTGGTTCGAGGGGAGCTGCATATTCCAGAGGAGGCCCTCAAGGTTAGACAGCACACTGTCACGCATATGTTAATGGGCAGAGGAAATATGCCTGCTCAAAACAGTACAGGCAGAAAGCTCTTGTATTTTTTCACCAGTGAGTAAAAAAAAGCCCTGAGAGAGGTGGATTTTAGTTAAATCGAGCAAAGAGTTCTGCTGAACTGGGCAAAATACTATTTTTTCAAGATCGATGAGTGTGCTGTTTCAACCCAGCAAACTGTCCAGGTCGAAAGGAGAGGGTTTCATCTTAATAAGGGAGATGAAAGTTCAGCAGTCTCTTCAATTATATGTTAATGCTGAGATTAAAAAAAAGAACACATAGTTGTAGTCTGGAGTTATGCACTATACATGTGTGACACATGGATGTTTTCTCACATTTTCAATAATGAAATTCTGGCTGCCCTTCAGTAGATTCAGAGGTCTCTCTAAACTCTCCTCGCTTGTCTGTCAGCATGAGAAGTTCAGCAGCCAGCTTCAGCTGAACCAGAAGAAACCTCTAGAGGTGGAATCGTCTAAATCTGAGCTGAAACCCTCCGAGGCAGCAGCAGCACCCGCGTGTGAAGGGGCCGCCGCCAAGCCCCCTGAGGCCAGCAGGGCAGAGGATAAGACGACAGGTGAGCACTGGACAACAATAACGATGCATATCAGTGACACAGTTCTCTATCTTCAGATGGCACTGTCACACTTTACAGGAGTCGTAGATGCTTAGTTATGATAGAAAGTATTTCAGTGCTGAAACAAATAATTTATTGTGAACAACTTTGACTCATTTATGAATCAAAACAACATTTACTGCTTCTTGAGCATTTGCTGCTTCTTGAGCAGCAAATTTTAGAATTTAGTTCTTTTCTCCATTTTAAATCTTCGTAAACTGTAAAATTCTAACTTTCCATTTCTTAACTGGGAAACTGGACATCATGATTAGCATTCTCTCAATTTTCTGAAATTTCATAAACAGGTAATTAGTTGGTGATTGGTTAGTTTATCTGTGTGTTTGTGAATGATACATTAATAAGTGGTGAATTTGCAGTGAATGGATGAAGATGTCACAGTGTTTATGACCTGACCTGATGCCCACTGCCAGGCCTAATAATCCATCAAAGCATCAATTAAAATTTGTACTGGGCTTCCATATGAATTCTCACCCTAACCCTTTGCACATTTCACTGTGTTTAAACAAATTACATCGCTGAAAACACACCCTAACAAATCCCCACTTTGGTTTAATAAGCATTTTTTTTTGTTTGTTGTATGTACAAATCATTCACAGGTTTAAAACAGTTTTATGTTTTGCCAGGGGACGTAGCGGTGTTGCACAGAGGCACGCCCCTGTATGGCCAGCCTGCCTGGTGGGGAGATGGAGACACTGACGACCAGCTACCTGGGAGGCCCGAGGAAAAGAACTCAGATCGGAAGCGAGAAAAAGCTGAAACAGGTACTTAATTAATGTGGATTGCGAAATATTTCTATTGTCACAATTTGGCTGTATTCAGTCTTGACAAATATATGACCACTTTCCTTACTTTTAGTAGACTTTGTGGTTTTAAATGCATATGTTTGCTTTAATTCTGTCAGACACCAAGAAAAGTACAGAGGTCCAAAAGTGTGCCCCACAAACATCATCCAATCAAGAGCCTAGCTACTTTGAGATCCCGACCAAGGATACCACTTCATCAGGTAAAGCGAGCGGTGAAGCACCATCACAAGAACAAGAGGCTGCTGCATCTTCTGCTGCAGAGCCCACCCACGGCCACGCCTCCTTCACCATCGAGTTTGACCCTGGGGCGACAGGCAAAGTGACTGTCAAGGATCGGGTGGCGAAGGTGGGACTGGAGACCAGGCCACGTCCTAAAAGGGCTGTTGGAGAGGAGCTGAGTCCGCTTCAGACAGCCATGGTAGCTGCCGAGGTGAAAGTTGCCGACTGGCTGGCCCAGAACGACCTGCCACTGGCTTTGAAAGAAACGGTAGCTGAGGAAGATGGGGAAAGTGTGAAGAGCGATGTGCCAGTACAACTTAAGAGTCTTAAAGGTGTGTGTGTGTGTGCCGCGTGTGTGTCTGTATTTATTATAAGATGTGTGTATTACTTGCTTGTTTACTTCAGTTTAATGTAGCCTAAGCCTCTCTTTTACCCTACTTGTCTCTGTCTTTACTGACCAATTACCTTCTTCTGCACCACCAGACAGTAAACACGAGGATGGGACGCAGAGCGACTCTGAGAACGCACTTGGAGAGCAGCGCAGGGCTGCAGCAGTGGAAGAACGCTCGTGGGGCCTTTGGGGTGGTGCAGGGATGAAGATCAGAGAAGGTCGAGCAAACGTACCAGAGGGGCTTTTCGCGGAGGAGGACAGTCCGGCTCGTCGTCGCAAATCTTCAACTTCCAAAGTGGCGGGTGGATTCGTGGAGAGGCGACGTGGCTCAGCACCACATCAGCAGAGCAGCCGTGAAGAGTGTTATCACCACGGGGATGATTATAGTGACAGAGGAACCTATACCATCGAGCTGGAGAATGGGGATCATGAAGAGGAAGAGGCCAGGAAGATGATTGACAAGGTGGGGAAGAAGAAACTTTTAATTGAGCCTCTTTTCTAGATTTACTTGATAGCATGGTTTTATCATAAAACAATTGGTTTCATATGTATATGTGTGTGCTTGTTCACTTTGGCATGTGTGTATGTTACAGGTGTTTGGTGTGGATGAGCAGGAAGCTGTGTGTGTGTCCAGGTTGGGGAGTGTTGACCAAAGAGAGAGGCTCACCTCGCAAAGGTCAGGCACTGGAGACAGAGGGAAGCCTGGACGCATCGAGACAGAGGTGCAAAAAAATTTAAATTCAAATTTTAAATTCAAACTTAAAAATTGCCCGGTGTCTAATCTTACACACTAAACTTTTATTGTAAATCATTTAAACAGGCAATACACACGTTTTGTTTGCTTTAACTCACTTAACTTAATCATTGTGAGGTAAATCTTGATAGCACAATGTTTTGCTATAGAATAATGACACCACTGGCCTTTAGATTGATTCCCTATAAGCCTCACTTTTACTGCAATCTCCCGGGAAAATGAAGTCTCTATTTACAGCTCAAAGGAAGTGCATCAACCATAGTTAATAGATCGATCCATAAGGATGATTAGAATCAATCTACTACTCAGATGAAATATGTATGTTAATATGTCTCCATTATAAACCAAATGAATGAATAAACTCACACGTTTTCTCCTTGGAAAAGTTTTCAGGTCAACCCCTGCTGTAGTTACTCAAACTATGTTATTACTCCATATAAAATGATTTCTCTTAAGCTCTTCGGTCAACATGCTTTTTTCTTCCCTCTTATTTCCAAAGCAGTGTGTCCCGTGATGTTGGTAGTCGCTAGGCTCTCAGGAAAACACAAAGCGATCTGGTTGTCTTCACGACAGCGGCGCCATTGCTAATAACACTTGGAAAGGCTAGAGGGGGAAAAGTCGTCGGTTTCCTTTTCAAACACTATAATTTTTGTCTTAATTTTGTCTAATTTTTGTATCTTTCATGCTGTCTTGGTCCAGGTGCTACCTGAGGAATTGGTGGTGGGTGGTCCTCGCTGGGTCTCGCAATGGGCTACTCTGGCTGCAAGTCACATTAGGACAGACCCCGAGGGATCAGGAGCAGAGACTCACATCATGGTCGCAGAGGACAGAGGTAGTTTGATGACATTAGTTAACATTAGTTAGCCACCATAAGCTACTGGTCTTACTGGTCATGGTATAGCAGCACAACCTTCAAGTGCATTGACCTGAAGTAGGGTGTGTTTTACTGATCATGAATTCAACTTTGCATCTGTAAGAGGAAGATTATTATTTCTTCTTTCAAAAGTTGTACGTCTTTACACAAATTTTTCAGCTCCATAAAAGTAACTGCTTGACAATTTGTTAAAGATGGCACACAGCGCCAATTCACAGCACCAGTGCATCAATTCTACTAACATACCACTGCCATTGAAAAGTAACACACATTTATCCAAGGGCCCGCTTAGCTAATAATACGTTTTTCTCTCCTTTCAGCAGAAATAAGTGAGTCCAGCCACTCAGCCTCCTTCACTTCATCTGGCTACACCGAGCGTAAGAGGAGAACCCTTCCCCAGCCGCCTGGCGAGGAGCTCGTCCTTGGTAGGAGGACCCCAGGCTCAGGCCTGCGTGCAGATATGGGTGAGAAACAGGACACAGAGCTACAGGAGAAGGAGAGCCAAGAGGAGAAGATGACCAGGGGAAAGCATCGGCCTGCTCATGGCACTGGAAGTGCAGGCAGTCACAGCGGTAGCCCCAGTCGCTCTTCACCAGCCAAGTCGCAGGACAGTGGTGGAGGGAGATCAGCCAAGTCTGGTGGGTTAGCCAAGTTGCCCCCTCGTCCACTGACCAGTGGGGAGAAAAGAATGGAGGAGGCACGGAGGAGGAAAAAGGAAGAGGACAAGGCCAAGGAAAGTAGTGGGAAGCCCTTGTTGAGGCAGGAGAGTTTCACTGTGGAGAAACCAAGCTCCAATGTGCCCATCGAGCTCATACCTCGTATCGATGGGGTGACACACAGCAGAGCTCAGAGTAGGGAGGCTGGCATCGACAGCGCCACAATTCAGAAAGACTCAGAGGCTGTGGCAGCTTTTCTAGAGACAACCGTGTCAGATCAGGGTGATCCGCCAAGTCAGTCCATTGAAGGCTCCATGTCACCAGAGTCAGACGTGGACACGACCAGCACTGTAAGTCAGGCTGACGGAGCGAGGAAAGTAGTTCAGAAACGCCGGACTCTTGCAGCACAGCAGAAGGAGAGAACAATAGTGTGCTCATCTGGCAAAGGCCCCGCCGGGGCCCGAGACCCCCAGGACAGGAGAGTCAAGACCAAGGCATCTGGTCCTCCACAGCCCAGTCGGCCCTGGACTTCCCTGGACCTAACTGACGATGACGTCAACTCCAACTCACTCCTCTCTGACTCCCAGCAAACCTCTACACAGGAATCTAGAAACTCACATGCCAGAGCCCAGACTGGGAGCACAACAGTGGGTGCTAGCACCAAGTCAAGTCGTGCTAAAATCAACCAGGCCCCAGCCTCTTCTGCAGCCACTAAAACCACCAGTGTTCCCAAGCCCAGGCCCACCAGGGCTTCCCTGCTTAGGCGAGCTCGGCTGGGGGACTCATCAGACACTGAACCCGCCGATCTTGACCGGATGTCGGTAGCCTCTGAGGCCTCCACCACAAGTTCCACATCCAGGACAGGGATGGCAAGAAGGGGAATGTCCAGGATAGAAGCTCTGGCCCAGCCGAGGAGGCCGAGGGTGGGTTCCCCGTCAGCCCAGAGTGACTCAGAGGCCACTGTGACGAGGAGTAGAGGTCTGGGGGCTCGGAGTGCGGCGGGCGATTATGCCATCAGACAAGGCCTGAGAGGGTCTAATGTCACAGCAGTATCTGGACCCAGAGCAAGGGCTAACAGCGCCTCCAAGCTGCCTGACAAGAACAAAGGCACCTCCTCCTATGGACATGTCACACCAGCATGTAAGTAGTTTTTCCCATAGTAAACAATGTCCTTTTATGTCCACTAGAGATGGAAATTGTATTATCGTTTACACATTGTGTTCTTTCCGTGTTTCAATTAATGCTCTCACTGGCCAAATGTAATAGGATTATTTTGGAATTACCAGCCTGAATGAAATATTCCTTAAAGCTATACAAATAAATATTTCAATGTAAATAGTGGGTCTAATCGTTATGTACAATGTGAAAGGAGTCACTCGTAGTGACAAATCCACAGGAATTGATCACCTGACTCTGCAGTTTCCCTCAGCTCTTCAAAGCATTGTAGCATCTTTCAGCATATTGTTTTGGTTTTATGGCCCACAACCCACTAAAAACCCACTGCATTCTACCTGCCCAGCAGCCAACATCCTGGTTGCCCTGGTAAACATTGTGCAACATTAAGCTGCTAAAGAGCCAGATTTCCTTCTCACAAGTTGGTTGAGATCAAAACAGAGCTTGAAGAGAGTGAGTCAGGTTGTGCAGAAACAGGACTCCAAATAAATGCTAATGTTGCTCAGTGTCTGCTGGATGTGTAAATAGGCAACTGCTTGCTAATACATCTGCTTCAAAGTTGTGTTCACAGCACATTTTAAGTGAAAATGTGAAAACTTAACTTCCATTCTCTCCTAACATTAGCCAACTCTCGGTGGCGCCGTGTGCCTGTGGAGTATGCCTCCACCTCTGAGGACGAGTATGGCTCAAATCGCCACATGTCCAAGCAGGGCCACGCACGGCCGTTCCCTTCCACTCGGGTGGCCCAGCTGGGAGGTTCGGCCCCAGCGACTCCTAACCCTGCAGGCCTGGCCACTCTGAAGCCACACTCCAGGGAACAGGATGAGTACATGAGAGACTGGACAGCACACAGCGAGGAGATTGCCAGGTACGTGGGTGAGAGGCACTCCAGCACAGTTTGAAAGTGGTGATGAGTCATGATAGCAGTGTTTAAACAGGCTTCTCCTGCTTAAAGGTATAGAGCATTTTTTATATTTTCTCACTATACATTTGGGTTGTGCAGTGTTTTTGATGTTTATGAGTTCTTGCATGAGGTGTGTAAAATAAATATGAAAAATTGGTTGACCATATGTCAGATGATGATTCCATATTCGTGTTTGTTCAGGATCAGCCAAGACCTTGCCAAAGACCTAGCCATGCTCGCCAGAGAAATTCATGATGTGGCAGGAGAGATCGACTCAGTCAGCCCTGCAGCCACTGATCCTGGAGCTCTGGTAGTCAACACATCATAAAACAACCACAACATAATCAGTCTTCCAGATACAATAACTACTGAATATCAAGATATAACAGATTCTTCACATAATGTAGAATTGACAAAAATAGGATCTGATTTCTTTTACATGCATTTGAATTCTGTTTTAGTTGGAGGAGCGTGTATTTGATGACGGTGTGGATCAAGGTCCCACAGAGCACAGCAGCAGTGTGGGAAGCAATGGGAGGCCCGTGGAGCTTCGCCCCCGAGGCTCGAGTGGACAGAGCTCCCGCTCCATCCGCAGACAGACGTGGAACAGAGATGATGTGAGTCTCTGTGTCAATATTAAATCATACACTATTCTGTAAATATACAGCCAACCTGTATACCACATTGCAGAGTTTAAATATACAACGTTTTTCTCAATCGAGTCTTCATTTAATGTATGAGTAAAGAAAAACACTGTGAACTGTGCATATACAAAGTGTAAATGCTCCTCTGAAATGTGATTAATATGAACTTAATTTTCCAATTCCACTCTGTGTTTGGTCAATGTTGACAGCAGTGGCGAGCGGTGACCTGTTACAGTGGTCATGCTGAAGTGTGAACTACAGCCAGCGCCCAATTGTTGGCTATTTATTTATTAATTAAAAACACGTTAGTAAGGCGAGGGCACGCCTTCTATAGTGTGGGTGCGCGTTAATAAAGCACTCCCTCCGCGCTATGCTATAGTGAGGGACCGGGATAAATAAAGCGTTCCCTCGCTATATCATAGTGAGATGCCTCTGGGGCTCTGTATACCTCCGGGGCTCCGTTTTCTAACTAGTACATCAATGCGATTTTAATAGAAACTCTCACACTCAGAGTTTTGAAGTGAATCCAGTTATGAGCATGCGCGTTGGCAGATAAGCTGCTTCACTGACAGCTTTTTTGCCATTCAAAATGCTCATGTACAGCAAACACAGCCTCGAGTGCGGGTACTACTCAATATCGCAGTGCGCGAAACAAGCTGTCAGCTTTCCAGCTTTTCGCAAACAAAACAGGATAAATAAGGCAGGAATTTCAGACCAAAACAGTAGAACTAAGGTATTGCATTATAGAACACACTGACAGATGAATATTTTCAATCATTTTATTGAAGGGCTTGGGCATGCACTGCATTTATAGCTTATTATGACCGCTCGCCCCTGGTTGACAGTAAGTTTTCTTAGCAATTGTGCATCAGATCAACATGTGAGTCTGTACCACTGTTTGCCATCAGGGGGAGCTCCTTACATGCCAACTACAGTCACCCCTCAACAGACAAACTGTGAAGGGCCCAAAACTACTGGCTGAGCTAATCAGAATATTTTTTGCAAATACATCACTGCATAAATGCATAAATAGTCATGGGTATGATTAGGCTAAATTTAGCAATAATATATAATGTAGTTTTAGCTGTAATTCCACAGTCTGTATTTACTATGCGCCACTCTTAAATAATAATATCATTGATGTTCACCTCTCAGGCGGTGCTTGACAGTTTACTGTTGGCATCCGTGACTCAACTCTCCAGCAGAATACGTCAGTCTGTCGACAAAACAACCTGCAAGATCAGGTGAGCATTGTGACGACCGAGAGACGGTCCATGGAGGAATGTGCTGTTGTTGTAATTTGGTGCACATTTAATACAGAGAAAAGGGCAGGATGGAATTGTAGGAATGTATTATATAGTGTGTTAAGATTCCTGCCTGTGTTTCATGTCGGATCTAGGTCAACCAGCACAATCTGAGTGACACCTCACACAGACACTGACAACTCAAAGGCTTGTTTCATTCCTACAATCTCCAGACGATGCGTTAATGAATCACTTTAACAATCAACTAATGCTTCTGTCAAGAGGTATATTCAGCATATTTTCACAGATTTCACTTTCATCTATTTCTGTACCAACTTCCAGGATCCTCTTCAAGGATAAAGAACGGAAATGGGAAGAGATTGAGAACAAACTGCAGGCAGAGCATGACTCCTTACTACTCAAGAGCTCCAACAAGGTGACGAACCTGTCCACCTCTCACACGTTGTCTGTTTTATCTGCCGGAGGCTCGTGAAATAGACAAGACAGTAATATTTATAGCCACATGAGCAGCATGGCTCCGGGGATGGAGGCGTCGGTCGGTGCAGCTTTCGTCCAAACTGAAATATCTCAACTGTTGGATGGATTGCCGTAAAATTTGGATGGGACGTTCATGTTCCCCTCAGGATGAGGTAATCACTTTGGTGATCCCTCAACCTGTCCTATTGTGCCAGCAGGTTCAAATTTCACATTATCGACATACTTTGGGATTAATGACATTCCCATCAACAAAATCTGCACAGTCGCAATTTTTAAGTGTGTTGTGCTTAGTCGCGAGGCACTTTACAGTTTTTCTCAGTCGCTTTGGTGCATTTCTCACATCACTATTAACATTTGCACAACAGTTAGTGCATTTCTCAAAACAATTAGTACAAACTGCCAAACCTAGTAGATAACCTGCAAAAGTGCCTCACTTGCTCAAAATGGATTGTTCATTCCTCAAAAGCAAGTATTCATGTCAGTGAATGTGTCAGTGTCAACAAAATGAAAAGTCCCAGCACCATTGTTCATGAACAGGATAGTCAAATGGCTTAGTCATGTTTTCATTATGACACTTTACTCTGGGAGTGTTTTCAAATGCAAAAAAGTCAGATCATGGTGACACTACCTGAAAATGCTCAAGACAGCACTATACACTATTTGCACAGCCATTTGACAGTAAAGTTACACATTACTGTATTTAGTGAGGTGACTGAGAACAAGACACCGAATACGTATGTTTCACATTTTTACTGTGTATGCTCTTTTCAATTCTAATTTGTTCAAAGCATTGTGCAAAAGAAAAATACACATGTATTTACAACAAACATGAGAAACAGCCTTTGGGTAGAGCTGTGCACAACTGTAGGCAATACTGCAGTACATATTGGAACTGAACATACAACATACACAGTACTGCAAATCATTCAAGCACATGCTGCAAACCACTGTCTGACCATATCTGAGTGGTGAAAATGCACATTATCCCAAACAACAACATACTTGTTCAGGTGGTCTCCAGTTAGACCCCTCTCTATCAGGGATTATGTCCCTGTAAAGAGTGTCTAAAACAGTCATCAGATGTTGTGTGTTGTATGGACCAAGACGGGGGAGGTGAGCGAGGACGCCATTTTCTGAGATGGCTGCACACAGTGTAACATTCCCTCCTCGTCGGCCTGGGACATCTGCCGTTGCTCTCTGTTCAATGCAGTCCCTTCCACACTGTCTACCTTTTGCCAGATTGAAACCCGCCTCAGGAATAAAATGATAAAGAAATGTATCAAATTTGCTTGACAGATTTTGACAACTAGTTCAACATTTTTGTATGTAATGACTCAAGCAATGAAATGAGGACTATTAGTTTTATAGGGGCTGACTATTCAGCATTAATAAGTTTATTTCATTTTGACTGACATGACATAAGCAAATGATAATGTTAAAAAACAGCAGAGAATTGTATGAAAGCAATTGATGCATGTCCAAAGGATTTGCAATTTGTTGGAAAGAATGAGAAACTGCCACTATGATGTGCACAAATGACTAAATGTTGTGGAGGTTGAACTAACAGTTATGAGAACTTTAATTCTGATCAGAGAAATGCACCAAAGCGACTGAGAAAAACTGTAATATAGGTAGGAATTTCAGGGACGTCTAATCAGTATAATGTGTGTTTGTTTTGGCATTAATTTAGCATAAATTAATATTAAAAGACAGTGACTGAAAGGCAATTTGATATGGCTACACTAATAACATAATTTGCCAGTATTACAGCTGTCTTGGGGATCAAATCAAAGATACTTCAGTCTTCCACACAACATTTAATTTACCTTGCAAATTCCTTTTTTGGAGAGACAACAAATATGGCTGCTTTGATGGAGAAAAAAGACGCAAGAGCTGTTGTTGCCGGTGTAAAAAATTCGAGTCCACAAAACTTCATTGTGGTCATAAATTCTACATTTAACCCAGTCTGGCCTCTTGTGAACCCCTGCAGATATATGTCTATCCACCATAGAGTCACGGGGCTCATAAAGCATTACTGAGTGTACATGGCACGGCTCCAGACTTATTCCTGCAGCAACCAAGAGATGAATTCAGTAGATTTATTTGGTGTCCAAACTTCCACTCACTAAATCACGTCCTCAGCCAGTCTTGTTTTTTTTTATTTATGTTCTCTTAACAGGAGATTTCGAGCATTATTCAGGACCTGAAGAGAGTGGAAAGACAGCTGCTCGGTATGGATGTGATTCTTTTCTGTAGTTTTCAGTGAACTATGAAATTAGCTGTCTTTTGTATTACATATTGTTTGGAACTCTTTTAATGTGTGTTTTGTGCCAATCGAACAGTGATCGACATGATGGTGGACCCAGACGGCACCCTGGATGCCCTGTCCAATCTGGGCCTGACTGACAAGAAGCTCAACCCTGCGACTCAGCAGGCGGGGTCGATGTCACACCCTGGAGCAGGAGCTGGAGCTTCCTCTACCGCACTCGCTCCCCCCAGGCCTGAAGGACTGGCCCCTGAGCCCTGTGGACCTTCAGACCACACAGAGGTGGCAGAGCGAGAGCCAGGGCCCCAACAGAGCTCGAGACCCTACAACTGATACAACAAGGACGTGATTCAGAATGCATCCTTTATGTTGTACGTTTCCTGAAGCTCTTGGAAGCAGTGTGAGGTTAGAGGATTGGTTTCAGACAAAAGAAGCAAAGAGGGAGAACAAAGATGCCTATTCCCCCAACAGCCTGACTGCCCTAACTGTCAACCAAACTGACTCGTGATAGGACTTTGTAAAAGTCCAACACTACCAAATAGCAGTTCTTGGCATATGAAACATACAATATGAAATCACTACAGTATTAATCAGTGAGCTAGTGAAGAAGCTATGACATAATATACAGTAACCCATCTGTGTTTTTGTGTTGCAGCTCATTCTAATTATCCATTATCCTGAAAAAAAAAAACTAAAGATGTAAAAGATGAGAGAATGTTAAAGAAGTCTTGCCATTTAATTACAAGCCTTGAAATCTTTGTGTTTGAATCTTAAGCTTGTCGGCCAATGCAAATCAGAAAGGTGCAATGGTGTTTTAAACAAGGATTAAGCAGAGGTGTATGTGAAAAGTGTTCTTCTATCCTGCCATAGAATTATTTATTAAAAAAAAGAAATATATAGTTGGCCTGTTGCAAATGCAATCCCCAAGCCTGTCTCAGTAATGATTTTCCATCAGAAAAGGCCAAGTTGCTTATTTGCTGGGAAAAGAACTGGGTATGTACAGTATGTACCAGTGTAAATGTTTATTATAGTCCAATCAAAAACTCCCATCCATGCCTTTTTTCTTGTGGCCATGTCATTTTGAAACCAGTGTATCAAAGATTGACCATGTGTGTTCATAGAAACTATAAAATCAAATGTAGCTCCCAGAAAGGTTTTCCTCTTCCAAATGTATTTCGTCACAAGTGCCCTGGATCAAACAATCATTACAGATTGGAGAAACGAGATGCTACAGTTTATAGGAGATGGTGGAAGTGAAATTTTCTTTGCACATTACAAAGCAGATATATGTTGATGTTCATCTCTGAGGGACCAGGACATGACATGCCCCAATGATGCTCCTTTATCCTGTTATATGTCCTCGACCAAAAACAAAGCAGGGTGAAAGCCAGCTGCCTGTAGATGAGCGCTTTGTCAAATTATTTTCTGATCACGAACAAAATGTTGCGTTTGAACCAGCATAGACAGGGGCTACCTCCAAGTCCTGCATTTTGTTGTTACCGATGCAATGGAAGGATGGACACTGCAATGACTGTAAGGTTTTCCAATGTCTTGCCTCATTCCAATGTTTACACATGAATGTAACCTGATCAGAGCTGTTGAAAATTTTTAGCCAAAACAACTTTAATAAAGATTAATAATTGCATTTTGTCTTTAATTTTGTTTGAGCATTTGGAGAACTTTTTTGTTTGGATGTTTTGTATGAAGTTTTTTTTTCTTTGTAATGACGTTAGGTTAAATGTTGACCTTGCAATACCTGTGTATTGTTTGTCTCATTTCCAATAAAATGCATGATAATCATGGGCTATTTTGTTTGTTCTGTTTTTAACATTTATTTCACTGCTCTGCCAGTTCAGGGTGTTTTTACAGTTTTGAGGTACACCACTTTATATTTTTATGACATGATCGGATTATACAATATGATGCTTATAAAAAATAGAAGCATCATAATTAAACTACACAACGATAAAAAAGTAGTTAAAATGGAACTCATGTTCATCCTCTTGAATGCTAAAATGCCACTTATATATTAATGCATCAATAATAGCATAACACTCAGAGAAGTCAGTCTACGTTATTAGTACTTTTACTTTGGATTCTTTGAGTACATTTTGCTGATACTACTTCAGTTTTTATGTGAAGCAACTACATTGAAAGGGGAAAACGTGTTAGATACAGTAAGATGACATCATAATAGAGACTGGATCAAACCTGATTCGTCTCTCGGCTGCCATCATCCAGAGCCACAACCTCCCCTATCCTTCCTCCACGAGAAGCACAATAACCCCTCCCTGTCTGGTCTGTCTGGCCTGTCTCTCATTCTTTGCAGAGGGAAGTAGCTACACCAACAAATTAGGTTTTAGAAGCCCCACTGCCAGAGCCGCTGCACTACTAATTGTACGTCTCAAGATATTCTGCTCTACTTCCTTAATCCTTAAAGCTGTGTCAGGGTTTTTCTCCCTCGTGAGCAACGTTCACCAAGGCTGCTGGGGCACATCAGAACTTCTGCAGGTGTTCACCTAAGTGGGAACAGTTTCGCTGAATTGTTCCCACTTAATTTTATTAAGTTGAGGCTCCCTGTAGGCTTTGTTACTGCGCTCACACTGCTTTGCAGTTTGCACTTTATTGCATATACATGAAATATTCATATCACTGCAGCTCTTTTTGGCTCTGAGATGTCAATCTAGACCATGTAGGCTCGTGCAGACAAAAATTTCATATGAATATATAAAATATTTTCGGGTGATGCACAACATGTGCCCCATGCACTGCTCGGTGTAATTTGGAGGGTCATCGTTGATTTAGCAGCTATGCAGCCTCAGAGTGAATAAGATTTATGAAGCTCTGTGTTTGTGTGTGAGCAGGATACTGGAGACATTTGCATATTCTGCACCTCCTCATTGATGGACTTTCATTGCTCATGGGCATTGGGGAGAGGAACAACAGGAAAAGGTGAAAAATGCTTTGTAAGCAAATGAAGTGTTCAAAAAGATGATAGGATGGTGCAGTAGTGCACAAACATAGGCCTGTAGGTACAGTCCATCAAATGATAGATAGATAGATAGATAGATAGATAGATAGATAGATAGATAGATAGATAGATAGATAGATAGATAGATAGGAAAATGAGCTATATATATATATATATAAGTATATAGCTATATACATTATATATACTATATAAACTCTGTAAGTAGTAGAGGTTGTGCAAGATTAGTGCAAAGTGCAAAGAAGATAAAGTCACTTTCTTATCAACAGTATCAATTTCAATGTTTCACACTCAATATTACAGTTAAAGAGTTTTGTTAAATACACTAATGTACTTTCTTCTCAGATCTCAGGTCACTAGCAGCATTTAGTTTAGCTTAGCATAAAGACTGTGGGAAACAGCTAGTCTCTAAATCTCACCAAATAACACCTTATGTCTTGTTTCTGTATGAAACAAAAATGGAAAAACAACAGGTTGCAGCAGGTTAGGGGTCAGTCTTTTGGGTCATGGGTTAGCCTATGAGGATGCCAGGCAAACAGCAGAGGCTTAACGTGTCCACAAGTGTCATGAATGAGATATGTGCAAGCGTGAAGTTTGCTACATTCCAAAAGCTCTCTCAGATGTTTTATCTGAATAATAAACAACCTAAAAAAACACCATCATATAAACACAAGCAAAATAGCCAACATTACAAATGTGAAACCTTTTTGTCAGAGCAGGCACACACAGAAATGTTTCGACCATTCCTGTTAATTGCTGTAACTGACAATCCACTTCACATCCAATTCACATGACAGGAGTCAGGGTTTGAAACGTCAAGCTCTCTTTTCTCATTCTTGACAAACTAGTTCTCTAACTTTTTATGTGAACAGACACACTTTTTTCAAGTATAAAATTGCCCTCAAAGTTGCCCTGTGGAGGTCTCTTGTGAACAAATACATTTTATGTTTACTGTTACTATTATGTAACTCCAAAAAAAAAAAAAGGAGAGATTGCGGGTAAATTTCAGGTCTGAGAAATGTGACAAGTGCTTTCTTCTTCATAACACAAATGAAAAGCCGATTGTTCTTCAAAATTTGAAACTTGCATTGTTTGTCTCCCTGTTTACTGGCAAGCAGCCTTCTACATGAATTAATGAATCAAAGTAACAGTACCTCTGCTGGTGTTGACCCAGTGGCTGTAGGAAGTTTATGTTTTTAATTATATCAGTGAAAAGACAATATTTCTTACACCAGCACCTTTTTTTATCCCTGACATAAATTGTGCAGGCTATAAAGGCTTCCCTCTCATTTGTGTGTGTTTAGGTGTGTGTGTGGGTCCCATTATAGCTGGCATATGGTGCCTTTCTCAGCCTGTGCCAAAGGTTTCTTAAGGTGACGATACAGTACTTATGGACACTCTGTCTCTGCCAGTATCAGTATTCTGTACGTGTGGTGCAAATGCAAGAAATTAGATTTCATGCACTTGTGTGTGTGTGTGTGTGGTGAGAGAGTATATACGTGTCATCATGTCTGACCATCTCCTCACTTTTCTCTGAATCAGATTACTATCCTTCACTGTCTGCTGCTCTCTGTCTTGTCCAGTGCAGCAGCTCCTGTTGCACCTCTTGCCTGCCCCTCCCATACTGCCAGGAAGACTGTTGTACATGCACACATACACACACACGCACACACGAACACACCCTCCCCATCAAGTGTGTGGAGGCATTGCTGCTCAGGCCACAAACAGACAGGGTCCATGCTGTAGCTCAGGCGGCACCAGAGACCAATAGTGGCTGATTCAGCTACTCAATGATAGACAGAAAAGAAAAGAGCGAAGACGGGAATGGCAACACCTTTATGTGTGTCTGACTGTGAGTGTGTGTGTGTTTGTCTGTGTGTGTGTGTCTGTCTGTGCCCCAGCAAGCAGGCAGTGGCTCGCAGGTCATCAATGGAACTGACAGATGATCCAAGGTTGCGGGGGCCGGAGGAGGCTCCCCCAGCTCTCCTGCCCTGTGTGTCCCAAATGAGAAGCAGCAGCTACAGTACTGTCCAGCAGCAGGGCTATTCTGCATTCATCTTTCTGCAACACAAAGACAAGCTGGAACGGGTGAGATGAGTACTTCTCAAACATCATGACATAGTTTAATTAATTGTATATCTGCCTTTTGGGAGATGGCGAGTTAAAAAGAATAGGGGCATGTGACAAAAACAACAACAAAAAAAAAACAAGTAGAAGTGACTAAAAGGTATATTCAGATGAATTTATGCACCACCCACTTTGTCCAATATGCATTATGGCATCCCGTGAGCCCAGAAGGAGCATTAGTTTCATCAACTGGAAACCCATTCATTTTGCATGTGGTGCATCAGCCGACCAGAGAATTGCTGCTGGAGAAGTGTGCAATCGAGCTCTGCTGCCTCCAATGAGAATTGATTACCACTTTCTTCAGTGCTGCCACACACCCAGTGCATTCGGACGAACACAAAAAAGACACAGACAAAGGATCCTACAGCCTTAACAAACTGTATTTAAAGTTTCATAAAGATGTTTAATATGTTCATTTCACTGTGTCAGTGTGTTTTAGCACATGTAAACTGACACATTTCACTTACAGCCTGCCTTTTAACAATAGATCAACCTTCTGTGTACAGTATGTAAATTATCTTAGTTACAAATAAGTCGTTTTCATGAGTTTGGGACTAAAAGCTAAAGCATGGCAGAGCTAAAATGAATAGCCATTTCATCAATTAGTCCAACAGCAGAAAATAGACTGGAAACAATTTTGATAATCGATTAACTCTTCAAGTCATTTTCCAAACATTTGCTGGCTTCTCAGCTTTCCTTTGCGTTGAATCAGGGAAAACCTAATATCTTTGGGTTTTGGGCCGTCGGACAAAATAGACAATGTGAATACATCACCTTGGGCTCTGGGAAATTGCGACAGGCATTTTACTCTTTTTCAGACAGCAGAGATTTATATAGAGCATATTTACAGCGCCTATATATTCTGTGATTTGGTAACATAATCAGCTGATGTGTGCAACTGCACAAGGACTCAAGGCTTTTGGGCACACTAATACAAACTGTGACAGCATGCAGCCTGAAAGTCTGACACTAAAATTAATAATATACACACTGCATTTTACCTACTATAATATTTGCATATTTGGGTTTGTTATCAGTGATCATTGGCAGAGTCTTTGTGTTCATGTCTTTCTTTTTTGAATAATCTCAGTATACATTTTTCTACCAAACATACATGTCCTTCTCCATCACATGGAAGAATGACCTTATTTCCTCTTTTTTTTTATCCCTACTTTTGTTTGCTGTTACAGAATTATAATTTTAGAAAAGGAGAGAAAACAGTGGCAGATTGTCAGTAATTTTTCACTGAGTGTTTTCTAGTTATTTTTTCTCTAGTTTGTTCTCTCCGTGCAGCAAGTGCTTAGTCATGGGGGAAAAAAAGATTGATCGAAACAATTTATTCCTCCTCTCTCTTCTTAACCATGTGGCCTGTTGGTTGTAGCGGCTGAACTCGAGGCTCCAGTGCTCTGCTGTGGACAGACACTCACTGATGGAGCTCTCTGAACAAGACAGCCTAACAGGATCATTTTTTTTACTGCTGGATCCTTATCGGCACCCCATCCACAGTCCCTTTGGCGTGCGGCCCAGCTGCCTCCCATGGCATGGTGCCCAGTAAGCCTTCACTCAGCACATATCACCCTGGGTATGACACCATGGCAAATGTTTTTTAAAAAAGTCCTGTGCATGCATGGAAACCTGCTGTTGAGCTTTTGGTGTGAAGGTGAAACACCTACATTGAAGCGTCCTTCATAGGTGCACGCAGGCATGTGTTTGGATGGGGGGGGGGGGCGCAATGCATGCGTAACTAAATAGCGACAAAATGTCATTTTGAATTATTATGAATTCACACTAATAAGAATAGTTTAGGGCATTTGCAGGTTAAAAGTAACATCTCGGCTTCTAGGTTAAGTTGGGTTGAAAAGTGAAAATTTTGTGGAAGTCTTTGTTACATATAATAGCTTTTTATGACATTTCAATGACTATATTTCAGCATGAAGTATTCCCAAACTACACGCTGGTTTGTCATCACTGAAATGCTTTTAGACTAACCTAATCAAGACATGATGGAGGAAAACCCAGGGACTCCATTCTTGTAGTAAAAAAGTAATAACTGACAAAAACTAGTCAAAAAATATAGACCATAAGGTTCTTTCACCACCAGGTTTTTGTCATCCACACACACACAAACACACACACACACACACACACCTGTGCATTATCGGTGCAGGCCCCCTGCATTATGACTTGCTCATTTGTGTGTGTGAAGTCTGAATGTGGCTTGCAGTGCGGCTCTTAAAGATGAGGAGGGCTATTTATAATTGGTCCCTTGTGTTGGAGAACTGTGCGGCACATTATCAGATAATGATGTTGAGCACAGAGAGCGGGGAGAGAGCAGGAATAAACTGTAAAGGCTGCTGTGACCTCTGAACTGCTCGCCTGCAAACAGCGTGGCTTGAAAAGTGCACAGATCTACAAGAGCTCTTACAGCTGTTGAACCGAAGGGAAAAGAAAATGGACTGGTGGCCGTTTCATACATTAGTTTTCAATGTTGCATCATGGTGGTGACTGCGTAGATATAAACAGTTTCTGAGCGTGACCTCTACTGACTGTTAGCTGGCATGTTGTTACTCAGACAAAAATTGCCCCTGTGCTTCTGTCTGAGCTGATCGTCTGTACTCATTATAGTGAGGGAAACAGTGACAGTCCCATTCTGTTTGTCCCTCCGTTTCTCCCCTTGTGTGTTTGTTTGACCTCACATATGCAGCTTTAGGAACATTTGCCTCTCCCAGGAAGTGGTCCAAACATTTCTGTCCCCAACGCCTCCCTCTCTGTTTTTCGCTCACAGACAGGGTGACGTGCAGAGGACACCTGCCCTGGACACACACAGCAGGTTTCATTGCTATGACTTTGTTCCTCTGCAACCGATATCTCCATGGAATCTCACACAGCGCTCCACAAATATAATTAATCACCATCCTTACTCTACATGCCCTTTGGGAATTGCACTGAATCATCAGTTGTTTCATTGATAAAAAAAAAAAAAAAAATTCTATTTCCTGAAGGAGATAAAAAGACTCTGGACCTCCATTCAAACAATGCTTGGAAAAGTCCTTTCTGTCCTGCTGTTGACTGACTGTACCACGACCCCTTGACTCATAGGTCATGGACCCAGGTTAAACATATAGGGCTTATGGGAAATAGGGTTCGTTAAAGGTCAAAAGCATAATTATTACATTGATTTTTTTTTTTAATCTACCGTCCTTATTATAGACATATGAAGCGAGTCAACCAACATACTGTTGAAAAGGCTTTTACTCCAAGGCTGATTTTTTCATTTTTTGTGTAGTTACATACTTAAATAAGATGTTCCTACCAGATATTTGCAATTCCATGTCTATTTTTCTGATCTGCTTGCCGTGTACACCACCTCAGTTTTGCATGTTGCTATGCTACATTTGCTTCTAATCAGACAAAGTATAACACAAAATACAGCTGAGGCTGATGGGAATATCATTATTTGCAGGTATTTGATCAAAAACCAAAGTACTGGACAAAATTAAAATTACACCTGATGATATCACTAGATGAAAAGTCAGAGGATCACCAAAGCTATTATAAATTTTTCTGAGGTGAACAAGAATAGGCATAGTCAGTTTCATAGCAATCCATCCAGTGGTTTGAGATTTTTCTCTCAGAAACCACAAATGTCAACTGGGTAAAAACAAGGACCACATTTTTAATACACTATATCAGACAGCTGCTTGCTGTGTTAGTTCAGTCTATTGAGCTGAACTCTATATGTCGGAAGTTACAAGTAAACTCTTCCACCATCCTTCTATCCTTGTCTTTCGTCTCGTCTCTCGCCTCTCGTCCCTCATTAGGTCTTTCCTTTACTCCCTGTGCTCATAAACAGCAGCAGCTCGCCTGCAGTCAGCAGCTTGTTGTTTTTTGCTCTTATGCAACACTATATTCATCTGTGAGAAAATGGTTGAGATGAATAAAAGGGTGGAAGAAAGTGTTTGCATATTTCATTTTTCCCCACCGAGGCCCTTTAATGTACTTCTGTGCAATAGAAACTAAAGAAGGCTTTGGATTTGAAGCCATATGCGGTGGAGATGTATCATAAATGAGTGGTCTGGAATCTGGTGCATTACTGAAAAACACATTTATTACAATTAAAACAGAACATACTGCTGACTTTCATGTCATCAGTCAAAGTTATCAGTTGGGGTTGTTTTAAATTATTTTGTTTTCTCTGACCAGAACTGGGTGCGAGTGTGTGTGTGTGTGTGTGTGTGTGTGTGTGTGTGTGTGTGTGTGTGTGTGTGTGTGTGTGTGTGTGTCCATGTCACGCCTAATGAGTTCAGATAAAATTAGTTAGTTTTGCAGCAGCTGTCAAACACATTGGCATGTTTCAGCATCCCTCCCCTCTGAAACCAAGCCCAACTGCTTTCTGCCAGATGAGGTTTGTTCACAAGGCAGATAAAAGAGGAAGATAAAGAGAGAAGAGGAAGAGGAGGGAGGAATTGAGAAGGAGGAGGGGGGTTGCTGGGGCTCGGAGCCACAGCTCTGTATTGGCCGTTCGAACAAGAGGGGTTGGTCTTTCTCCGTCTCTCTCACCACCTCCACCGAAAAGCAGAGACTGAGCAGCACACATACAGCTCACACACACACACACACACACAAGCACACACACATACATTCAGTCAGAGGGATGAACCAACTCAGGACATGGGACAGAGAGTGCAGGGACTGGCAGGATGAAGACAGTGTCAAAGAGTGAAGACATCAGAGAGGGACAGACTGAGGGGTGGCTGATAAAGGCAGAGAGGGAGACAGACAGAGATGTGTGACTGAGCTGCTGTCAGAGAAGTTTGAAGGAGTGCTGCTCTCATGGCGGGACCGACCCCACAGGAGCCCTTGAAGGTGATGTTTACAGCCCTCAGCTACACTTGATTCAATCTGCATCTGTTTAATAGATGATATTATTCTCACTTGCGGTGTTGGTGGGATTTTGCTGCATTTTTGCCTTCGGCTTTTTGGCTTGTTTCCATTGCATTGTTCATTCATTGATTAATCTAGATGAAGCTTTATTATCTAATGAAAAGACACATGTGTATGATAACACAGTTGGGGGTGACTGCACCTAATGATTTCTTTATCAGTTAATAAAACAATTCTTCCTTCCAATAATGAATTTTAGTCTGTAAAATGCCAGAAAATTGTCTGCCACAATATTGCACTATTTACTTTGATATATACAGGAAAAAGAAAATTGTCACATATAGAGGTTCCACCCAGTTGTTGTTTGTGATTGACAGATGACTTAGACTCTATAAATGATCAAAATTGTCACAAATGAATTTTATTCTCAATTAATGACTTGAGTCTACAGAATAAAAATCAATTTACTGGTTTTGTCCAAATAATTATAAAATGCAAAGATATTCCGTTTACTTTTACATGAAATAGACAAAAAGAAAATTCTCACATATGATGACCAGCAAATGTTTACTTTTGACTGATAGATTTGAAATATTAATTAATGAATTAATTATTCAGTTGATGAATAAGTCTATAAGTGTCAGATAATAGCAGAAATCGAAAAAGCTGACAAGGACTTCTTCAGATGGCTTGTTTGGTCCAAACAGCATTACAAAACCAAAAGTCATTTAATTTACCACAATGTAAAACAGAGAAAAGAAGAAAATCCACTCATTTGAGCAAGTGGAACCAGCTGAGGTTGAGCATTTTTCTTTGCCAACTGGCTTTCTTTCAGTCAAATAATTTAGTAATTGATTAATCATCTCTACACTCAGTGCTTGCTGTGTAATATTAGCTGGAAATCAGCTGTGGAAACCTACATCATCCAGCATGTTATTGTGTATTTGAAGTGAAGGAAATAATTGCATCTTACTGCATCAGTAGCTGTCGATTGAACTGTCTCACTTTGTCAGTCTTGTTCTGTGTCATGAGGCTTTATTTCCTGGCAGCCATGACATCCACAAGTCAAGCGTGGTCCTTGACTCTGCTAAATGTGATGAAGAGCTCAGTGGTCTCGGTGGACAGCAGAGGAGTGTAAGGTGCATCTGGCTGGCACTGGCGTTTCAGCCTCATTGACTGAGACAGACAGCGTACAGACATGTGGGAGATGAGGTTGAAAAGCAAATCTTCTTCATCACATGGTGCTGAATAGTGTTTTTTTTTTTTTAATATACTCAAATTGTGTAAAAGTTATAGCTGGAAGTCATCTTTCAGGGTAAAGACCTATCAGTGGGATCGCGTGATTGATCGAACACACCAAAAGAGAATATGTAATGTGACGCGATGACGGCTCGCAAAACAGACAAAGCCAAACAGGGCAGGGAATGAGATGGTGGAAATCTGTGCACATAAGCAAAACAGAAGTGCCTGACTGCACTTTTTAAACAGTGGAAATCAAGTCTCCTCAGACTGGATTGGGGCAATAAGGCTGCAGCATCATAACCTCTGACCACACAGACTGTCACTCCAAGCTTATTACAGCCGGTATATATATATATATATATACTGCACAAACATGCACACCAATATAGCCTTTAATAAAGCTTGTCATAAATGCGACATTGGGCGTATCCACCCTTTCAGCTGGGATTCTGCTTGAACAACAAAGCAGGCAGTATACAGACGAGCACAGACCAGAGCTTTCCAGTGTTCCTTATAGTTTGGACTTTAGCGTGTATCAATTTGCCTTCAGCTGGGGAGCGTTCCACTTCACTTGCTCCTCTGCTCTGTGGCATAAAGTGAGATTTGTGAAGACTGCGGGTTGGGTTTGCTCCAGAGTTTCCTCTGCAGCCTGGTTGTCAAATCAACGGTTTCCACTGTCAAAAGAAGACATATAGAGTTGTTGTGTTGTATTGATCATGAATCCTAACCTCTAATCAATTGCATTGACTGAGAGCTTTAGCATTTAAAGGGCTGATAATTTCCCTTAAGTGAACCACCCAAAGCTAACGGCCATGTCAATGTAAGTTGTTAACCTGCTGTATAACAATAGGGAATGAATTAAGCTCTACACTGCTGCAGGCTTTACTCAATGTGTGTGTGTAACTCATCTTCCAGACCCAGCAGAAGTGCATTGCCATCTTTGCGCTTCTCTGCTGTTTCGCCGTGCTGGTGGCACTCATCTTTTCATCAGTCGACATTTGGGGGGACGATGAGGACGGCATTACAGAGGAGAACTGTAGCAGTGACTGCCGGTAAGATGTGACATGATAGCATAACAAGGCAAGAAAAAAAATAAAGCCTGCATTCATGTAAGGTGCAAAATATCTGTGAACTCATCATAACATAATGATTCATGAATATAGTTTCTCCAAGTGTACTGCATTATCCTCAATTCTGAACGATTTAGGATCAATTACCATTCATAATTTATCAAGTTGTTTTGTTTGATTTGTTCCTCAGGATTTTGTGTAGCCTCTTATAACCTTATTGTAATGTGTAGTTACCTAAAGAGTGTAGTAAAAGTTAAACTGCACTTGTATTTGCTTGACAAAGTGCTTGAAAATTGGTCTTTTATTCACCCGTTCACACACACACACACACAAAATCACACACCACTGGTGACTAAGCTGCCATGCAAGACGCTGGCCTGTCCATCTGAAGCGACTTAAGCTCCAGCGTCTTGCACAAGGACACTTTGAAATGTAGACAGAAGGAGTCAGGGAATCTAACCACCAAATCAGAGATTAGTGCCCACTGAGCCCATTGTGCCATATTTCTGCACACACGCTAAAAGAGTATTTCACCAATTCCGCATTGCACTCCTATAATATTGTCAGACTCGTGTTTGACAGTGAGAAAACAGTCTGTAAGTCTGGTCAGAGATTTAGGTGTGATATTGTAATAGGCAGATGTATAGATGAGGGGCTACAGAGGTCTGGTAAAAACACTCACTAACTCCTCCCAGATCCAGCGCTGCCTCTAGGGCCATCACTTGAGGACATTCATCAGATTTCACACACCTTCCTCTGGAGACACAAAAGTCTCAATACAACCTTTTCACATATGCAATAGCATTCTTAAAGGCATTTAATGAGACCTTAAAGTGTAAAATCAAGTCCCTTTTTAAGGCTCCTGAAACTCAAGATACATATATACATACATATTTTAGCATCGAGCTTGTGGAGAATATTCCCGACGACCTCTCCCTCCCCACGGATGGCAGACCCCACCTCCCTCTCTCCGTTGGCTTTCACACACTGTTGGATCAGGCAAAGCAATCAGTCGAGGTGGTGTCACCTGTCTGGGCCTTGAACCCCTTGGATCTGGAAACAACACCCAGCGCTGCCAAACAGGTACAAAATCACAGCAGACTGTGTGAAAATATCCCAACTACATTTTTGCAGAACATGAATAAACTGCATTCCCCAGGTGTTCAGAAAGAGCAAATGCAATTATTTTCAAGTAAATTTGTCTTTTAATGAGGTTAGTCTTGCTGAGATATAAGTGTTGCCCTTTTAAGAGACATTTGCAAAAGGCTGCTCAAATGCTCAACCACAGTAATACAGAACATCGCTCTCTTCCTCAGGGTCAGCTTTTGTTCCAGAGGCTGCTCAGCCTGAAATCTCATGGGGTTAAACTGAAGATTGCCAGCAGTCTTACTAACTCTGCTGAACTGAAGACCTTGGCAGCACACAGTGAGTGGCTGTCATATTTTCGTTTCATAAAAGCAATTTGTTATGGCACTGTAACCAACCAGAATGAAGATTTATAGCTCCTAACAACTCAGCTGACGACAGTTCCTCTGCACAAACCAGTTTTTAAAAGAAGATTCCCATATATTTTATGACAAGTTTTGTACAATTTTTGAAGCAATATACATATATACACATAAATATATGTGGACAAACCCCATTCCAAAAAAGGCAGGATGCTTTGTAAAACAGAAAGTGATCATTTACTAGTGCAAAGACAATATATTTAATGTTTGTCCTCATCAACTTCATTGATTTTTGAAGTTTCATTTCTGAATTTGATGGCAAGAACATGTTTTCCAACAAGTTCTAACGAGGAGCAACAAAAGACGGTGAAAGTTGTGGACTGATACAAAAACACCTGTTTGGATCATTCCACAGGTAAACAGGTTCATTGGTAACAAGTGATAGTATCATGATTGGGTATGAAAGGTTCATCCTGGAAAGACTCAGTTTTTTACAAGCAAGGATGGAGAGAGGTTCAACTCTTTGTCAAACACATGACTGTATGAAGGGGATTACGACATGGGCTCAGGAACATTTACAACGTCTCTGATTTGTCTTGAGGAAAACAGATGGAGGCTCATTTACACCATTCAGCTCCGTCCAGCAGCTCCACAACACATGTCATATAACCTTCATGTCTGCCGAACTTCACAATGAAGGTCGAAAAATCATGAATGTGCAAATGTACCTAACTGGTTTCCTCTCAAAGCCTTTGCATCTTAAACTACATGCATCCAAGGCCAGTTGACAGATTTCCACAGTTCTTACCAGCTCATTTTCTCAAACTTTTTTATACTACTACCACTCTCTGTCTGTCCCTGTGTCTCACGATGTCTAGATGCAGAGGTTCATTTTCTTAATATGACAGCTCTCACCAGAGGACGACTACATTCTTCATTCTGGATAGTGGATCGGAAGCACATTTACATAGGGAGCGCTGATATGGATTGGAGGTCACTGTCCAAGGTAACAACAAACATCAGCAATGAGAGCATGCAGGGTAAAATCAGAACGGAGGATAGATGAGCCTCTGCAGTCAGGCGTGGTCAGGTCTGCAGTTGTTTCTGGACTCACAATGGCTTCACTAGCTTTTGGTCTCTGAGAAATAAAAGCTGGACATATATGCGTGTGATTGAATGATAACCTTGGCACTCCACAGGGACCTAAAACATCATATTGAGTCTGCATTAGTTCCACTGTACACCTGTACATTGTCATGCAGTTACTCCAGCAACTCTTAATTTGCATCAGGGATGATTTAAGATTGCTGTCTGAGGCGGACCAGAAGGACAAGTAGCATTTCACTTTGCATTTAGTATGTGATGAGGAACCAGGGAGCATTAGCATACAACTACTTGAAGTGATTACCTGGCAGTTTTCATGCTTCAGCGCTGGCTGGAGGTAGAACTACTGTTTGGTGTAATTAACTTAGGTGCCAGAGGGAAGGAAAGAATTGGCACATGTATGAATGTGTGTGCGTGGTGTGTGCACACACCACAGACTGTATGGCACACACATGGTGTACAAGGCAATTGAAAGAAGGCAGGAAAGAGGAGAGACTAAAGGGATCAAGGAAGAATCTGAGATTTATATCTATATTATATGTGTATTCTACATGGTGAAGCCTATGTGTGCTTCTTTCTGGGTCACTCACTAAAATAGAATAAACTCTAAATAGATTCCTGCTGTGTAATTAATGACCAGGTGAGAATATGTTTCGAGAGCTTGTCTTGCTCAGTTATACCTGTACTAGCAGCTCTATGAATATAAAATATCTCAACAACAATTGGATACATTGCCATTAAATATGATACATATACACTGTTCGCCCAGAGGGTGAATCCTGTTGACTTTGGTGATCCCCTGACTTTCCTCTAGCGCCACCATGAGGATGATGTTTGCAGATCTGAGTGAATGCTTCAACAACTATTGGATGAGTGTGTCATGAAATGTGGTGCGCACATTATGCATCTCAGGATGAATTGTAATAGGTTTGATGATTCATAGTCAGGTCAAAATTTCAATTTGTTCAATACTTTGGTTTTTTACTGAATACCGGCAAAACTGATGGCATTCCCATCAGCCTCAGCTGTTTAGTGCTAGTTAGTAAATGGTAACATGTTACAACAATTACCTGTTCACCAAACATGGTAAGTATTATACTTGATAAACATTGTTAGCATTGTTATTGTAATCTTTAGTAATGTAGTGATCTTTCAATGACTACTATTAGATTGAAAGATCTATCTCACATCACTCAGAATCACTTTTGCCCTTCAGCTAATTCCTAAAGCATGTCTGTGCAGTTAACACACCTGCACCCAGAGTGCAACTTTTCTGCTGCATCACCTCTTCCTGTGTGCTCCTGTCTGACGCCCCACAGAGGAAAGAGCTGGGGGTGGTGGTGTATAACTGCAGCTGTCTGGCTCTGGACCTCCACCGAGTCTTTTCGTTTTACTGGCAGCTTCACGAGAGGGACTACATCCCCTCCATCTGGTCGAAGAGAGTTACAGCCCTCTACGGGAGGCATGACGCCCTGGAGCTGCAGCTCGACGCCACTGAGGCCTCTGCTTATGTGTCTGTGAGGAACGACTTTGTTGTGCTGCGTGTTAAAACATAAATTGGATCTATGCAAAATGCACAAAGCACAGGTTGTGTCTGTAATAAATTCTTCTGGTTTATATTCCTCATAAGGCACCAATTTCCTGACTCTGGACTAGTGTCTTGTGAAAGTTTCATTAGGAACTAATAACAGACACGCACAGGGGGTGATTAATCATGTTAATATCATGCTGAGGAGCATCTTGAGTCTGGATATATCAGTACCTCAGCCTAATTTGACAGTAATGAATCTTGTTACCCTCCAAGCTACAAGACGCTTATCAGTTGCATTTAGGACATTTATCATCCTCTGTGAACTAATGGAGCCATGCTGTCACAAGCTGCTGGCAACTCCAACCTGCTCTTGTGCCTCACTAGTTGTGATACATGGCAGGAGAAATGTGCTTTTTTGTACTTCTTGCCCTTTACCCTGTCGAAATGTTGCTGAATCTGTCAAGCATTTTGGGAAAATATTAGTCCAAATTATGTTGTCCCATTTCAGTAGGGAACTGTCAACTATCCTTTTGTTAAGCTGACACAAACTAAAAATTAAAGTTCTCTAAATCATATTTTTGTCCACCTTTTTGGCTACAAACTACAGTGATGTGTCCTTTCTGCAGACTTCTCCTGAAGTCTTCTGCTCTAAAGATCGCACCAGAGATGTAGATGCCATCTATCAAGTCATCCAGAGTGCAAAGACATTTATCTTCATATCCGTGACCGACTACCTCCCTCTGGTGAGCAGGAGTTTCAGAGGAACCTCGGTTACAAGGTACATGACAACACACATAATTCCTTGTGACAGATGACTTCCATTAACTTAGAGAAATGTAATGAAATCATCATTGCCTTTAGATTGTAAAACAGTGTCCCATTGCAATGGTTGCATCAACAGGTACTGGTCGCCTATTGATGAGATGATCAGAGAGGCAGTGGTACTGAGAGGAATCAGAGTCCGCCTGCTGATAAGCTTCTGGAAGAAGACTCACCCTCTAACCTTTAACTTTGTCACCTCCCTCAAGTCCCTCTGCATGCAGCTGCTCAACTGTTCATTAGAGGTGGTACGTGAACTACCCTGATTCCTCCAAATATGTTTAATGGAAGCTGTTTCGAGTGAATGTCTGGACACCTTAGATTAGTATTGGCTGCGGTGTCTTGACATACTGACTTTGTTAAATACATTTTTTGCAGAGGTTTTTCAGTCACAAGGAGCAAAAAGATGATATTCAACATGGACTCAACCACAACAAGTACATGGTGACCGACTCTGCTGTCTACATTGGTAGGCAATGTGTTTGCAACTAATTCAGTTTACATTTTGTAAATTTTATTTTCATTTACGCAGTTTCGAGTTTCAATCTTGATTTTGCTATTTATTTTTTTAAATAAATATTTTTAGTAGTAGATGTAACAGGCTTTTTAAGAAATAGGCCTACTCTCTCCCTTGACAAGACTTTGCACTAGAAGGCTGGTAGCCTACCTCTCATTTTGATCCCCTCAGTATAACTAACAAAGGTGCTAGTTGGTAGATTTTTTGAGATATGAGAATGGTAGCGATCTTCTCATCTGACCCTCAACAAGAAATCAGAGAAGCTTATTTTTATAAATGTTGAACTATTACTTTAAACATTTCTCACCCACACACAGACCTCTATCAAATACAGTATCTAATGTTTGCTGTTTATCCACAGGTAACCATGACTGGGTTGGCAGTGACTTTGCCGTTAATGCAGGAGTTGGGCTGGTGGTGAACATGAAAAATAGTCTTCATGACAGAGGAGTGACAATCCTGGAACACATCAAGGCTGCTTTTGAAAGAGACTGGAGGTCACGATACGCTAAGAGTCTGCAAGGAAACAAAGATCAACAAGGCAAATACAAAAACCTGCAACAAGGCAAAATTCACATGGAGACTAAGGAGGAAAACGAGTGGAACAACCCTTTATCTTTATAAGCACATAATGTCTTCATATATACCAAAGCCTCTTAAGGTTGAATACTCTCGATGATACAACACATTTACACAATATAAGAATGTGATTTACACTATTAGCCTTGATTATAGCTTGACATTATCTCAATAGGTTCAATTATAGTCAGCAAAGACAGTGTTGAGGTAATAATTTGACTCACTATAGTTACAAGTTACAGTAATAGTGTCTAACTACTTAATGAATTGTTGACTGTTATATGAGCATGCTATGCTGCATGAATATTGAAAGCAATATTCAGATTTAAACTATATACTGGGACAAGCAATATGCTGATTATAAAATCAATATGCTCCGTGTGAAATGCATTTAAATCCTGAAACATATTCCATCAAACTCACCACAACAAAGTACATTTAGTACTTAATGATGACACATTATTTTTGTTTACAGTTTTAATATGTATTTTCTAAACTTTTTAATACTTTTGGATTTGCATCGTATTTAGGACTTCAGTGCTATAATGCCTGCACTTGCAATGAATTCAGTTTCTTAATTGACACGCACAGGCTTATGCAGTAGCTTACATTTTTAACAGTTGTATATCATCCCATTTAAAATGTTCACCTGTCTTTATAAAATGTACTTTTTCTTAATTGTTGTTGTGGTTATTTCACTATCACTTAAATGGGGAGCATAGAGTGGACAGCATGTACACACAAATTGAAACACACAAGGTCAGGTGTTTATCGGCAGATATTAGACAGACTTTCATATTTGTTTTTTGCCGTCTCCTTAATTCATTTCCTGTTTGCCAGAACTGAATTAGCATTAACTAATGTAGTGCTGCCCAGCCACTGTTCATAATTTCCATTTATCACAGTCTTTAACAAGGCTTAAATTAGTTACTAACATGCCTGTTGGGTTAAAATAAAGGCTTTTAATGTAATTAGAAAAAATATATGCATGTATATAGACAGTTACATTTAATGAGGGCGCTGTGTATAACCTCTCTGCACCCACAACACATGTCTAATATTGCTTTATTGAAAACTCACCTATGTTGTTGGTAAAACAGAGCAACAGAGCAATGTCAAAGAAATGACTGTGTTACACTACAAATAGTTCAAAGCATAAATTTAGTTTCATTTGATGTTTGTGTGATACTACATCTACACTCTGTACAACTATACCAAATTTAACCATTGGTAGTGTGTTATCAAACAGTGACTTTCACACAACCCACACACAGAATTATCATCCCACAGAAGTCAAAGTCCAGTAATCCAAACAGCACAGTAAATGGAATACTTGGATTTAATCTGATTATCAAAAAACAATAGAAACTTTTTAGAAACATTTTTAACAGGCTTATACATTCTAGTTGACGTCATTATAGTATGTAAATTATTAGTATAGTGTAAAATCAGAGTATAGTGTAACGCTTTTACAGTATTTCCAAATCAGATTTACTGATTTGCTTCCAGCTTTCAACACAAGGTGGAGCCATAGCACCATCACAGGTAGTTACTGCATGAGCTACTGCTTGTAAAATTGGACATGATGAGTTTGTATGTATGTTCACAGAGAAGAACTTCATCACATCTATGGATGTCTGTTTTTGAAAAAATACCCCCTTTTAAAATTCAGCTTTTTTTAAGAAAATACTTAACATGCTACCTCAGCTCTATCAATTCCTCCTGCTTAAAATCATATTAGGCTACATCTTAAGCTAATCATGCTGAAGGAATCAACTTGGAAATGAATTATGGGTAATTATATGAAGGACAACTTTTTGTAGTAGTTAGTTGTTTTTAGTTGTTTATCTTGATAAATTTGACTAAATTTTAAGCTAATTAATAAAAAACAGTCAAATAACTAAAAAACACATTCATAACTTGACTAAAAGTTGTTTAGTACATCCTGTTTTCGTTGCTGTGTCTCTGTCTCACCTCCAGCTAAGTGGCTAGCCGATGTTAGCAGCGGTGGGGCTGATGGGAGGAGGCACCGTCGTCGAGGTAACAGATTAAAGCGAAGCTAGTTCACATTCAGCTCTGTTAGCATTTCTGCTGCAGTGGCTTCAAACCATCAATCCAGAGGGGGCGGAACATCTCATGTGACGGTGTCTAGACTTAGTGGTTTTAAAAAAGGGAATGAGCACATTTGGCTAAAATTGTTTAGCATTTTGAAAAACCCACTCATGCATCAATGCTAACTCTGTGTGAGGAGGAGGAGGAGGAGGAGGAGGAGTGACGGCAGATGCCTTTGCAGCAGAGGACCAAGGAGGATGTTGGTGTGTGTTTGTGCGTGTGTGTGTGTGTGTGTTGCGGGACAAAATGCGGACAGAATTATGCTTGAACACCGACCGGGCGACGTTTAAAACCCCGTGGATGTAGCTGTTGCAGGAGGAGTGTAAACAAGCATCTAAGCCGCAGTGGCAGCAGCAAACTAGTTTACATGATCTGGATGGGACGACTTAAATGGTGCACTTGTGCAGGACTGACTCACTTCTGAAGAAGATGTAGTTGGCAGATTGCTACCAGTCTTTTTCCTGATTCAAACAGCTGGGATTTTCTGCTGAGACCGATCACCCACAATCTTGGTAAAGATGGAAAGTGGAGTTTTTCTGCCCTGCCTGGAACATTTCATGCTGAGCCCACTTGTCACCTGGGTGAGTAATGCAGGAGGCTCTGATTTCCTGCCAGACACTGTGAAGTCAAACCTCTCATCCTGTATTCTCTGTCATTCAGGTGAAGACATTTGTGCCACATGATGGAGGCATGCACCTGGACTTTTCTGAATTACTGGATGGAGTCTTTCTGAATGACATAATGAGACAAATGTAAGTCACCTCATGCCAGCTTTGTTCTCGCAGCTTATATTGCATTTGTCACATGTCTAATCTAGGCTGCAAGCAGTGCCCAGATGGACATTCAGATTAGTAGCTCAGATTTGAAGCTGTTGACTGTCATAGTCTTGATATGGCATCAGTCATTTAATTATGATTAACTGTGAGGTTTAAAGGCAAAACGCCTGGATGAAATGTCAGTGTTTGTGCATTGTTCAAATACTAGAAATCATCCCACTGAAAATCGTCTTTTTAAAAAATTAGGTGTCTCTTCCTTTCATGCCATCTATGACTGCTACTGATACAGTATCAAGCGTCTGCCTGGATTCGTATCCAGGCGCCAACAGTACCGGCTTTGTCACTCTGCAGTAAGAAAGAGGGTCTTTGTAGTCTGCAGCAGTCTTTAAATCCAACTTCCTCATTTCTTACAGGTTAGGGTTTCTCTAAAGAAATGAATTAGCGTGAAAGTTACAGATAGTCTAACTAACACTGAGGTGCATCACCTTGAAGAAAAATTCAGCACATAGACCAGATCTGCCAAGGCATGCAGGACATCATAGATACTGTCAAGACACTACTTAAGAGATTATGATTTGGGTGCCTTATGTTCTGAGAGAATTACCCTCACCCTTAACAAACTCCAATTTATGGTTCTCTGGGAATTTGTAATGTGTCAGAGACTTCTGCAAGCTAACATTTACTTTGGCCAACCTGTCAGGATGAAATGATACTTCACAGTCGATTACTAACTAAAATTGAAGAGTTGCAAAGAAAGGGTTAAAAAAACTGATGACCCAGTGCACTTGTGGATAATGCTGTCTAGTCACCCCAAGTCTACAATATCCATTCATCCCACTTATCCCCTAGGGTCACAATAACCAGCTCTAAATGCTAAACAATGCTGCACCGAGGGGAGGGGAGGGAAGGGGAAGAGGCGGGGTAATCTCCTGGATTGGGAGACCCTCTGGGATTAGGGCCTTGTTGCTGGTGTTTAGTGGCACTGGGACACAGATGGGAGAGAGGAGGAGGAGGCACAGAAACAGGACAAACAGCACAGAGATGGAGAGATAGCAGGCAGAAAAATGTGATGCGCTGTGCAGCCTGCCTCTCTGTCAATCATTATGTCAGTCTCTCTATATCTTTTTTCCTCCGTGTAGAATACATTTTTTAGAATAAGGTTTCCTCTTCTGAGCAGCAAGGTTGAGTCTGACCCATATAACCACACAGACATCAATGAATGAGACACATTTCAGCTTTAATATATGACCCCATCAACCCCAGACTACAGTACAGTCAGCCCGAGCCAACAGTCCAAGAATCTAGTTAAGGGTTTTCCTTTGGTGGAAAGTCCAATGCCACCACATTTGGCTTGTAAACAGCCCAGTTTGTTGGCTGAATGGACTGACGTCACACAGGCTAAAGTTAGGGATGAATAGAGACCTCATACATGTTTTCATGGCGATCCTTGTGCCAAGACTTGTACCAGCTCGCAGCTTCCTCTCCCTCCGTTCCACTGACAACTATTTGTTTGTGTGTGAATCGCAGAAATGTCAAGTGAAATGCCTTTATGTTGTGTCTCATTGTCAGAAATCCCTCAGCTACACCTAAGGCTGCAAACAAAGTGAGCAGGGATGCAAGTCAGAAGATCCAGAACCTGAACTTCCTTGTGCAGCAAATCAAGACGTATTATCTGGTGAGTTCTGTTTCTTAGCCATGTAATATGTTATATAATGTATAAAGCGTCAGGAGCCTAAGCATTCCATCTCTCTCTACATTGGATTATGATATGTGAACATTTGATTTGGATTTTTCAACTCTACCTCAATTTGCATCATCCATCATGCACGCACTGGGTCACACGTGCGCAAAATAGATAGTCAGTAGCACTTGTGTCCCAGCAGATCAACTAGTTCCTCTTAAGATGCATGCCCTAAATATCTGCCGTGCACACATCTGTGTAATCAGCAGAGCAGCGAGGTTAGAGCACAGCGGAGTAAAGCTCCGGTCAGAGCCAGTAAAGCTGCAGTCAGAGCCACAGACAGACAGAGCTTTAGAGTGACACATGAAGTCACGAGGTTCGTGGGCAGACACCACTGATGTTGAATCTTGGCTTTTCTGTCTGTGTCGGAGTAATTAAGTACAGCTCGAGCTTGGCTTTCTTCTGTTAAGATCTGTTAAGATCACAAGAAAAGTAATTTCACTGACGACAGGACAATCAGGTTCTTCAGATTAGCACCACAAAGGAATGATGGGTTCATATATTTTTTGTTACCACAAATTAACAGCGTATTGTTAATGGTTTGTCTATTCATTGTTTTTGTTATAGTTTCTCTTGGTAAACTCAAAGTTTGCTTACTTCTTAGTCACACTGATCTCACTCACCCCGGCTGTCTCGCTTAAAAAATATATTTGACACAGACATCAGCTTTTTATTCATGTCTTTGGTCGTATTAAAATAACTCTTAATCAAGTATCCGTCAGTAAAAGTAAATGTAGGGCAGCTCTTGCATCTTATCACTGCTGCTGTTATGTGAACTTTTCTGCTCCAATTTTGGTTATTTTTATGTTGTAAAGTCAGTTGAAGGACTTGACTGCTGCACTAGATGAATAATGAGACTGAAGGCTGTTTGCAGCCATGAGAGCAGCTCTGTACTTTGGTTGAGTGGTGCTTTCTGCTACATGCTTATTGTCATCATGTTTACATTGACATGTTTACAGTTACAGTCTAGCTAGTATATAGTAGCTAGTATAGTATAGTAACCAGTATAATGTTTACAAAGAGGATGATGGGAGATTCATGGCCAGTTAGTTGAACTTCCGGTAAAGGGTCACAGTGGCAGTCACTGGAAAATGTGACTGTTGGAGCAGGTTGGACTATATTACTCTAGACTAAATGACTCCAGTCAACTGTTGCTTTCCTAGCACATGGGAATTAGTAATAGTTTCCTGAATTCTACAGGGTCATTTGTCGTCATTAGACGCTATTAACGTCCGCTATTACACTGCACACACACCAGCATGCATACTGTCGACACACGCACCAAACCAAGCCACTTATAGCCTGATCCAAGGCTGTAGCAAACAGTTTTGGAGGATTTCACCACTGCACCAGGGAGACCGGCCCCGTCATCTACCCATTCAGAGCACTCCTCCATTTGTTGGCTGTATTTCTATACAGCAGCTGCTATGTGCTGTACATACATACATCCCTGTCCATTCAAGCACTTTGGCTGGACCTCACGAAGTGTTGTATTCTGTCTTTGTTTTGGGTTGGCCTAAAATGTGCTTATCTTCCCTTTTCTCAACCCATCTCCCTCTCTCCCTCTTTCCTCTTTATTTTGCAGGATAATCTGAGACAATTAATCATGATTCCTTTGCCAAACGTGTTGCTGCTTGGCAGGACTCCTTACTGTGGTACGCTCTTTAAAAGGAAACTCAGAGTAGTCCTCATCTCTCCTTTCTATTGCGGCTGCTAAATCAGTATATGGTTGGAGGCCTGATTAGTCTGTTTGCTGACATTCAATAAACACTGCATTGATTTCCCCTAATTTACCTTAGACTAGGACATGTGTAAGACTTTGTGTTCTTTGCTGCCTCATTGCTGAACTGGTCAACTTAGCAGATCCAAATCTGAAAAGAGAAAAGGATGAGTTTATGATGGGAATTAACTAAATGATTAATGCAATTTATTTGAAAAAAATGAAAACAACTCTCCCCATGAAACTAAAGTGAAATACTACTATTAATGTAATTGTTGATTGCATGGCAACAATGCAAAGTAAGTGATAATCTTCATGTCTAAACAGTGAACGATAAAAATAAGGTAGCATTGTCCATCAGAAAAGGCTTCCCAGCAATCAAAACAGTTTTAGTATTTCCACACAGACAGACTGCTTTAGCTCTTTCTGATACACTGCAGCTTAATTCAATTGCACTCTATCAGTCTGATAACCACACTGGCTTTTGATGATAAGGCTTTGGCAAGTGGTGACCCAAATTCACCACATCGTACTCGATTCAACTTAAATCCATGCCAGCAGCCCTCAGCTCTTCAATCTGATAAGTTATATATCAGATAATGAACTTTTTTCCCTACTCCCCACAGAACAAAGTCTGGAGGAAATAAAGAAACTTTTGCTGCTGCTCTTAGGCTGCGCAGTCCAGGTAATCGCTGACAACGTGATAATTTGTGTGCAGAAAACCCGACTGTATGAGCTGTGGAGATCTAAATCTGTTAACATTTTTATTTTCAGTGTGAGAAGAAAGAGGAGTACATCGAGAAGATCCAAACGCTTGACTTTGACACAAAAGCTGCCATTGCTGCACATATTCAGGAGGTATCACAAGCATTGCTGGATCTGTTTGTGTACAGTTGGTTTCACAGCCACTAAGTATTCTTTTACATTATATTGTAGTTTTTCCTACTACCCTGACTGTTCCTTCCCATGTTTGCCAGTTGACCCACAGTCAGGAGAACGTGCTGGATTTGCAGTGGTTGGAGTCCAGTGAGGTGCACCCAGATGAGCTGGAGGCCATGGCGAGGAACATGGCCACACACCTCCGAAATCTGCTGGACCAGAGGGACACCCATTTAGAGGTATATATTCTTTTATCATTTATCTTATTTTTTAAGAGATAAATATTAACTCTATGTTTTTTTTTAATTTGGCAACTAAATTAAACATATTTTTCACACGAAGTTGTATAGTGGGTATAAAGTGGCTATGATATGACGACTTTTCTGTAAACAGTGAAACTGTTTCAGTCGACTTGTTTTTACAATTCTACCCTGATTTTCAGAGGTAAATTGGTTGTTGGGTAATATGCAGTCTAATCTAATCTGAAGTTAATCTTTTTTGCAGACTATAGCTGAGCTAATGCAGGAAAAGGAAGGTGTGGTCAGCTTGCTCAATAGCCCCTCAAGCCCGCAGTCCGGCAGCTACTCTCCAGGCATGCAGCCTGCAGGGACTCAGCAACACCTGGCCGTGGAGCTGGCCGACTCTAAGGCCAAGATCAGACGGCTTAGACAAGAACTGTGAGTACCAAGTGGACAGAAAAAAAGAAATTGATTTTATTTTATTTATTTATAAAAATTCAAAAATACAATGCAGTTAAACAAAGAACGTGTGAAGGTGAGAATAGTATAAAATCCTACTTGAGGCTGAAAGGTTAACATGTAGTTTACACAATCAAGAGACCAGGAAAATGTAAAAGAGTGCTTTTATCATAAAAGCATCTTACATCAAAAATGCAAACTGTTGCTCCAAGATCTAAATACTGGTAGAAGTTGTCCTTTCTAGTATAGTATGAAATTCAGGATGGCTGGTAAAGAGTTAGCCTTTCCTCTGGGGAACTGCCAATAGAGAGTGAATGAGAGGCAGCGAGAGAGAGATACTACAGGATAAGAGATGCCCTGGGGAATTTGGCCCACATTACTGCCTGCTTGGCAGGTTCCATGGCTGCACACCACCGCTGACCCACATTGCCTCTGAATTTCAGCAGATACCGCATTAACACACACACATGCACACACACACTGAAGCTCATCCGATCAAGACCTCAGTTCCATCTTTGCTCCCCATCCCATCTTCTCCACTGTATTGTCCTCTCTTGCTGGAATGCTCAGATTCACATACTGCTGCCTCTGAGCAAACACAATATCACTTAAAGCATCAAGTATGGCTTGACTTTGAACTTTTGAATGGCCCGACCTTAGACAGTCCTTTCATATGTATATATATATCTGAACCTGCATCAGCTTGATAGCTTTGGAAAGGAAATAACATTTGGTTAATTTAAATTTTCAAATCGATAAAAATAATTGATAAAATATTTTCCAATATTTAAATATACTGCATGCTCGTCTCTCTGTCTCTCTGTCCATCTGACCCCCACCAGGGAGGAGAAGAGCGAGCAAATGTTGGACTGCAGACATGAACTGGAGAACATGGAGGCAGAGCTGAAGAGGATCCAGCAGGAGGTTTGTAGAATAGATGGAGATATACAGCTCCTTCTAAAGATGACACACAGTAACCTCCTGCCTGCTGTACAGATTATACCGATTATTGCACACCATACTTTGAGGCAGAGCGCTTAATGACAGCAAATTTAAACCTCTGAACTCTGACTCAGAGATACGGCTAAAGCTTAGATGGATTCGCCTGAACAGGAGATTTCAATGTGTATAGCATTAGCATGGTTTCCAACAAGCACACTAGAAATAAAAGCAGCATTAATTGATGTTTTGACCACTTAAGGGCAATGGAGTAAACTAACACAACACTGACATATTATCACTTTATACGGTTAATATGTCATACATGCTAGCAAACAGCTCCGGCAGACACAGAAGAACATTAACATGCATTTGGAGTTGTGTTTGTGTCATCCTGATAATTGTGAATCCAATATTCACTCTCCTTTTAGATCTGATTTAGTCTTCACCAACTCCTGAGGGAAATATCGAATTCTTTACCTGCTAAATGTTCCACCAGTTATTTACTACCGTTGTCTGTGGGCTGATAACAATAATGGGTTTATCATGACAACCTGCTAAAAACAGCTGCCCACTGCACCCCAAAATGAGGTCGGTGAGAGCTGTGAGAGAGAGAGAGCTGCAACAATAAAGCAGGAGTCTGCTAAAACAACGAGCTGAATAATCCTAAAAGCTAAAAAAATAAAATAAAAAAAAAAGGGAAAGCCAAAAGGGAAGCTGCACGGTTAGGTAACAATTCTCTGTGGATCATTTGATCTGTTGCCAATATAAAAATGTTAATGAATACAGCTTTAAATACTGATAGTGAAACAAACTGCCCTTAACAGGAAACTGATATATCTGGAGAGACACTTGCATAGTCCAACTCATTCAGACAAGTTGAGAAAGAATGTTGCAGAGCTAACTTTGCCATAAATCATGCCTCTGTCTGAATCTTCACCAGAACTCCCAGCTGCTTGTAGACGCCCGTGCAGCCCGCGCATACCGTGACGAGCTGGATGCCCTGAGAGAGAGAGCCATTAAAGCGGACAAGCTGGAAAGTGAAGTGGGACGCTACAGGGAGCAACTGCACAAGATGGAGTTCTACAAGGCCAAAGTGGAGGTTGATACAGTCTCATAAGTGCTTTAGCTATGAATTTTGAGACATTAATTTTTATTATGTGTATGTGTGGTCACTAAAAAGGCTGATGCAAATGATTTCCTGGATGATAAGATGAGCTGAGTTTTCCTTAGATAGGGACATGAAAAGTGAAAGATGGAAATAAACAGCAACAACTTTTAGTGTGTGGAAGATAAAATATATAAAAATCTGTGATGTGTTTGTGTGTGTGTGTTTCAGGAGCTAAAGGAGGATAACAGGGTGCTACAGGAGACCAAAGAGGTGTTGGAGGATCAGCTGGCCGGCTGGAGGGCACGCTCAGATAAAATCCACCAGCTGGAGAAACACAGTTTGCTGCTGAAGGCCCGGGTCCATGACATGGAACAGGTCAGACGTCTGCACACAAGAGGTGTCTTCTCCCTTACCTGTGTGTTACCTTTTGTTAACGTTCTTTCATAATTGACAACAGAGCTCACCCACAATTTAAAACATCAAGAAGTCAAGATTAGATACCTAAGGACTCTTTAAGATTGACTCATCATCTCGTCCTTTCAGCAGCTGGACAGAATCTGTTTTCATACCTCAGCTGCTACTTTGTGTCTCCACTTTAGGAGAGGGAGGCAGATCGGGGCCGCATTGAGGAGCTGCAGGAGGAGAACTTGACTCTGTGTTTGGCTCAGAGGAGGAGCATGGAGGAGTCCCAACATCTGGGCTGGGAGTTAGAGCAGCTCTCCAAGACCACTGACAACTCTCAGGGTAAAAGCTGCTGATGCAGTACAATGAGGAAATAAGAGACTTAATGGATGGGTTTGGTTGGACTGGAAGGATAGGAAAGGAAATTAATTAACAGGTCATTATGCAACTGTGTACATGCATGCATGTTTTAATCTATTAATAATATTTAATCATGTTTTATCTATTAGCACTTTTATCTACTTTTCTTGACTTTTTTTTGCCTCTGCATGCAGTACAATGCAGTAAATATATGCTGTTGTATAATATATATTATATAATTATATGTATGACAGAGTTTAAAAACTGAAACACTGAGCCGCTACTGATCCTACAGAATTTAATAGGCTAACTGAAGTGTGCTTAACTTTACGTAGGAATAGCTTAACGACACCTTTAAATGTTTACAACTAGTCTTTCACTCTGTCTGTCTCACATCCTCGTGTCCTTCAGTTAATTGCCATCATGTGTTTGTGTAAAGGCCAGCAGCCTCTGAGTGAGGAGGTGAGTGAAAGGACCCGCAGTCGGATGCTGAAGCTGGAGAAGGAGAATCAAAGTCTCTTAAGGACCATAGAGGAACTCAGAGCTGCCTCTGTGAACAACAGGACACAGCCCAAACATAGCCACCACCATGTCAGCCAGGTGGTGTATAGTACCAAGAGCTAC
Organism: Centropyge bicolor; assembly: GCA_037975185.1. Lineage (NCBI taxonomy): Eukaryota > Metazoa > Chordata > Actinopteri > Pomacanthidae > Centropyge > Centropyge bicolor. Next base: position 7,009,049 of record JBBMOC010000021.1, on the reverse strand, counting down.
ACCTCATTGACAGATGAACCGACAGAGGTGCAAACCTCCTGCTCCAATATAGAAAACCACAGTGATGTATTCCCACTCAGAACAGTTACACAGCAAACACTGAATGGAGATTCAAACTGCCATCAGCCACTCCACGCAGAAGAGCTGGAGGGAGTCCAGAGTGAGATCCTCCTCACAGATAATCCAGACCTTCACTTTCAGGAGAAAGGACAGCTAGAGGATGGAGACAGTGGGGAACATTTCAAAGAACTGATGTCTGATCTGGAAGTCTTAGAAAACCATCACAACAGGCTCCATTGTGTTGTGGGATCACGTGATTGCTCCCCTGGCTCGAAGAGCAGCAGTCCCCAGCATGGCAGCATCTTCACAGGTCTGCCAACACGTTCCTCCTATGCCAGCAAGCACACACAGCGGCTGGAGGCCAAGTGCAGGGCTCTGGACACAGTTAATCAACATCTACAGATTTCCCTCGATAACACTGGTAGGATCTGTAGGTCATATAAACATCAGAGATTGCATTGATCCAATTATGCTATTACTAATTAATTGGTTTATTTCCCCTGTCGCTGTAGAAAGGAAAGTTCAGCGCCTTGAGGCAGAGGTTCAGGAGCTGGAGTCAGAGAACCAGAGTCTGCAGGCTTCTTTAGAGGAACTTCGTATCTCTGCACGACGCCTGGAGCAACTGGAAACAGAGAAGCAAAGCCTGGAGCAAGAAACCACAGTCCTGGAGAGGGAAAAGAGGCAGCTAGAGAAAGAGAATCGACGGCTCCGCCAGCAGGTAGGCAGGCAGGCTTGTTTTCAAAGGGCAAGGTGTCAGTTAGGTAGGATGATGTTTGGAACACTTGCATTCCCCTAAAATTAAAACGACTACTATTCTATCTTCCTCTGTCTCAGGCTGAAATCCAGGAAGCCAACTTAGACAGCAGCAACGTCTGTATGGCCAGTCTGGAAAGGGAGATGCGTTTTCTTGTAAAGGAGGTGGAGGGGTTAAGAGAGACTGCTGAGAGGGTCAAAGGCTTGGAGGGAGACAACAGAGAACTGACCAAGCAAGCTGCTATCGACCAGAGGACCCTGGCCACCCTCAGAGAGGTGAGGGGAGGATGTGCTTTCGAGTTAATGCTGAGTGAATAAATAATCTGTGTTGGCCTGCCCCAGTGTGTGACTGATAATACCCCATGCTTTTTTACAGCAGCAGTGTGTATGTGTTTCACATAGGCTTCTCAGATTTTACCTTTGATAGATTTATGAATGCATAGATACTGTATACATGTACTAATATACTACTAATATGCGCACCTGACCAAACTCTAACTACAGACATTTATTTTGAAAAATGACGTGAATGAAGTGAATACATGAAAATGATGGGGGGTTTATATCAACTAATCAGTGACAGTAACTGTTTAGAAAGCATTCTTCTATTGTATATGTAATTTTATGTCCGAATACAAAGACTGTCATGAGTGCAATGATCTGCAGATTCTATGACAAATAAATGAGTTTAACTAGGCCAGCAGGTAGCAAATGGTAGATTATTAATATTTTGTTCTTAAACTTGAAAACCTCTTTATCTCATGACTGTGGGTTTATATCACCAGAACATTTCCAAAAAAGTAAAGTTAAATGGGTTTTGGATATTTAAATTTCCAAAAATCTCATTAAATGTCACTTAAAAGAAACTATATAGTGTAATCCAGATACACTGTGCATCTTTAGGAACTGGTGAGCGAGAAGCTGAAGACCCAGCAGAGAGACAATGAACTAGAGAGGCTGGCCCATGAGTTGGAAATGAAGGTCCTGAACCAGGAGAGTACACAGCTGGTTGAACAGGAGGCACCAGCCAACAGGTGCTTACCTATTGCTTGAAGTTCTCATCCTGTAACCTCTATAGAGAATGTGATGAGAAATATGGAGTGTTATAATATCACAGTACAAAATTCCTTATTTCCTCTGTACAGCAGGTTCAAGATGCTGGAGTCTGAGCTGGAGTCATCTTTGAAAAAATCTCTCCAGATTAAAGAGGACAAGATGGCAGCTTTGGAGGCTCGTCTGCAGGAATCCTCCAACCTGAACCAGCAGCTGCGCCAGGAGCTCAAGACTGTAAGCCATGTCAACTTTGCAGGCATGTTAGTGTCACATTAGAGAAAAATGCATTGTACTTTTTTACAGATCCAATTGTTTGATCCGACAGGTGAAGCTGAGCTATGAGGCCTTGCAACAGAGGCAGGAGGAAGAGTTGACAGCACCAAGTTCCAGCCCTCCCAGAGAGACTGGCAGGGCAATGAGCGAATGGCTGCGTGAAAGCCAGGAGGCCACCAAGGAACTGCTGAAGCTCAAAGACCGTCTCATTGTAGTGGAGAGGAATGTCAGTGGTTGACCCTTATTAAAGTAGATGAGCTAGACTACATCCTTCTTCTTTCTTCTGTCAAAGTATTATCAGTATCTTACCTCTCCCTTCTCTTCCTCTCTCTTCTTTTCTCCTCTTCATCTCTCCTTCTCCTGTCCTCTCTTATCCAGAATGCGACACTGGAGGCAGAGCGCCAGGCAATGCAGGCTCAGCTGAAGCAGCTGGAGAGTCAGTCTGACAGCCAGCAGGCTCAGATCCTCGCCCTGCAGAGGCAGGCTGCCTCACTGCAGGAGAACAACACAGCCCTGCAGACACACAACGCAAACCTGCAGGTGCCACTATAACACACACTGTACTCTGTGGTACACTTATGTTAAAGGCCTCTGTATATATTGCTGATAGAGTCCTATAAGATTCTCTGTTAAGCCTCTGCATCAGTATACATAGAGACAGTCATACACTGAAGCATGTATGCCATGAATATCCTAATCAACTAGCTCCCTTTCTTCTTCAGGTGGAAAAATCCACTCTGAACTCACAGAGCGCCTCCCTCATGGCCCAGAATGCTCAGCTGCAGCAGCAGCAGTCGGGAACTGAGAGCGAACGAGATAGCGCCATACGGGAACGCGAAGAGCTGCGTGGTGTTCACGAGCAGCTATTACGAGATCATGAGCGACTGGTAGCTGTGCATGAGCGGCAGGCCATGGAGTATGAGGCACTGATGGGAAAACATGGCTGTTTGAAAAATGTCCATCGCACACTGGAGCTGGAGCATCGCACACAGCAGGACAGGTGGGGGAAAGGAGAGGCAGCTACAGTCTAGGCACTGTGGATGCCATGTGATACCTGGTACCTGCATGTTCATGTGAATGCATATTCTTGATGTCTTCAGGTACAATAGCTTGTTGCAGCAGCGGACTAAACTAGAAGACCTGGAAAAAGCCCTGAAGGAGGAGCAGATGAGGATGGCTCTGGAGAAAGAACAGCACAGGACCACTGCTGCTGAATGTTGCAGGCTCCGTGACGAGAAGGACTGGTGAGGAGCCACAAGCGCATACCTGCTGGAGCACATACACTCTAATGCACACCTCGACTAATGCGTGGTCAAACTGTATATCTTTTTTTCAAGGCTGAACCAGACGTACCGCCAGCTTCTTAACGACAATGAGTTGCTGACAGCAGATCACAAGCAGCTCAAGAGCCAGCTGAATGAGGCCAAGTTAGAGTACACCTGGCTGGAGGCCGACTTCTCCAAGCTCAAGAAGGATTTTCAGCAGCTGGACATCACCTCCACAAAGCTCACCAACCAGTGTGAGGTACTGAAATGCAGCAAGACAAGCTAGTGTGGTATTAAATGATAGAACTGATTCCTTCTACGTGTCTTAGCATCAGCACACTCAAACTCTCTTTAGAGTCAGGGTTATGTAGGCTCTAGGAACTGACTTAATGAATAGTATTGCATTTTAATAATTATATGATAATGTTTAGTTGCTGAGTCAGCTGAAGGGCAACTTGGAAGAAGAGAATCGCCACCTGCTGAGCCAGATCGAGACCCTGATGCTACAGAACCGAACCTTGTTGGAACAGACTATGGAGAGCAAGGATCTGTTTCACGTTGAGGAGCGGCAGTATATGTAAGCAAATTGTGCTAACACCATGACAAGAGAGTGTAGCATTAAATTGAATCTAATGTTTTGATTTATAGCATGTTACACTGATTTGTTAATTAGCAAACCCATTAAAGAAACAGCACAAAATGCACTCAACTCAGAACACCAAAATACCACAGTAATCATTAGAAGGCCCACAATTATAGCTGATGATCTGTCTGTCTGTTTTCTCTCTTTGTCTATCTCTGTTTAGTGACAAGCTTAATGATTTGAGGCGGCAGAAGGAGAAGCTAGAGGAAAAGATAATGGACCAGTACAAGTTTTATGAGCCATCGCCTCCTCGCAGGTAAGTTTTCTATAATAAAGATAAATATGATTATTTTTATGAGCCCCATAAAGATGAGAGGGATTTCAGAGTTGGATAGTAATTCTGACTTGTTCACTGTCACTACCTATGACCCCTTTCACTGACACATTGGTTATATGTTGTGGGCCATTGTTAATATAAGAATACTGCAGTTTAAAGTATCCTGTGTTTAATCTGAATAGTAGCCTGTTCTTTGCTAGTCTAGCTATCGTCTGTATGATTGGTCACTGAATGCCTGGTGCTCAATACTGTTTCTGTGCAGACCAGCCTGGTCTCCCTGTACTTGTTATTTGTGTTTCATTCTATCAAGGTTTCTCATTTCTCTTGTATATCTGCCCTTCCACAGACGTGGGAACTGGATCACTCTGAAACTGAAGAAGCTGATTAAATCCAGTAGCCGTGAGCATGGACCTGAGCGCCCACCTACACCCCCCACACACTCAGGCGCTGCTGAGCCACACCTTTTCTGTAACGACAACAGCTCCTTCATCAGCTCAGATGGCTCTGGGGGATCAGCCTCAACCTCAGCAGGTGACGCCATCTCACCCCAACGTAACAGCAGTGAGTCTGACCTCCTTGAATTCACCAGATCATCCCCCATTGACTTGGTGGAACCGGTCTCATCGAAATACCAAAGTACCCCCTTCACTGCTTCAGTCATAGACCAGAAAGTGAGCTCATCATCAGAGGCAGGGCACAAAGGTCATTCAGGATTGTGTTCATGGAAGGTCCGGCCCACAGCGAGTGGACAGAGAGGCATGGGTGAACTGATAGCCACAGATATTTCATCTACACATGAAGCTGCATTTGTAGGACAGACATATTCCCAAAACTTGCTTGAGACAATGCTTCTTCCTCCACCTCAGCATTTTTCAAGGAGATTCAAATACAAAAAATCAACTTTAAAGTAAAACTGTTTGAACACTGTTGTCATGTTAATGTCTCTGTGTGACCTAAACTGCCTCACTTGTATTCATTAACAAAAATTGTCAATACTGGAGAGAAAATACCTGTTATGATCCCTACACATAAAGAATGAGCTCTTTGTGGTTCAAAAAAGTTAGAATGTCTCAATTGAATGAGATGCTGCCAGTTTACATAATAAATAAGTAAATGATGCAGGTTTTTCAGTGTTTTTAAAAATGATCATGTTCGTGTGTCATGTCCAAAAAGTCATTCTTCCTGATGCATGATGTGTGTGAACTTTCCTCAACAGTCCTCAGTATGTCTTCCTTGTGTCTTTCTTGTTTGTTAATGTGTTTCTTCACTTCCTTCTTTCCCTCTCTCCTTCCTTACATCCCTCTGTCTGCTGGCATCCATCCCTTTGTCTACCTCCCCTGTGACTGCACTTGCTGTTAAATAGCCACTCTGAAAATGTTTCCCCGTATGAGGAACAAGCTGAAGGACAGAGACAAAGTCAAGTCCCTCTTTCGTCGTTCCATGTGTAAGAAACACTGTGGTCCAGTGTCTTCCCTCATCTTGACTGTAGCCTTTCATTTCACTGCTAACTTGATAATACTAAGTGAATCTATGTCACCATCTACCACATGATATAACAGCAAAGCAGGCCTAGTTTGAGACGTATACTTCATTGTCAGCTTCCCAGCAGGTGTAAGAGGTCATATATTAGTAGTCTGTCCATCACAATCTCATTTTACCACACTAACCCTAGAAGAATTAGATATGAGATTACAGATTCGAGCATCTGCACCAGTCATTTTCTAGCCGAAAACAATCTGGGGTATTTTATTAATAGAGGTCGAAGAAGTGCTGCATTGCAGGAGGACACTGGTGCTGCATGAGCTCTGTCCTACCAGGAGTCGACTGTACTGTAGGGAAACATTTTAAAACCACAGTTCTCTACTATTACATGGTCTATGGAGAAAGCAAACCATTCCAGTCTCATTGTTCGTCCACGTTATAGAACATAAATACCTTCCAGTTCACCTGTCTATCCCCCCCTCCCTCATCCACTTCCCACTTCTTCCTCTCCTTGGTCCAACGATGCAGCCCTGAGTAGCTTGGCATACCCCTCGGCCCTGTTCGAGGAGGAGCGCTGGTCAGGCAGCGCGAAGCAGCTGGAAGGGTCACAGGCCGACCTAGAGGAGGACAGGAAGAATGCATTGACCTCATCCCTCACCGCATCCATCTTGTCCATCCTCCACCTCAATCATCCCACCACTCTACCATCTGGCCACATCACTGCCACCACAACCACTGACACCACCATCACTGTTCCAGATGTCTGTGAGCTTTGGGTGACAGGTAGAGGAATTCATGAGCCACTCTTGTGCTTCCATCCTCAGTAGTTAGTCGCTGTAATAGGGTGTAGAGGAGAGTAGAGCAAAGACAGTGCTTTTTCTAATTTTACATGCAGAAGCCGGAAGTGTCAATCACTTGCAACCATTCAGTGATCTCTCATTTTATGCCCCACAGACAAGGATTCGAATGACGTCGCTGTGCCATCTGGATTTGAGGACAACGACGAGCTGCAAAATCATGGTAAAGCCCTGTGAATACTTGTTTAGAGGATTCAGCAAGCATACAGATTTATTACCAGCTTGGGAATTAGAGTAAATCCATCAAATTGCAATCATGACCTTGTTTCATATTAATCTCTATGCTGACCACAGAGGCCAAGAACTGTTATAGAAAGACTCTGCTGCCCCCTGTTGGTCATTAAGAACATTTTTGTATTGTAGCTCCTCATAATCATAATCTCCTTCCAGGGCTGAATGGTGTCCAGAGTCGAGCCCAAAGTGAGAGCAGCGGTGAGTTCAGCCTGAGCCTGGAAAATGAGCCGTGGTCAAATGGCAGCAGCCCCGTTCAGCAGCCCCCATCACGCCGCTCCTCCTACCAGCCGCCCAGCGATACCTCCACCCCACAACACACACTGAAGCAGCTGCACAAGGAGAAAGTCTCTACCATGCCCATTGCCGGTAGTCAGAATTCAGATATCCAACTTATACCAAAACAGAAAGATTCTGGGCTCTCTCAGGACTTCTGGCTCACAAGGGGAACAAAGAACATCCGAAGGGGGTCAAAGGGGAAAGTGACACGCCGCTCGTCAGATTCAGGGGGCACAGTCAAACTGAACCCAGTGTTCAATGGGATGAATTCAAAAATGAGCTCTAGCAAAGCTGCAACTACCCCAGCCTCAGTTTGTTCACCTATTACAGTGCTGTATGTTCAGGGTAAGTCATCGTCCATGTCTGGCTGCCTCAACTGCTTCTCCACCCCTTTGGGGAAAGAGGGGCGTCTGAAAGGGCCCAGGTCGCCCAACAGTCTCCCTCGAGCCAGCAGTGTCATTTCCACAGCCGAGGGATCGTCGCGACGCCCCAGCGTAAACAGCGACTGTAGGGTGACGGCTAAGACTGACCCGCCCACTGTCCAGGTTTCAGAGGACACCAATAATCAAGAGGAAGCAGCCAGTCAGCAGCAACCTCAACCAGACACCAATAACAGTGAGCCTGAGCCCATTCCTCCAGTCAAACCTCCCAGAGACCCAGCAGTGGTTGTTCCCACAGACAGCCCCAAGTCCCCTGTGCAGGAGTCACTCTTTGCCTCCTCATTTACTTTCAACTCTGTCTTCTCAAACACTATATTCAGCGATTCTGTAGTCACGACCACGACAAGTCTGGATGGCCTGAGCAACAACCAGACTTTCCTCTGTCTGAATCCATCCCTGGTGCAAAACTGTCCACTCGAGAGCCAGGAGTCTCCTCCTAACGTCCCACAAACACTGCTCAACATGGAAAATGTGCAGGATCAAAATGCAGCTGGGCTGGAGGAGAAGGACAAGCCGCTCACAATTGCATGAAAGCAGCTGTCACATCTGCAAATACTGTGTCGTTCTATAGGAGGTAGCTACAAGGCCACTGTCCATCACATCAACTGAAGCACACAATTTAAGATACTGTAATTTAATATGTCTGCATTTTAATCCACTGAGTATAGCTGAGTATACAGTAATCTGAAAAGGTGTAAATAAAAGATGTTTTTTCACACTGCTTTAGTAACATTATCAGCTTTTACAGCACATTAATATACCTGGGATTGACAGTAATATCTTTCCATTCTGGTTCTCCTTTTGCATAATTTTTGTTTAATATAACTGAACGACTTGTGGATAGATATCCTCCATTAAAATTAGATTAGTGTTGTGACTCGAGCCTGTTTACTTTACCATGCTGACAATCATGTTGTATATATATTTGTGTCTGCCAAAACATTTTGTTCACTTCTGCTGTTTCTATTTATGTCCTGTTGCTCAGACAGAACTTTTAAGTTATTATAAGTTGATCACTGTGTGTGTGTTAGACTTAACGTTGAACCTGAGGACGTTCATGTGTGATAAACTGTGTAAATCTTGTAAAATGGGACCTGTACCTGTTAATTTCCCTTAAATAAATAAAAAAACCTCTGTGTACAATTTTCGTTGTCATTTCTCTATAACGGTAGAGAACCTGTATCTGCCCAGCGCTCTGATTGGATGTCCGCTCAGTCACGTGACACACTCCGGAAATGGACCATTTTCAGCCGAAAAAGAAAACATTCGTGGGAGGTGTTGAGTTATTCAACCTGGACTGACGTTACTCGCTTATACTGGAGTGGCTCCGGACACTGCACCGCATAGCTCGACACTACTACCCGGGGTTTGGCAAGATGCTGAGCGCCGCCGCAGCGGAGAGGAACAAGGAGCCCATCCTGGCGGTGCTCCGGGAGAGCGTGCACAGCGGGAGGCTCCTGCAGGCTCTGGAGATCTCCTCCGGTACCGGGCAGCATGTCACACACTTCGCCCAGGCCCTGCGGAATATAATGTGGCAGCCGTCAGAATATGACCGCCAGTCTCTAGTCAGGTAAATACAGCTTGTGTGTAGCAGTTAGTAACAAGTGACATTACTTCTGTGGCTTATAAGCAGTTTATAACTCTGATATTTACGGTATTGATTAATGTCTGCGTAGCAAACTTGAAGAAACGCATCGGCCATTTCTCTCCGGTATTACGGTAGTTATTTTAATTCTAGTGATGCAGGACAGGTGCGCTATGTTAGTAAAAGGTGTGTTTTGAGAGGGTGCCTGCATTAACAATAATGTTTTTGTTCCCATTCTCAGTATAGAAGCGTACAGAGCTCACTACCAGCTGCACAATGTGAAACCTGCCATCCACCTGGATGCTTCTCTGCCCCACCAGTACTGGGGAGGGATCCAGCCAGAGAGCCTCGACCTGGTGGTCAACATCAACATGATCCACATTTCTCCCATTGCTTGCACAGAGGTAGTTCTGCTGAGTTTATAAAAGCTTGTATGTGCCAATATTGGGATTGGGATCTCATCTCACCCAAGGACAGAAGGACCCCCAACTAGATCACCAACTCTAGGCTCAAGGTTTAATATGTGAAGTATTTGTTTGTGGTAATTTGATATATTTAACATTTCTTTGTCAATACTCTGTAAGCACAACATAAAGTGGAATGTTAAAGGCCTTATCAGCACCTGCATTATTACCTAATCATGAGGCCCAGTGCAGCAGTGGGGCCCTTAGATTAAAATCAGGTTTTAACGCCTTCACTGTTTTGGTTTATATTTAACAAGATAATATTTTTAGGATTAATCAATCATTCAGTCCATGAAATGTAAATTTCCCAGAGCCTAAAGTGACGTCTTCAAATTGCTTCTCTTTTCCAACCTCCAGTCCAAAATTCAAAGACTCTTTATTCACTATCATGAAGGACAAAGAAAAACAGAAAATTCTACATTTCAGAAGGTTGAACCAGCAAATATTGGACATTTTTGTTTGAGAAATGACTGAAACGACTAGTCGATTATCAATACCTGGTAATTAATTCTCGACTAATTGTTGCAGCTCTAGCGCTTAACATAGTTAACATTTCTACACAAATGTGTAATAAATCAAAGCACCACAAATTAGTTACTAAAAAGGGCCCCAGTTAATTTTTGTTTGCTTCATTACCTAAAGCAACGTTATGTAAATGAAACCAGGCCCACTGTGGCCACTAACAGCAAAAACAGCAGCAAACACAGTCAGACAGTAGCATGAATATAAAAGAGTCAAAAGCCACAAAAGTTACTCAGTAATGTCAGTTACACAGCAATATCTAGCTTACGTCAGCTATCATTAGCCACCATGTGCTACTGGTCATACCAGACTAAGGCTGTCGCAACAAGACATTTCAGTATATTGAATTGAGCAAGGGTGTTTTTATTGCTTATAAATTCATCCTTTTATTTCAAAGAGAAAGATTGTGTCATTTCTTCTTTGAAAATGAAAAGCCTGGCTTTAAGTTTTGTACACTGACCTGGTCCTGGTGTTCAGTTTCCATAAAGTGGAAATATTGCAGCATATGCCCCCAGAGTGTATATTCATGACTCACAAATCCTCACATAATAACTCTAAGCAATGGCCTTTTACAATTTCTGCCACAGACTATAAAAAAGGCCAGGAACAAAAAGGATTGGAGTAGTTGTCTCTGCTGCCACTCAACCCCCACCACATGTGATGTAATGCTCATACCTTAAGACATCACTGTTTTCTTCCAGGGTTTATTCAAAGGGGCTGGAGCAGTGCTGAAGCCACAAGGTCTTCTGTTGACATATGGGGTGAGTGAAAAAACATTTTCTTTCATTCTGCTGTCGTAAACATGCACACCACATTCATAACATGTTATTATCACATGTGATTAAATCTAAACATAAATGTCAGTATATATGACAGTATATGCTACATAAAATCTTTTGTCATTACTCAGCCCTATGCAGTGAATGGCCAGGTCACCCCTCAAACTAATATTGACTTTGACTACAGCCTACGGCAGAGGTAAAGTACACAGTGTTTTGTGAATCTTTTTTAATGCTTCATGGAAGTTAATTCTGTTATGATCAGATTTGAATGGAATTCGAACTTAGAAGATGTTAATTCCTCATCAGATCTGATGTACAGTAGCATTTATTTGCTTTGTCATGAAGATTCATGGGACGCTGTATTCTCTCATCTTACAGGAACCCAGAGTGGGGACTCAGGGACATCTCCTTCCTCAGTTCTCTGGCACAAAGAAATGGCTTATTCCTGGAGAAGATAGTAAGTAAACAGCTCATTTAAGCATCCAACACAATTTTTTATCTTTTCACTAATGTATGATTTTAAATGTGTTTTTTTACCAGGTGGACATGCCAGCAAACAACAAGTGTCTTCTGTTCAGGAAGGAGAGTTTGGTGTGAAGTGTCCTGTTTTTCTGGAGCAGGATGGTCAAAGCGCCTTAACTTAGACTTGAAGCTCAAATACATTGCCAAATTTTCCAGAACTGTTAATGAGTCGTTCCCCCATATTCAACACAGACTGACATTAGATTGTTTAATCAGGACTGAAATAATGAAATCTATGATAAACTATGTATTCTTCTGTATTGCACAATTGAGTAAAATAAACAAGGCTCACATGTATGTTGTCTGTGTGCGATGCTTATCTTGATTCAGCCACTTACTCTTTTTATTTCTTTATTCAGTTTGCAGAGACTGTCAGTAAAACTAAGTTAGCAGAAGTGCTTTGCAGAGGGAGACATTAAGAGACTATGTGCTGTACATTAGATCTTGAAATCATACATAACAACAAAGGAAACCTATATAAAACACAAATGTAAATGACTAATATAAAGAGCCCAAAACATAGTAAACAAACAATGACAAACAACAAAAATGAAACAGAAAATCACAATATAGAGGTAATATACTGCTGGTGTCTACATCTTTAGCATCACAGGCTAGGCTGCAAGGTGATCAAGCTGTGTGGCTGCTTTTCTAGCTATTATCTCATTTTTCAGAATACAAACGTACAGAAGACATGTCAAAAGAAAGAATATTTTAAAAGAGCATTTCAGCACTGATATTAATGAACTTGCAACACATCTGGAATGTAGTACAACCTGTGTTGTAATGAATATTGTACAGTATCAAACATGTTTTTGTCTTTGATTTTAAAAGTAATTTTTAAATATCAGCTTTTTATTTTGCAAGTCTGATGCATATCTCCAGTGCTAAAGGTAAAGGTGACCACAGACCCTCTGTGGGCAGCCAAGTCTGAGTCCTCGGACTTCTATGATGCCTCACAGGTCTTTTTACCCAGAACATCACGTAACTTCTTGAGTCTGCGTTCAGTTATGGCTCTGACGTAGCTGTCTGATTGGATGATGGCCATGCCATCCTGCACTACACCCATCACCAGCAGAGGGTTTTCCTCCATGGTGATGTTGGGACAGGGACAGCTCCAGTCTATCTTGGCGATGGTCACCTCTAGGTGTTTGGTATTAAAGAAAGTCAAGCCCATCTTTTCATCTCTCAGGACCTCATCCAAGCTAAAGCGGGCTAATCCAGAGTCCAGGTCCTCCACCAGCTCTGTCAGCCGCCCCACAATAGCAAAGTCACTGCGGCATAAGCTGGGCACCATCTTCCCCTTCACCCGACAGGTCTTACAAGGTTTCCTTTTGGGTTGTGGGCAGTTTGCCTCACATTCCTTCTTGGTACGGAAGCTGTTGGCATTCCCATGGCAGCCACCATAGGCAAAGGCCTGGCACTGTTTCATGAGGGAATTCCAGGCCCAACGTGGCTCCCAAGCTTTGCAAGGGCCCTGGACGGCAGGTAGGGAGCAGATGCCCATCCCCTCTCTCTGACAGGAGGCCTTGCACTCCTCATAAGTCTCAAATCGGTTGCGGCTGTTGTCACATCCGCCGTTGCTGAAGGCCATGCAGGAGCCCAGCTTGCTGTCATAATACCAGTCCACATGACGCTCACGACTGCACACTCTCAGGTCTACTTCAGCCAGGCAGTCCGCTGGTGAGAAAGGTCGCCCCATGGGCATCTCAGGATCTTCAGAGAAATCATCATCAGCCCGGCGGATGACAGACAGCGGGTAGTCTGCATGAAGAGCTCCTACAGAGTTCCGGGCGATGCAGGTGTAGATACCTGTGTCCCACACCTGGGCGTTGTAAATGACAAGCTGGCCAATGTTGGTGATGACCACATTGCCGTACATCTGGTCAGGCCTCATGACCAGGCGTTCTCGCCATTCACTCTGTTTCTCCCATGTTACATCAGGTCTGGGGACTCCAGTAACATCACAGTGGAAGCTGACTGTGCCTCCGACATAGATGGACTGGTGGTGAGGGTTGGAGTACAGCGTGGGGGGCATGGGGTCCTCCTGGGAGGATGTCGGGGTGGGGTTAGCTGTTGTGTCCTGAGGCAGCGGACTGGTGTGAGGCCCAGCCAGGTAGAAGCGGCAGGCGACCACAGTCAGAGTCACCCCACGGATGCAGGCCTCTGCGTCCATGTAGCAGCGGTTGAAGTAGGTGAGGCCATCTGAGGCGCAGGTGAAGTTGGGCTCCTTCTCGCAGCGGTCCTGACACTTGCAGATGGGCTGTCCGTCCCAGATGTCACAGATCGCCCCCTGCTGACTGCAGATGAAGCCCTCACAGGTAGCAGTGGAGGTGGGGGCATCATTTCCTTTCCCTCCACCCTGCCCCGGCTGGGCAGGGGTGCCATCAGAGAAGCGTGCAGCCACACAGCTGTTGAGGCCACACACGTTGGTGCAGCATTTCTCAAAGTCAGCACAGTCCTGCGCGCGCACACACACACATACACACACAAAACAGCATTCATAAAAGCAGCTTTAAACAAACACAAAATGAACATGATTATGAGTGTAGTGGAGATGATATAAATAACAGCACCTCATCGACGTTGCACTCCCTCTCGCAGGTGCTTTGCGCATCAACCCACAGATTGGAATTCAGCTTGTTGGGACAAAATCCTTCGTGTTTAACTTTGGATGCTGCCACACTTGCGCACATAGAAAGTTCAGGTACCTGGCAAACCAAGAGCAGTAGCAAACAGGCGCGCATCCATCCTAACAGTAGTTTATTTGGGTTGGGTGCACTGTGCCAACTTTTATCCTTTACGCATCTGTCCTGCAGAAGTTGCAGAGGGATTTTACGCATCATTGCTCTTTTGCATCAAGTAAATCCATTCCTCCTTCAGGTCTTCAAAACTGGAATGAGTCTAATGTCGAGTTTTAAAGGTGATCATCCGTATTGTGTGCAAACATTGCGGAAACCAGTTTGCCGTGCGCGCAGAGGAGTTGCAGCAACCCCGAGGATCAGCTCTCTTTACTGCACAAAGCTCTGAAAGCGCGTTTAAAAATGTACACGAGTTGCGTGAAACATTCGTCTTAATGATCAAAACAACAACAAAAAAAACTCAACAACTGCGCAAACTCTCATTCGGCTTGACTTTCCTCCGAAACGGGGCGAGCGAAGGCGCACAATGAGGGAGAGAAAGGCGCAACATCAGGCTTTGAGGGTGTGAATAGAGGTGGAGAGGGCAGCCCCTCTGACCGCCCCCGTGCTCCTCCACTGTCTCAGACTCTTATGAAGCGGCACCATACGCCAAGCAACTGGACAAACATTGTAAAAACATCAAAGAAAGCGTCGCGGCAAGCTGTGCCAACAACCGTGTGCACGGAGCTGCGCGTTCCGGTGACAAACACGGCGTCTAACGAGCCCAGACACACTTTATAGAGGTGTCATTCAGGTGTAATGATCCCTTTTCTGGCTGTGAGATGCTCTACTTGTTGATTATAATTTCAGCCTCAGTTATAATAAAAGAATTGCACATGTTTAATATGATGCACACTTGCGCACGTTGCAGCATTTTTTTCGCAAATCAAAGTGTTCAAAAGTGTCAAAGCGTGAAACCCAAACATGGGGCGTGTCGAGCGGCGTCTGCAAAACATGTTGTTTACGTCCTTCTCGTCTAGACGTCGGTCACTTTAGCACCGAGCCTCATTCACACGGAGCTCAGAGATGCCGCGGTCAGGTGGGAAGGCGGAAAGCGCCTCAGCTTTGTCCCCGGCGCGGCTCCGAGGCGATGAGAAGCAGCGCCCCTCGTCTTTTCACTGGGAGTGACCCCGCAACCTTTGGCTGACTTTTGACCGAGCTGCATTCATGAGCCCCGGCGATGTGCCGGTGATCCAACACTGGCCAATACCGAGAGAGCTGTTAATCAATTCAGCTGCACCCCCCCACACACATACACACACTACAACCACCACCTCCTCCACCCCCACTGGGTTTTATTACACTTGGGCACTGGACAAAGGGTACAAAAAATATTCCCACAGTGACCTTGATAAATGAAGGAGAAAATCATTGATGAGAACACAAAGCAAACCTTGTAGTTTTACCCTTTATTTTGATGGGTGGCTGTTTTCAATGGAGACAAATCAGAATGAACCTGGTATCCAAACCTTTAGATACACAGCTCTGGGAGCAACAATCAGTATCAAACGTTGACACATAGTGCTTTAAATGTTCTGTTGGCCTATTGTTCTGCTCTCAATACACCACACACACATACACAACAGGCGCCAGTAGAAAACATGCACCACTTTTTTTTAAGCCCTGGATGACCTTTTCACAGACATACAGCCACTGGGAATGTTGAAGTAAAAATACTTGTTAATACATGTTAATCAGAGGTGGAAAGAAAACTGAATTGATATTAAAATAAAAGTATTTGTGTAGATTATTCAGTTATTAAAAGAAACCATGTCTTTAGTTAGCTCTGATTAAAAAAAAAACTCTGTGTCCTTTCTGAAATCCTCAGTTTTTCATCTGATATTCTTGCATTGTCCAGAATACAATTTCCACTGTAAACCACCAGTCTAAAAAACAAATACGAATCAACTCAGACCAGGAGCAGCCCTCAATAAACATTTTATAGTAGCAGACCACTTTCCACCTCTGATTCTCACAGTCCCACATATTAGATATTACCACATGGCCACAGAAAGGTAGTAGATGAATATTGTATTACATTCATAAATACATAGCATATACATAAAAAGCAATCAAATTAAAATAATCCTCTCACCATTGTCCACTGAGTTTACAAATTCCCGTTAAGAACCGAGACACAAATGTGGCACTTTCTGAAGGCAACCCGTCACGACTGAGCAAATAAGCCGTACATCTGACTTTGCGCAAGGTTTTCTCATCAGCACCAAGCAATAACAGAACTGCACCGAGAGCTAATAGATTCAAATTGATCCTGCTGTCTGTGGTTGAAAACGTTCCAAGCGATGATACAAGGATTTTAAATTTAGAGGCAACAATGGCCTGAGAAAGTCAACAGATGTTCAAACCAATGACTGATGGAGATGGAGGGTGAATTCATTTGTGCTGGATTTTAAGGGAACTGCAAAAGCCTTCAAAATTAGACAACCTTGCAGGACAGTTTTACAGATTATGTAGCACCAGACTAAGTCAGTTTTTTTTAATGGATTACTCTTCTGATTTTTCTTTAGTCTAGTACCAGTCAGTCTGGGAAATTTAGCCCTGCTCATGACATTCAATTTAAGTCGGTCTTATTTAAAACTTAACTAATCTGAGTTTTAAATACGTAGCTCAGCACCCTGGAGGCTGCAGAAGGAATTCTTCACATTGGATGAAGGGCATAAGACAAACAGATAACACCAAAGCAGGTCTCCCAAAAACATTCAGGACAAAACAAGCATGAGAAGCTCCTCTCCATGATCAATCACCAAACACAGACCAAAACAACTAGCATGTACAGTATATTTACAACTTCAAGTCCAACTTTAAATACAATTAAAATCCTTTTCCAAATCAAAGATAGCTAATGTCCCTCCACTCATTCGTAGTGTTAACAGTTGAGTGATTATCCTTGTATCACATCTGTTGGTCCCGGGGAAATCTTGTTCTACTTGATCACAGTGAGTCTCTGTAGTAAAGAGTACGGGTGAACGGACATCCACAAGATGGCACCAGCAAGCGCAAAGAGAACAGAAACCAAACCAACCATCCAAGACGGTTCCCAAAGGTCAATGAAAGTTCACAACTGTATCCGTTTCTGGTGAAGATTGCTGGCAGCTCTCCATGCTCTTCTGTGCCCCACGTGACCTCTTGGAGCAACAACACCTTTGATACTGGCCCTACGAAGGCAACCATTCATCCGCTCCTTCACTATGAGATCTTACAGTTCCCCTTTGACGACGACGTTGAGTTCTTTGGAGGACTCTGCGGAGGCCTGAAGGACTTTGAGCGTTTGAGACTGTTGGCTTTGCTTCCGCCACTGCTTCCACCTGAGGCTGTGCTGTTGGCCACTGAATAGGAGCGTCCATGCATCATGACCGCGTTCATGCCATTGGCCATAGAGAAAGACTTGAGGTGGGACTTAATGGCCACAGGGAGGGGCAGCTTGTCAATAAGGTGCACCGGCGTGCAGGAGACGATCGAACGGCAGCACAGATCTTGGAGGCTGAAGACTGTGGAACAAGAACAGGGAATGCAGTGTCACGACTGGGTGTCATGTCAGATACAACAATTCTCTTAATACATCATTTTATAAGGTGTTCATAAATTGGACTATTTGGAAATCATAAAAAAATGGACACCAAGCTGATAGGGTTAGGGTTAGGGACATATTCATAATTCTTGGTGTTTACACTTCAAATTTTGTTTTTGTTTCATACCATTATCAGTATTCACGCCTTATTTGATTTTATTTTGTAAGTCTTTGTATTTTGCTCTAGCTTTTTCAGTCCCTTCTCAAGCTTTCCTATATTGAAGGTGGAAATAGTTAACATTAACACAATTATTTATCTAATAGAAAGACTGCTAAAACAATACTGAATAGATCAGAAAGATTTTTAAATAACTGAATTTTGGTAATGATGTGGTAGGTCCACCATGTGATAAATTGTATTTTTGCCATACTCATGTGTTGCTACTTTTCATTTTGTCAGGGTAAAAAAAAAAAACACACTTGAACAACAAATGATATTCAAACAAATAGTTACAAGGGCTGCATCTCTGTGAGTTGCAATTTCTTTTCAGACTGACAGAACAAGTAAAAAGTGGATTCTCAAGTGCCACTTCATAAAAATGTCATGTACCTTGAAATGCTAACTAAACAATGGATATATATATTTCATTGCACTAAAGATCAGAGCGTCAGAAACAATATCCAGGTTAACCTGGATAATCCACAGACCTTGCATAGGATGGCTTTTACTAGAACTACTTCTTACTAAAGAAATAGTACAGATGAAAACAGTTGACAGTGAGGATTGTAGATTACTCAGAGTAACTAATACACATTTCACAATGTTTTTGAGGCTTTGAAATGTAATTCAGAAATCTTTTGATTGTCCACTGCCCTGGGGTGGCAGGGCAAATTTCAGCTGTCAATAGGGAAAAATGAAACTGAAATTTTCTGTCAAATTTCTGACCCTTTTTCTACAATAGAAAAATAAGCATGTATTTCTAATCTCACAGAATTGATACGCAAAAATGATTAATAAGCTCACCTCTGTTGGGTCTCCAGAATTTCTCCATCCCGTGCCTCATCAGTACAATGCGTGACAGTTCTGTGAAGGATTCAATGACGTTGAAGTTGCACAGTGGACTGACCTCAAAGAAAGTCATGCTGTTCTTTTCGGCATACGCCCTTGCTTGCTCCGTTGGCACCTGCCGCTTGAAAGCGAGGTGAAGCCGGTTGCCCACCAGGATCCTGGGGACACCTGGGGCATGCTGATGGAGACAAATATTGTTGCTATATTAAGGTTATGCTACCCAACTCTTAGCTGCACTGACTAGTAGACAATGGTCTATCTCAGGAATGAAAGGATAAAGGCACAGGATATACTCCTTTCCATGTATTTCCTGTTTTTCTCTGTCAACCACAAGTGGACTGAATGGGATTACCTCGTCAATTTCCCGGATCCAGCGGTCAATGCCATCAAACGACCAGCCGTTAGTGATGTCATACACAAGCAGGATCCCCTGTGGAACGGAAGCCAAACATGTTGACATATATACAGAATGGCAATTTGTGGTGAAAGCACCAAAATTGCTCTACATGTCCTCACCTGTGCTCCACGAGAGTAAGACCTGAAGATAGTGCAGAATCTGCCCTGCCCTGATGTGTCCCTGTTGAAGACACACACACACAACAATGTGAGGAGCATGTATGTAGTCTGGGGTTTTTTCATTTCTGCAGCCACTACTGACTTAGTAATTCTACATTGCCAAAAACACTTACCATAACTCCAACTTCACTCTTCTTCCATCCAGCAGGATCGTGGTAGTCTTGTAATCAATCCCTGAGGTTACACACAAAATTAGTTAATGTTGGTCGTTCTAGGCTTTTCACTTAACAAAGGCAGAGATGTTTACTCACCACTACTGTATGCATAGGGAGATTCTACTGATCCGTCTTGCAAACTGTCTAAGATTTCTCCTTTTCCCACATCACTGTCTCCCACCAAAAGAAATTTCAGAAGATAATCGTAACTCTTGACAGGACTACTCTGGGTCCCCATCATCCCACGCATTGGATCCGGTTCACAGAGAGCTTTTTAAGCTCGCCAGACGTCCACTGTTCGGGGCAAGGGACGAACCAGGCGGTCCCCAGCAGTGGCAGCAAAAAGTAACTTCACTAACCCGAGGTTAACGTTAACTAAACAGCTAGCTGCTGCACTACCACGATTTACATTAAATCCGTCTTCTGTAACGTCTAGCAAATAAAAGAATCTCCTGATTGGAGTGGACTATGTCAAACAAACCGTTCAGTGTACGTTATTAGCAGTGAAAATTGACTCCAGACACCGTCGACGTAACGTCAATGTTAACATTAACAATCAAAACAACCTTAACCAGCCGTTAGCCGGCTCGTTAGCTAGCCAGCTAACACAAACGATAATAACGCATTACGGCATAGACAGATGAAACGTAGTAACAACGAGGCTGTTTAGTCCTGCATAAAACGTCAATCTACCAAACCAAATGAGATCGATTCACTATTTTCAAAGAAAAAAAGCCAACAAGACATATTCAGCTTCCGAGCATAACGTCTAGCCAAGCGGGCTGTGTTGGAACTTCCTGGTTCTGACATCATTCTATGCGTAACCTCCGGGTACGATTTTAAAAAATAAAAGAAACACAAAACGTTATTTTACGACCTATGATCAATTTACAAATTTTATTTTTCAGATTTAATATTCTTTCTTATTCAAACTCACAGGCAGTATTTTGAATTTGATCTTTTCATTCCGTAAATTACACCGAGACTCCCAAACGATTCAGTGTCAGGAAGTCTTATATATGATAATTATTTCAGAAGAATGTAGTAGGATAACTACGCTTTCTGCACCTCTTTATTTTAACTCTATTGTAATTTATATTCCGATTTATTTAATATGTTATTTAATATGTCAAAATGCTTTATTATCTTTTTTATTTTTAAATAATGAAGGGTTGAACTCTTAGTTCTCTCACCCTTATTCTATGTATGATATATCTTTTTTCAAAAGTAAACTCTTCCTATTGAATGAGTGAATTGACTAATTTCATGTAAACTTGATTTTCTGCATTATGCCATTAAACTGAAATGGGTAAGGAAATGTCACCTCATGACAAACCCACACTGGTGTATGACAAATAATGAGAAAAGCAGAGCCTTTAAAGGTGATTATTATGGGTCACCTCTCATTGGTTGTTTTTGATTGGCATTTGCAGCAGCTGTGGGAATTCTCTCTTGATTGCAGAATACAAAAGCCAAGTGAAGCATTGCTATCATGCTCACTGTTTTTAAGGTGAGGGGTTGGCTTCATTGTGGGGCAACTGCTGGAGTGAAAATGGAGCTGAAGCATGCTGGGCTTTTGTTATTGTTGTTTTGTTCTGCCTATAGTTATCAATTTAGGAGAGGACCTGAGCATGACCTGTACGTGCAAGATCCTGAATTAGAGTGGGAGAGAATGGAAACTGTGATTGGTGAAGAAATGCCAGAAGCCCCTGCACCTGAAACCAAATACTGGAAGAGTACATCAAGTAGTGGATCTTCAGTACCTGAAGCAAAGAAGGTCCCTGACTATGTCATTGTCTCATCCTCCAAGGACCAGAAAGAGCTTTTCAAGCCAGAAAAGGGTGCCAGACCCCTCCCTGATTCAGTCAAGGAAATGTTACTTGGAGCTACCGTCACCACTAGTCCATCTGCAAGAGCAGCAACCAGGACAAAGTTGGTTGAAATACTGTGCCATGTTGACAGAATGTATGTAAGAATCAGCAGAGAGATCTTTAAGACTCGGGATGCATACAAATACTTGAAACTAGGCACCTGTCCTGTTAACCAAGGTACCAAAGCACATTACTACCTTCTGTACCTTCTGAAAACTGACTGTGGATTCAAGAAAGAGGTTGGTTAAGGTGTTATTTATTTCTTCCTCCATTTTCCATATTTATAATTTTGTGCTTCATTTTGATGAATTACAACCAACACAGAAATGTTTTATATTTTCCAGAATAATGTAGATGCTCGTGTCGTTGGCAATGTGCTGCACTACAAGCCACTTGGTCTAGTTTTAAGGGAAATGCCCTTTGATGTTCCCCTGCAGTGTAGATTTCCCAGGTAAGATTTTGTTTTGGCTGGATTATACAAGAATTTTAAGTCTAGGTTGTAATGACTTTATCACCTAGCTACTAGTATTTAAGTCTACAAGGAAATCTACATTTGCTGTTATTTTCCAACTGTATTAACATGACTTTCCACTTGACTGTTGCAGGTTTTTTCACTCCTTTAAAGTTGGCTTCTATCCCAAACTACAGGGAGGCACTGTTTTGAAAGCACTCCAGCCAAAAAGTAGTTATACCCTCACTCCTCAAGATGGTATGTTCCCTTTTTAAATGTGAGTTGATTCCTGTGCAAAGTTGTTGAGCAGTGTTAGCTGCATAAAACTTTTCCCACAGGCCTTTCTGATGCAAAAAGTGAAAATGAGCTGACCTTTTAACAGTGCCTTTAGTCATAATTTGAAAAAGCACAAAGATATCTAAACTAAACCGGACTATTAAATTTGCTGCTCAGTCTAGGTATGCCTGCCTTGAACAGAAGTGGGGACACAAACATGATACTGTACTTTGAATCAATTCAATGCTGGAGACAAACTCTTTAGTTCATACTTTATTTTTTAATTTACAACTTTGATGCCACCATAGCAAGATGTTATTGATCTTAAGCATTTGAGGGTATACTAAAATATACTATACATGGCATACATGCATACAATGCAGCATGTACTAAAAGTATTCAGTCTGAATACACAGTGAATTCCTGAGAAGAGCCCAGACAGGGACCAAATATTTCTCATTAAACACTTTCTATGTGGGGTTTTGTAACCCTAGCATTTAACTAGCATACATAAACAACAGTCCTTAATTTGTAGGTATTTAAAATTGTTCAGTGACTGACGATATTTGCTTCGGCACAGCATCAGGAAATGAAATCACCGGTGCCAAATCCTACATCTTGGGCCAGCCAATGTACTTTGAAGCCAAGCGACCTGCTACCACAGCGAGATCTGGAGATCAGAGGATGTACATCAACAAGTGCTTCATGACAGCCTCCCAAGATCCCAATTCAAATAGTAAATATCCCGTCATTAGCAACCAAGGGTAAGACTTGAATTCCTTCAGAGTAAAATGGATCCTTTCACTTGGTAATTGGAAGTAAATGTGCATATTCTAATTGCAGCTGCATGGTTGATGGCAAGGTGACTGACCAATCAAAGTTCCTCACTGGTACTTCAAAGATGGTCCAGAAATTCAGTGTGGGCGCCTTGATTTTCAAGGACAGAATTTCCACTTCATCCTCATCACAGGTACTGTCAGGAGCAAGTGGTACAGAGCTATACTTATGACTTACAGAGAATTCATGTTAACACTGAAGCCCAATGTCTTTCAGCAACTCTACATGCACTGTGATATGTCTTTGGGGAAACTTACTCCGACTCAGAGTTCAAAGGCTTGCAATTATGATGCAACTACCAAAAAGTGAGTTGACGGGTAAAAGTAATACATCCACAGGTGGATGGAGCTTTCTTTTTAAGGTCTTGTAGGATGACATATTTCATGTGTTTGATAGCCTAAACAAAACTAGCTTATGTCAATTGCCACAAGCTGTGTTTATTGCATTGATTTTTCTGTCACCAAACTTGCCAGGTGGCGTTTCAAGACCTGATAACCTTGTTTATGGTTTAGGTGGAAGGAGCTGTATGGCGATGACTCTGTGTGCACCTGCTGTGAAGCTACCTGCTCCTCGGCACAGCCTAAGGGTGGGTTTCCCTTTATGTTTACACTTTATGGAAGTCTTGCAGAATTGAGGCAGAAAATGGCTCCTCTTCCACAAATTAAGGCTTGGAGTTGATCATGTCCCATTTCTACAGCTTCTAGGAATATGATAACCAGCCACGCTTGGAAGGTCGACTTGAGCAAGGATGGATATGTGGAGGTTGACCCCCGGATGAAATCCTTTGATGTTGACACGTTAAATTTGGAGGACCCAGATATGGCAGAGCATAGTGACTTTCTAAACTACTGGGAGAATGATTACTAAATTGTCATGTTGGGAATATCAGAATTTTAAATAAACAAATTGCAGTCTTGCACTTTAATTTGCAATATGTCTTCACTTCATGAATAGCCCATACCTTATTCATATTTCTTTAGACTAAAGAAATTAAACTCATAATTTAAACTGAAAACCTAACCTTTTTTTAAATTAAACCGTTGGCATTTTCAATACACTGATCAACATAATCCTTTATCAGCATGTGTGCGTTTCTAAGCATTTCCTGGAAATGCATCACAGCATTTCTGTAGATGCAGTTGTGTACCACAAGGGGATGGAAGAGGTTCACAGGCTTTGCTTGAGTAAATTCAGCAGGGAGTTCAATAACCTCCTGAGTTAAAAGGTTACCAATAAGAACGTGGTGCACCAGCTTTTTCTCAATACTTTTCTCTATGAAGGCCAGCAAGTCTCGTAACCTACATGCCAGGTATTTGGGTTTCCACTGTGATGGGTCTCTGGTCAAAAGCAGATGCATTAGTGCAGTTTTGAAATGAGAATATTTGAGAACACTACTTCCTGACAGTGCGGTCTGTCTCTTGTGAAGGAAGTGTACAATTTCAAGAGTTTGTCTGTGGCATGAGTTTTCAGGTAGGTGCTTAGAGAGGTGCTCTAAGAAACGATCTTCATAGGGAGTCAGTGAGAGCGCCCAGAAAGCATCCAAGTTGTTTGGGGAGCAAGGGGTGATGAAGAAATGAGCATCAGTATTGAATTTAACCACAGGATTCATTCTGAAGTTAATTTTCTTCCCTGATCTGAAACGAACTATTAGAGCACCTGGAGCATCGATGTAACGAATGTTCAGCTCAAATTCATACTTGTGTGAAATCAGTGCCCATGCTTGTTTGATGGTGCTCTGAAACCATTTGGTGACATGAGATTTTGACAGGAATGGGGAGTTCTTCATGCAAAGAAGGCCATCACAAACATCAGTAGATTTCATCTTCACTTTCTCAGTCTCACAGTGCAGCAGGCAAACCATATCATCTGCATCAGGGGACTGACAGTGGCAGCCATTCTGGACCTTATTCTCCACCAGTTTTATTTGACCACAGACTTGCATATCCAGCAGCAGGTCACTCGCCCGGTTGTTCCAGAGCCGACAGTGAAAACTACAGGGATCAGGTGGGCTGAATGGGACGATGATATCACACACATCCACCATCTGAAAGCCTTCAATCACCATACCGCCATTTCTATCACAGACAGTCTTCATGGCATCCACTAGATCATTTGCCAACCCCTCCAAAAACTCATCCTCCCTCCATTTCTTATCAGATGAGGCTTGAATGCATTTGGAATGAAATCGCTGCAGAGTGTTGCTGTCTGGAAGTGGCACTTCAGCAGCGGTGCAGGTCACTGGGGAGGGCCTGGTTTCTTCTTGTTTAATTTGGGAAGTTCTCCCCAGGTATTTCCGAAAGAAGCGGATCATGGAAATGATGGAGAATATGTTCCATATGTACCAGAGGTATTCCTCCTCCCAGTCAGCAATGGCCTTCTCTAAAGTTTCATTTTCTGATGTCTTCCTGTGACGATGTGACGGAGGTGATTCTTGTTCTTTGGAGTTGAACACTTCCTTTTCCTCAGGTTTTTCTTCTTGCCGTTGTAGTCTGCTTGGGTCTCTGCCTGAGCCATCAGTCTGGATGTCCTCTCTCTTGTGCTCTTGCTCATGGTCAGTTTGTGAAGTCTTTAGAGAAGCATCAGGTTCACTTTTGGAGTTTTGTGGCTGACTTAAATCCACATTTGTTATAAATTGTTCCCCTTCTGGTAATTTGTTATCAGCACCATCTTCCTCTGAATCTTGTTTGCTGACAGTCACATCTTCGAAGGCTGACATTTCATCTTTTTCAGAAATATGCTGATCAGACTGGTTTTGTTCCGTGGGAATTTTCTTTACATCACCCTGAGGCCCTTTATTGTCACTGTGTGCCACATCCTCACGGCAAGGTGCCATTTTGTGGTCCAGTTTATCTCCTCCACTCAGCAGCCTCTCTTTGTGCATTTTCATGCCCACTGTGGCGATATCATCCCATTCCTCAAGCCTGGGGTCATCCCTCGGACACATAATGAGACTCAGAGCCACCACAAACACTCGCACCATTGTATCTTGCATTGTCAGTGCAGTCTGTGAATAAGTCAAACAGCATAGAGAATTGTTACAAATTATTTCAGTGACTTGACAAGTATTACTTGAAATATATAAAAATGTTAAATAAAAACATGTGAAGATGCTCAATAAGAACTGCACTGCTGGAAAATTTTACAATGATGCAAAACAGCAAATAAAATAGAAGCTACTTCCTTGATGGCCTGAAGGCACCCCTCTAGTCATTTCTTTGATTACATTGTGCATAAAATGCCATTTATTACTGCACATAACATTAAAGAAGGAGAACGAGGATACATACCAAAAGATGTTTTGTCGATATTGCAGTGTTCTGGTAATGTGTGAATAGGTGCAAAGGAGGAAGCAAGAGTCTAACCTTGCATAGTCACAGGCTGAGTGAGCTCTTCCTATTTTAGATGCAGTTGGCTTTCACGACTTATTTCCTGCACACCCTGCCCATGTGCTCTGCTGTGACACTGTGCAATACACAGAAGAAAAGTGACAGCAGACTTCCTGTAAGTTTAACTGCATATTCAGTACAGTCTGAAATTAACCATTTATTCTGAGTCACTGAATGAATCATAGACAGTTTAAAAGGCAATATATTAACATTACGTTACGAGGGAACAAACATAAGGCCACGCACTATTGTTAAAAACTATGTGTGTAAAACGGTTTGTGTCAGTGAATAGTAGAGTAAGCCCCTGCCTTTTATCCTCTTGTGGTCTTCTAACTGGTTTGTCGAGCTCTGCCTCATTCAGTGGGTGCATTTGAGCTCAAAGTGAAATAAAGTAAAAAGTCACTTGGAAGTTTAATAATTGTATTTTTTTTTTTTACACATGATAAGCTGTTGTCCCTTGATTTATTTGGTTTTAATTCAACAAGTACAAACAGATTCAATCTTCATCTCTTGGACAACAACCAGTTTCCATCAAAGGCCACAGTATTTGAATGGTTTGAGGCCATT
The DNA here is from genome assembly GCA_037975185.1 of Centropyge bicolor. Lineage (NCBI taxonomy): Eukaryota > Metazoa > Chordata > Actinopteri > Pomacanthidae > Centropyge > Centropyge bicolor. Next base: position 6,982,163 of record JBBMOC010000021.1, on the reverse strand, counting down.
TTTGCATGTCTGGATTGTTACGGCTACAGCTGACGAACATTTCATCCCCGAGGTTCAGGCAACTTGAGTCAACAATCCCAACAAAGGTAAGGAAAAACATTAATATGAGTTGTGAAAGGACTGAAATAGAAGTGTTTTCTGAGCACTGTAACAGGTTTGCTTTAGAGAAAATGTGGGTTAAGAGAGAATCTCTGGTTACACCACGCTGAACTGCAGAAGGGAGGGGCGTGATGACAGACGGTGTGGCCGGGTTTGAACATCACAACAGACAGATCCAGAAACACCTTTCAGTCGGTCCAAGCTATGATGTCTGATAACTATATATAGAACTACAAGCTATTGACTATGGACATTATTGCTATATGATTTTTTCTTTGCCTTTCATTCATCCTCGCTTAAGAAAATAGGTAAGTGTGTGCATGTGTGTGACTTTCTGATCAAAGTCTATGGATGCCTTACACTGTATTATCTCCATATAAAACTGATGAAAGTGGGATATTTCTGCATGAAAAATGGTTTAGAATAAGAGTGATAGTTCACTATGAGCGTATGAGACTCTGTTACTACTTTTTAAGAAGACACCCACTATAAAGGGTTTAAAATCACTTCATAATTGGTTAATAAATCCTTTGGTAATACTTTATAGATCAGTAATAAGTCATTAATGAGAACACTTTTTGTATTGCCTGGTAATGAACAGACGTTGATTATTGTCAACTATCTTTATTATTATTTGTTATTATTTATAATTGATGACTTACTAACATTTATTTTAGGCTTTTTATGAAATGACAAAATAGACCTTTGTCATAAACATTTATAACATGCATACCTGAATATTCAATAACCAGAGATATTTCACCATCTGTTAGTCCATAAGTTCTTTCAGAATGGTGTATGTATGATCCATACACCTTTTTCAAACCGCTGTGAACAATTGATTAGCCATTAAACTGCCACTCTCTGAAGAAACTCTTAACAGAAAGCTGTAAAGCTACTAAATAATTTAATTCAATAGCTCTTAAGTGAGTTATGTGCACCACAGTGCTACAAGAATCAGCATGCTGCGGTACCTTTTCTAACACTTTTTCACTACTACTGTGCTTCTTTTCACAGATTTAATTCCATCTGAGCCTAAGATCCACCACATCTCCCAAGATGGATAAGTTCCGTATGATGTTCCAGTTCCTCCAATCCAACCAGGAATCTTTTATGAATGGGATCTGTGGTATAATGGCTTTAGCTAGTGCACAGATGTATTCTGTCTTTGAGTTCAGCTGCCCGTGCATGCCAGAATACAACTACACCTATGGGATCGGACTGCTTATCATTCCACCTATATGGTTCTTCATGTTAGGGTTTGTACTGAACAATAATGTGTCGGTGCTGGCAGAGGAGTGGAGAAGACCGACAGGGAAACGGACAAAGGATCCGTCAATCCTTCGCTACATGTTTTGCTCAATCACGCAGAGGTCCTTGATAGCACCTGCGGTGTGGGTGTCTGTCACTCTCATGGATGGGAAGAGCTTCCTCTGCGCTTTCAGCATCAACTTGGATATTGACAAGTTTGGGAATTACAGCTTGTTGAAGGGGATGTCTGAGACTGACAGGATAAAACTGCTGGCGAGGATTCCATGCAAAGACCTATTTGAGCATCAGGAAATAAGAGTGGCGGCATCACGATACATCAAGTGTATATCGCAGGTCACAGGCTGATCTTTTTTTCTCCACTTTTCTGTGAATTGTTTTAAACTGAGGAGTTACTTTTGGCAGGAACTTGACCTGAGAAAATTAAGATAAAGTCAAGGACTGAAGGAGAACAGGTTAAACTCTTGGCTAGCCTGTACTAGACAGTAACAAGAGCAGTTAATGTCAGAAAGTTGGGGGGTTACTGGTCACACCCTCAGTAGGAGTAAATTGCAGTGGAACCAGTGGATTATTCAACAGCACAACAGTACTATTACGTTCATGCGCTTTGTTTTCAGTATTTGAGGAGTCTCTGACTATAAAGATAATTTAATTTTCAAGGAGTTGCCAAAAGTTGGGAGACTTTCAGAAGGCAGTTTTTCAACTTCATCACAGGATATGATGACGAAGCAAATTTAACGTTCCTTGCTTTTTTCCTCAAAAACTGTGGTTAACTTAAATCTCCCCACCCGACTCCAGCTTTGCACTTTGAGCTCACTGAAGCTTTCCTGTTCGCTTATTAGAGGGATAGACTCTAAATTTATTATTCATGGAATTGGGACCTATTTCAATCCATCTAAAAACACCCACACTGTTAGTTAGATCATTGATCAGCCGAAGGGCAATTATACAAGCTTAAAAGTAATGTCTCTAAAAAGTCCATTGATATACAGATTCTGTTAATGAACTATGAAACTGTTGGGGAGCACTATGCTTTTTCGACCACATCTTGGACTATTTGACTTGACTTGTTCATATACTATAGTATGATTCGTATGATGAAATTTTTTACACCAATGTGTCAATAATGTCTATACTTTACAGGCGTGCGGATGGATGTTTTTGCTCATGATGACCTTCACGGCCTTCCTGATCCGAGCTATTCGACCATGCTTTACTCAAGCCGCCTTCCTCAAGACCAAGTACTGGTCTCATTACATTGACATTGAGCGCAAGATGTTTGATGAGACCTGTAAGGAGCATGCCAAGAGTTTTGCCAAGGTTTGCATCCACCAGTACTTTGAGAACGTCAGTGGGGAGATGCGCAGCTTCCACCGCCATCGCAACAGGGACGACAGCGATGACGAGGATGAAGAAAAGGAGAAAAGTGATGAAGAAAAGCTTCTGGGTATCAGGGCCCAGGATGATATGAATAAAGTTTTATGGAACTGGCACACCTGTAAGCCACCTCTGGCACTGAGAAAGAACCAAATAGACGGTGAAAACAATGGCAAACTGAATGGAGAGGCCAATGGAACAGCAAATGGATTTGTAAAGGGACACACCCATGACGCAGAGAAAAAGGAATGGGCAGTGTATTATAGTAAGGTCTGAAGAGCTCAAGAGGACAAAGAAAAGATTCCGTTGTCTCCTCTTTAATTTTCAGTCAATATATTTTGTCTCAGAGTTTCAGGAATCATTTTGTTTCTATACACACGGACAACTATACATAGAAATATAATATTGTGATGTAGTGGAATTTGATCTTTACTGTAATGAATAGAATATATGAAATAGTATAAACTGAATTTTAGTGCAATACATTGTAAGGCTGATGATGCAATACTTGAGCATAGTATACACAAAATGGTAAAAAATGAGATTGTTAACATATTTCTGGTTCATATACAGTTTACTCAGAAAATGTCTAGTACTGGATATAGCCTGTTGTTTTACTGATGTAACAACCATATTTTATCAACAAGTCATGAATTTGTGAAACAAACACTACCACTGCTGTCTTCAGACAAGCATCTGGAGTCTGTACATTCTTGGTTGCAGGAGATCTCCCTTATCAGTCTGATAGTAAAGCATTATGACAGCACTCTGGAGAGTTCTCATTGATAACAGCACTGATGAATGTTCTTGTTGCTCTCAACCACAGGACTGCCAAAAATATTCACAGAGCGCAAAACAGAAATTGTTAACATGGGTCACATGAGCAAAGAGACTCTGTAACTTTTGAAAGAGATAAAAAGAAACAACACAATCTTTCTTTTATAAATGAAAAATTGAATTCATGAACAATAAAAGAAACCTTTGTCCAACTGAAATTGAATTGAGCTAATTTAAGCTACATATTGCTTCGTAACTATAATGTAATGCTTGACCTCACTGACTTCATTGATCTTTGTAAATATCTGCTTATCCTGAATTTGATGCCAGCCATACATTTCAAACAAGTTGGGACAGGTGCAACAAAAAACTCATTGGTTCACAACAAGCGAGGAAGGAGAGGATGATACATGGGCTCAGGAAGACTTTGTAAAAATCATTGTCAGTAAACACATTTGTTTGCAAATGATTGCATTCTGTTTTTATTTCAAAATGACAACTTTTACAGTAGAACATTTTTATATAGTTAGTTTATTATGTTTTGCAAACACACTTTGGGCCTTAAACCTTGTCATGGCCAGATAACCCTACAACACTCCAGTAATTTGCATCAGGCAAACCTATGAGTTATGCAAAAACAATACGTTGTGACAGCCAAAACAATTTACATGTTGCTAAGAAAACAAGGTCAACATTTGCATCTCTCTCCCTCCCTCATTTTCTTATTTGGTTCCCAGTTTCATCAGTCACTCCCTGGTAAAACTATCACTGAGCGATTGCGTTCTATGTTTGAAAACAGAAATCCCATTGAAGTTGAATATACGTAACCTGTGAGCATTTTCATACACCATATATCTTCAGGAAGATGTTTAAGTAATGGTGATTTCATCATAACTCATGGGAGGGCGGGCTACCATCCTTCACACGCCAACAATGACAACACAACCCTGCAGCTACAATCATGTTTGACGCTGAAACCTGTAAACACCCAGCAGTGCATGCAGTGTATTAAGAGCTGTATACATGCTGGTGCATCTGTGCGGTCAATCCAGCTGTTCCTCAGTATTCAGCAGTAATGTCATTACTAGAGCAGGAGGGGATGAGGGGAGGGTGAATGAAAATGGCATGGGTCCCATTGAAGCCTGTCCCCACCTCCCCCTCTCCCTCCCCTTGGGGATTGGTGTAGCAGCACTCCCCTTGACCGTCTCACATCTCGCCCAGTAGCCCAGCAGCTGTTCTCTCCCTCAGCGAATTGGCAGCCAGGGCCGCTGGTGTGGGGGTGGACTGGACGTCTTTGTCCAAGCTGTGATTTTTCTCTCTCTGTCTCCTTCTTTTTTACTCTCTCTCTTTATATCATTTCCCTTCATATCTTGTTCCTTTCTTCTGTTTGTCAGAGATACCTGCCTCGTTCTTCCTCTCAAAAGTGTGATGTTTATATATAGATTAAACAAGCCAAACATGAAAACTAATCTGCTGTAGGTCTTAAAATACAATCTGTGTTTGTGCTGAGGAAGGAAATGGTGACCGAGGTTGCGCCATCTCGTCTTTTGCTGACCTCCACTACGCACAAATGGCTTTGTTTTGGTTGTCAGGACATCAGCTATGCGCATGTTACTGACCAAGGCCTCCCTTGACTTTGCTGCAAATGTCTCTCTTGTCTCCCTCTCACATATACATGCACAGGGGTGTGCGCACACAGACACATACACATCAGCATGCTTGCAGGCGCCCCATTCGTCAGTGTCTGGCTCATTCTGCCTTCCTTCTGCCTACAGATTGGAGGACAGAGGCAGCGAGGGAGGGCTGAGGGAGAGGAGAGTTGCGAGGCAAAACGGCTGGTCACATGAGCACAGATCTGTTTACAAACCCAAGGCAGAGCAAGAGCAAGGGGAGGAAGGGAAAGGCGAATTGCAGGCTCTCTCTGAGCACCATTAAGGATTGGAAGAGGGAAGAGGGGAAGCCTACCATGACAAAGCCAGCTGGAGGTGGGAGAGACTAAATACGACACACGCAGACACACTGATGCACACACAGACACACACCGCCTTTGTCTCTGATTTTTTTTTTTCTCAATTGAAGGAGCAGATGGTTAGAGGGAGAGTAGGATCCCCCCCTACACATACACACACACACGCACACACACGCACTGACTGACACACAAACACACACTCACCAGCAAATACACCAAACCCAGCTAGAGGACTGTTGTTGACTGCATGGAGCTGTCCCCACTTTGTTTGAGCTTTAGTGGGAAGCACATCTTTGCCTTCTACACTGAGGAGGAATACCCACTGCAAGATCAGAGGACTGGAGGAGGAGACAACAGAGGAGAGGAGAGGAGAGGGGGATGAGACTTGTGAAAATCCTCTGTTAAAAAAAGCAGCTTTGGGAGGAAGACAAAGCACGGACTAATGCCAGATAATTACCTCCACTGGACGAGGACTGTCATTGTGAACAGTGGCTGTCATTGAATTTGGTGACGGAACGAGACTGCGGACGCAAAGTGAAGTCAGAGAGGCCCTTTTTCAGCTGGAAATGTAAGTATTTCCTGTTGCCAAGCAGCCTGTGTTGTTTATGACATTGTGGCTGAGTGAGAATCAGCTTTTCACAATAACAACTCCTGAATAACACATGGTATGAGGCATCTGAAAAACAATCATGTCTTCTCAACAACATTTCTTTGTCTCTCCTTCTCTCTCCTGTGATGACATCATTCTCACTGGGATCCAGGAGCACATGAGGTCTTCGGGCCCACTCCAAACCCCAGTTCCAATCTTCACCCGGAGTGGTTAATCCAGATTTGGGAATGCTGGGCAGCACAGACTGCTGAGCCAACAAAACCGCACCTCCTGAGGATTTGTGGAATCTGAGCAAATCTGAAAATCTTGATGGTCGCTCTTGGAGGAGCCAACGCAACTCAACCAGAGGGCGATCCAGCTCGGGGTGCCTGAATCCAGGCTTCAAACAGATCCAGTGTCCGGAGCTGCGGCCCACAAGCTTGGCTCCTCTCCAGCCTTCTCCTGACAGGGCCTGAATATACTGCTGCTGCCCTGGGAGTCAAATTTCATGCAACCATTCCAATGGTGTAACGGTAAGTGAGTGGGTTTCTCTGCCGTCTGTTGAATACACAAGAGTTGGTAGCACGTGTGCTCGTATATCATAAACTCAGCTACTTAGTTGCCAGTTTATGGCAACCAGGGATATTCTACTCTCTAACCTTGCTCCACATTCTTGTTTTGTCACTTTTGACTGATTCTGCAGTGCACCCATGTCTGGGTCATAATTGCATCTCTCATTATGCTACCCTGGGTTTTCCCTACGCACACCCCCTCTTGTAAATCCTCCCAACCCCTAGCCATGTTAAATTATCCAGCCCATACCCCCCACAGTGTGCAAGCTGTACCCGTTCATTCACTCTAAAGAGAGACACATGGACATTTAGAGGCTGGCAAAGAGCATCCCTGCTGCAAATTAATAGGAACACATGTGGCCTGTGGAAGTGGGGCTTCCTCTGCTATTGTTTTACCAAATGGTCCTTTAGTCCCCAGAGTTCATCCGATTTCATATACCCCACCCCCTGCCACCTGCAAAACACACGCACACACACACATTTCTGGCTTACAAATACATGCAGACAGACACTCCTACCCTTCCACCCCCCAGTGCTGTCACACACACACAGACTACCAGTCACCTCTATAGAGTCTGTGGAACAGATGGTGGTATGGCGGAAGTGCTGTCTGTCCTCCATGTTTGTCTTGTTCACAGCCAATTAGCACACAGTCCTGTGAGCACCTCAGTTGCCACCACAGTGCCAGTCTCAGCTCCCTGGACACACCTGCATCCACACAAACACCAACTACTACGTTTGCAGACGGTCGCGTATCCGTTGGCAGCCAGAGGCTCAAAGCTTGGCGGCACTGGTTGCCTGTTACGGCACCACAGATTCATGTTGTAGTCAATGATCAACAGTTTTCTACTTCTCTATCATGACTCTCCCCACTGAATATGTTGAATACCGTTTTTACTGCTTAGCTTTTTATAGCTTTTTCTTGACAAAAGAAAATTACTTTTACAGACATTGAGATATTTGCTCTCCAAAAGCATGTCAGCACAACTATCTGAACAAATTGCAGCGTCTAAAATTTCAGGCGACCAATCTAGACTTGCTCTGTCAATACTATCAAATGAATGCTGCACATCATTGGTGGTTATTGTGGGGAAGTAAACAATGCAGTTGCGACACGGGATATTGTTTTTTTTTTTCAGTAGCTCTATGATTGGTGGTGGGAGAAGAAATGAAAAAAACAAAAACAAACATGAAATACAGAACCATATATAATAAAATGGCTTTCAGGTTCACTGTCATGATTGTCCCACAGAGTGGCTGTTAGTCCTCCACTTTTAACCACATAAGAAATTACAGAGGAATGACATTTCTCAAACTTACTCAGACTAACACGTTAGACTCTTAGTCTAACAGTTAAATGTGTGTTAAGTATCTGTATCTGTAAACTCTTCTTGGCAGGATGCCTGTGTGGTTTGGGATCTCAGCGCTCTGAACACTACTGCAGCATGACGTCTGACATCTATCACCTCCCACTCAATGTGTATGTCATTGTGCTGGGCATCGGCCTCTTCGTCTTCATGCTCAGCCTCATCTTCTGCTGCTACCTTTTCAGGTAGGTGAAGGAAGTTTGGGAGGAACACGACTGGGTGACTGAAAATGTGAATGAGAGATCTGAAAAAAAAAAGCGTGAGGGCAATCCAGTTCAGTCCTGCAGAAGTGCCAAAATTGCTGCATATATTCTATAATTTGTAGAATGGTCCATTCAATGCAAGGATTTATGTATGTTCCAACATCATCAGTGTCGTTTTCACAAACACCAGAGAGACAAAGCTAGTGACTAACTAGTTGACTTTCTAGGCAGAATAAGAAAAGGGGGCCCAAGAGAGTGAATACTGGACTTTGAACATTAATGAGGTAGATGCAAAAACAACTCCAAATGAATGTTATGAAGGAATGCATGTCTGCTGGATATGTAAATAAGCAACTGTTTCCAGCATGACATCACAAAACTAGATATTATGTCAGTGTTGTATTTACAGCTGGTTTTGCTGCCCCCATGTGGCCAAAAAAATCAATTAGAGCAGATTTACTGTAGTTCAGGGGCCCTTTAAAAATGTTATGTGTTTGTTTATTTTATGCATGACACAATGATATATCCAATATATCATTATCAGACTTTTCTCAGCTATTGATGCCTATTGGCCTAAAAAAGTGATATAAATATAAATGTAATCAATCAAGTAATGAAATGCAAACACGTTTTTACAAATGCATGCTTGTACTGTATATGCTTAATATGATGATGTGTATATACAGTGTTTTGAAGAATAACATACGCAACTTAAGTCAGTGCTTCCAAATATTCTTCTTTCTTGTGACTCGTGAATATGAAGCAATATTAACAAGTCATTTGTATGTAACTAAGTTGAGAGCAGTTCAGTCAAAGAAGAATAAACATGGTGGTTAAACATAAAAACATCAACACAAAACTGATTGTAGGCGGATTTTTTTTCTCTTATTTTCTACCTGGCTGATCATGTCACATATCCTTAGATTCCACTCTTGACCCTGTGGGAGGGTGTCCCCAGGTTGGGAACCACTGACTCAAGTTAGCCTTGTTATGACAGTCACTTCTACTGTACCAATGTTTTAATGTCTCTGCCCGTCTCAGGTTGAAGCAACAAGGAACAAGGGAGCAGTTCAGCTACAATGAGGTATGTCACTGTGGGTCAACATGTAACACCAGCTTCTGAGGCAGGTTATAAATACTACTATAGCATTTCACACTGTTATAGTCAGCTGTGAAACCTAACACCACCCTTTATGGATGACCTTGACTCCATCCGTGTGTCATTACCTGCACTGATTCAGAACTGCTGAGCCAGCAGGTAGCGGTGTGTGACGTGTGGCGCTGTAGGTGGCAATGTTTTTGCCTCCGGGAGAGGTTGCAGCTGTCTGTATCATCTGTAATCCTAATGATTTTTTTTGAAAGTGTGCAACAAACAAAAAGAGTACACACCACTCATGCAGATATTTTTACAGCAGTCACATCAGGACATTGAACCCATCTGAAGTGTTTGTTTTACACCATATAGTCTGCCAACATAATAGTGCTGACGCATCATTCACATGATCTTCATCATGATGCCTCTCTCCTTCTCCCGTTTCCAACTGTAGGTGGTGCTGAAGGGGGCAAGCAAGAAACTGAGCCTCCTAGGAGTAAGTTACTCTCACTGCAAACACAAAGAACTAAACATATATGTTCAAACCTGGCAACCATAAACATTCTCACGTCCCCCGCACTGCTGTCATTATGAGCTGGGAGGGTTCAGTTGGTTAACTCAATCAATTTCTCCTCTCAGAGGTGATTAACTTGTTGCGCACACTCAGAGGAGATGTCCTGGAAATAGCTTGTATCTCATATGCAGCCATTTAAGAAACATGTCAGAAGGGCTGCTTGGCTCTCAACTTGGAGCCGAGTTCAGGAGTCCAGGAATAACTGCACTCATTCAAAATGCATCATAGAAAGATCTCTCCTCTGTCTCTTGTGATTCCTATAAATATTGCTTTCTCTTTAGGTTTTTCTTTTTTCTAAGGCAGCGGTGGCGGTTAGGAGTAATTTCATTTTTCTGTTCAGTGTGCAATCTCTTTCTCTACAAGGGAAGGCTGAAATAGTCCTGTTACCTGGAAACATAGTTAAGACGAAAGCGTCACTTCAAAACACTGGCTCATACTTTGTTGTACTGTTGTGCTCTGAATCTAGGTCACATTAAATTATCACTCAAATTTACAAATCGTAATGTTCTCGGCCAAGATACAGGCCCACTGTTGAATAGAGAGGAGTGAAAGAAAACATACACACATTAACTAACCTTGGTGTTATTTTTTTTTCTTGCAGCAAACCTGTGCGGTGTGTCTGGAAGAATTCAGGACCAGAGATGAACTGGGAGTGTGCCCATGCTCTCATGCATTTCACAAGAAGTGAGTGTTATTAAACAGGAAATTATAATTAGTTCAGCATGTTGAAGAAATATGCCTTTTCTCTTTCAGGCCTAAAACTGGACAAGAGGAATGATGCCATTGACATGTCTGTACATCTTTTTACATCTTATTTCAAAGTCTCCAGAACATGTTTTACTAAGAATTGTGTCAAAACTTATTTGAACAAATGTAGTAGATCTTCACTGAGAACAGGAAATTTATCAGCTAAAACATACAACACAAAAAAACTAAATTCACACGATTATGTTTTCTCCACATATTGCTTTGTGAATTAGTATCAGTAATATTTCCCATAGTTCCTTGTAAACTAGATTCTGACCTGTCCTGTTGTTACATTACTTTTAAGCTCTTCCTGTTGTTGTCCTGTCAGGTGCCTGCTTAAGTGGCTGGAGATCCGCAGTGTGTGCCCCATGTGTAACAAACCCATCCTGCGGCTCCACACAGATGCTCCCCAGGGTGCTGAGGGTCCAATGGACCCGGAGGAGGTGTGAGGGAGCCGGGGAAAGAGGAAACCGGACTCCCCTTACAGAGAAAACACACACATTAAATACACTAGGGATGATGGACAGCGGTCATCTATAAGACATCTCACAGGAAATGTTGATAATGATCCCAAGTGGCCGCCCCTGCTGCTGACCTTTGAGCAATATGCCTTTGTGGGAATTGGATATTGACAGCACCAAAACGAATTGGTCAGATCAGTCAGGGAGCAGTCAGTTGGATGAATAGGACCTTTTCATAAAAGAAAAAAAATGCTCCTAGTTCTACTCCATATTGCACTGTTCACCAAAAAAAACATGACAGGAAAAGGAGCCACATTAGAGAGCAGGATATCATTGCCACTGTCACTGGACGACTAGTGCAGCACTGCCAGAGACCAACAACACTTCAGGCATTGAGAAGGACATCAGAGTACAGGATCAGTATGGATACCTCTAATATCTCAGGGGTGTTACCAATACAGCCAGCACAAACCATGTCAATCACCCTATAACCCTGTGCCACACATGCATCTTCAGTACTGCCAATGTAGATGAAATGCTCCAGCAGTCAGAGGTCACCACAACCTCCATGCTGAAACCAAGACCAGCGGGATTACAACCATGACGATTTAAGTAGACAATGTTGTTACCGATTGTGTCCCAGGCCCTTTCCTTTTAAAAGAGACTGATAGAAAACTAGTCTTGCCTGTATGTATTGTATGTAAACATGTCCCTATATATTGTTATTTTGTATTTGTTGCTTTTAAATAAAATGTCACGTAATGTATTGTAATGGTGTGAATTTATTGAAAGGTTGGTTCATAGAACATGCTCCCACAAAAGTGTAAAGGAACCTTTTATAAACCCATTCAAAAATGCAGTCAATTCATAGTCATAACATTAATTATTCTCTTCATAGCTCACAGTCATTCTCATACAAAACTGACGAAAATAAATTTGAGGAAATGTTAAATACCAGTTTGTTTTTAACATTTTTTTTAGAGGATTCGAGCCTGCTTTACAAAGGTTTGTTGTGTTCTGTAATATAACAGCATCAAACCCCGACTTTCAGGTTCAACAGTCTCACAGTCCACAATTTAAAAAAAGCTAAATTACAAGCTAAGAAGTTGATCATGTTCTGGTGGAACCTGTACAAGAACTCAGAGCCACAAACTTGTTTACGAGGCGTGAGACCGACTTTAGCACACTGCAGTCCACACACACACACACACACACACACACACACACACACACACACACAATGTGTGTATTATCATGTGTATTTGGTCATTAGTTGGCAGCCTCGGTGCCTTTAGCTTCCACAAACTCCATGGCCTTGTCTTTGACTGCCTGGATGCTCTGCGGGGTGCCGTGCTTCTTCTCGTACTCCAAGTAGCGCTTGAAGAAGAACTTGATCTTTTTCACTGAAACACTCAGGTGGATCACACGATCAAAGAGCGCCCTGCAGGAGACAGGCAGTTAGAAAACTCCATGAAGAGCTTGTTATGTGTGATCATAGAACTGGTCTTTATACACTTAACCAGCTCACTCACATCATTTTTATCTTGTAAATCATTATGGCTGATTAGTTTATATGGGGTTGTGTATATTAGTATATTTACTTATTTATGAACAGAGAAACTAAGAGGAATGAAACTACACTATGAGGAAAGCAAAGCAAGCTCACCTGACTTCCTTCTGTGACCCATGTTTGACCATGAGGTCGATGAAGACGGACCAGAGATCTGTACGTTTCGGGTAGCTCGTCAGGACTTTGTCAAACATGGTACGACCTCTCTCTGCATCACCATAACGGAACTCTAGCTGAGCAAACTTGCCAATCACATCCACACCTGACAGGAAGCGTGACAACAAGGTTAAAGATTGTTGAGATACACAGCTCAGACAGGGAAATAGAATCTGTACTCTGACATTAACTACAGAGTTTAAAGGATGAGAAATGGTGGGTGTACAATCCAAAATATTTAATCGAATCAAACTGTCTTGTGACATCTCATGTGAGTGCCTCTTACTTTCTTTGGAGGGCAGACTCTTCAGCGCCCTCTGCAGGAGAGCACTGGCAGCGTCACTCTGACCCTGCTGGAGCAGGAAGGTGCCGTAGCTCAGCCACACTGCCTTATCCTGACGGAAGCGTTTCACCATCGTCTTATACAGGCCCTCCGCCTCCTGGATACCAACAGAGACAGAGCACACACGGAAAGAGAGACATGGTGATATTAATGGCTACTGAAAACAGTATTTTAGCATCACTAGTCACAACAAACAGGCAGGATATGTTTACTATGGTATTTAAACTCGCAGCAGCTGGTACCTTGATCTTGTCGGACTTTGCATAGATGTCAGCCAGCTGCTGGTACACAGGCATGGGCTCACAGAACTGCAGCGCCCGCTCAAACACTTTCTTTAGGCTCTCCTCTGTGCCGTACATGTTCTCCAGGTTCAGCAGGGCCACCCACACATTCAGCTTCTCCTGCTCTTCCCTGGAACGGCAACATGACAGGTTTTACAAAAATATAAAACGACTGTTCTTAAAATTTGTCTTCATCCGTCAACTTAACCATGCACGTACAAGTAAATCTATTTTGGCAGTTGTAGGGAATTCAATTAAATGATTTATTATAATAATGCCTGTAAAATAAATGTCTTAATGATACTCACACAGTTGAATTACTACAAAAAAAATAAATGCATGTATATTTCCATCACCTGAAGGAGATAGTTTTGAGGGCCCTCTCGGCCACAGCACGGGCCTGCTCAATCTGGGTGGCCTGGAGATGGTGAGCCATGTACTGGAGCCACAGCAGGGAGCTGTTGGGGGAAGCAAGCAGCAAGCGCTCAAAGGCGGCGGCATCCTGGGGCCGCAGGCTCGGGTCCATCAGCTCTGCCTCCCGCTGTACCAGGGCCTTCTCTGCTGCCTTTTTCTCTTGCTCAAGCTCATGACGAGACTTCTTCTGGGGCTGAAAGATGATGAGGATAGAAAATGTTTAGATGCAGAGAAGGAAACAGGGAAAAAAATCTTAAATTACAAAGAAGAGATCATCTCTGAGCTGTTTACAAAAAAAAAATTATGACGGAAAATTGCATTCGATCCTAAGTGCATCCTTATGGTCAGTCTCACCTTGCTGCTTCCGTCTTGGTCTTCTCCATCACTGGAGTCCTCATCCTGTGCTGCAGAAGCAGGCTTCAGGGAGCTCAGTGCCACATCCCAGGAGAAACCTGCTGCCACCTGCAGTCTGGATGGACCTGCTGCACTTTGCGTCACCTGTTGAGAGCCAAGAAGGGGAAATCTTTTCTCCAAGCTCTGGATAATGATATCAGTACTGTAAAGAATACTAAGATGCAGCATATTTGCTTACTTTTACAGATTCAGATTTGGGTTCTTCTTCGTCTTCCTTATCCTCCTCTTCTCTGAAGTACACCTCCACTCCGCTATCGCTGTCATCAGTCTTTGCTTTCTTTGTTTTCTTCTTCTTCTTTGGGACCTGGGGTTCTGCTTGTTTCTGGAAAATAAACCACAACACATATAAATAAGTGCTCCAGTGAGCTGCAGAGTATGCAGAGAGTTTTTAACTGAGGCTAAGATCAATGCAGCATTCATTACAGTCAGACCAAAGGATAATGAATGATTGATAACTGTAGATGTCATTGATCTGTGTGGATGCAGTTTTCATGGATTGAGTGCTGTTCACCCCCAGGCTCTCAGCACGCTTGAAAGACTGAATAGTGAAGTCACCTACAGCGTCTTTACTATTTGATGTAACGCGGTTTGATGTGAGAGTGCAAGGAAACGCTTGTTACCTGTTCGCTCTCAGAGAGCGTGCGTTTCTTCTTCTTCAGAGTATCGTGGTTCTTCTTCTCCTCTCCAATCAAACGCAATGGCAGACCGAGAGATTTTGGAAGGACGTCCGACTTCCCAGTGTCCACTGGGAGCAAGGAGAGGTTGACCAACTCCTCCTCCTTGTCAATACTGAGGACAGGAATAGAAATAGCTGCAGACTTAAAATGACACAATGACAGTCCTGATTCTATAACTGGCTGCTACCTAAAGCTACACCAGAAAAGATCTTACAGCATGTAACGCACGCCATTAGCATTACGCCACTAAATACCTTTTGTTTGTCCAATTCAATTTCTGGTGTCTGGTATTTTTATTTTAAAACCACAGAATGGAAATCTGTGCTTTCTTTACCTGAGGATCTTGGTTGTGATCAGGCTGTTGAGAGGCAGGTGCTCAGAGAGGATCTTGTGGTTGCTGACAAAGTACTTGGTGGACTGCTGAAGTTCAGCTCTTCCTGTTATGCTCTTTGACAACCTGAAAGACAAGATAGTGAAATGAGGATGTCTTCAGGCACAAGACAGAGGACATATGTCGTGATAATTCCTGGAATAACAACCCTGAGATTACCATGTTGTGCCTTTTACAAGTTCATGTTTGAATGGAGTCTATGAAAGTTAAAACTAAATGTCAGTTCTGGATGTTTTTTCAGTTACCTGATGAAGACCCCCTGCTCTCCCACAGACTTGACATAGCCTCTGATGATCTGGCCTGCTTCCAGTTTGTCTACTGACAAAACTTCGGGGTCCTTCGCTGGCTTGGCCTGCTCTGGGTTCAGCCTGGAATGGCAAAGTCACTTGCATGTTGTAATAAAATACTTGTCTGAGAAAGGTTGAATTTGTTACAGACATTCACAAATGCACTTAAACTCGCTCATACCTTGACGGGCGCAGAGACAAATGCCACTTGCCATTTTCACTCCCAAGAAGGAAACACCTGAGGAAAGAGGAGGGACACTCTAAATCTGCATTTCAAGGTAATCAAAATCAGAGTTTACAACTGTGACAATAAGTCTCTAAAGATTAAAACAGTTAATTTTTTTTACTATAAATCCCCCCCCACCCCCCCCCACCCCATTTCTTTTATTTATATTAACCAGTTTGTAATTGAAACAAAGTCACAAGCTTAAAACTGGTCAGATATATCAGTCAGACTGTGCGCATTGCATATATAAAACAAAGGGATTTAATCCACTGACCTGAGCAGCTGATCCTTGCTGTACCCGTCCACAGGGTCTTTTTTGTAGGCATCAGTCAGGTCAGTGAGAGCAACAGTCCCCATGGCACCAAAGGGAAGTCTGACCAGGAGGCCAACTTGAGGCTGAATGTTAGTCACCAATCCCAAAGAAACGCTGCCTTTCTCCAGCTTATGGACTCCTTAAATACAAAGGAACACCAGCGATAAGAAACAGCGTGTGAAACGTGAATATTTTCTAGCAGTGAACAACAAAAAACAGTCTTAGCTTCTACCTGTGAGTGACAGCACAAAGCGGTGAGGCTTGGAGTTCACTTCCACCACTTTGGCACGGACTGCTTGGCCCAGCTTGTACAGTTTCTCTGGATGACCGGCATCCTGAAAACAAGCAGTATTTAAAGAGCTGTGAAAATTAAGGTTCATCTCATCTTTTCTCTTAATATATTAATTCCTGGATACAACATTAAACTTACTTTAGGATCAGTGATCATGGCCAGCAGCTCAATAGTCCCACTAACACAGGGATCAGTGGTGACCTCCAAAGACTTTTTCTCTGGATGAAACTGGAGACAGAAGCATGAACACAATGAAAACCCTATTGGAGTTGTTCAAAAAGCACATTTTGTAGAAACTGCCAGGACAAAATAAAGCAAGGTGCTGCAAGCTGATTTTCCAAACTCACCTTTGATATAAAGCATGTGATTTCTTCACCGACTTTATAGCCATTTAGTTTTTCTTTTGCTCTAACTGCTTTGAAATCTGTACTCATATCCAGTTTGCTGCGGAGAGAAAAAAGAAACAGAAATGAATAAAAAACTTGAAGTGGGAATGACTGATGTAAAAGACACATCTTCACATAACATGTGACAAGCCATAACACTACCATAGGTGTATACAACTTTATTAGCAGTTTTAATCTTTGTGCAATGTTTCATTAAAACAAAAAGGCAGCAGACCACAATGTCAGGATGGCATTGAAAATTATTCACTTTAAGACTAAATAATATTCAGGTTATCATGTAGTAATGATAATGTTGACGATTATGATGTAATGTACAATGAGCTGTACCATAATATTACCTGGGTTTAAGTGTGAGCTCAGGAATGTTGTACGTAAATTTGGGATGGGAGAAGGGCAAGAATCTGAAATAAGGCAGTTGAGATCCATTTTAAGTTCAATACAACTTAACAAATAATACATAGAAAATCATCACATTCATCTTCACACTTGCACATTGTTTTTAA
The DNA here is from genome assembly GCA_037975185.1 of Centropyge bicolor. Classification (NCBI taxonomy): domain Eukaryota; kingdom Metazoa; phylum Chordata; class Actinopteri; family Pomacanthidae; genus Centropyge; species Centropyge bicolor. The sequence goes on along the minus strand of JBBMOC010000021.1, from coordinate 6,964,792 downwards.
TGAATAGTAGGAACTTGGGATATTAAGAAATGTCTATTCCATCATGTATAATGAGAGCACGTACCTGTGACTGGAGGCCTCTCGTCCTCCGATGACCCTGGCGGTGACCACGCTGCCCACTTTTACCGAAGATGTTGGGAAGGATCCAGGACACACTTCTGTGAGCTCCACCACCTCAGACACATGCACACTGCCTATGCTTCCATCCTCGAGTGTGACCTGAATGGAGGTAGGTTTCACTGTCCGCACTTTACCCTGCACGATTTCACCAAAGCGGTGACCCTTAGAGCCCGTCTGGTTTTCTGAGGTTGTGCGCTGTTGTTTTGGTGTGCTGTGCTTCCAGGCCACTAGAGGGAGTCCCTGCACCTCCTGGCAGCTGGGTTCTATAACCTCAACGACCAAAGTCATCCCAGCCTTCAGCTTCTCTGACTCGGACAGAAATATCTTGTTGAGGTGGTTGCTAGTCTGGATCATAGTCAGCTGTGCCGTATCGTCCAGGGAGATGACAGCAAAGTCTTTGTCAATGTGCTGCACCATCGCTGTGTACTTGGATCCTTCAGTTAACTGTGAAAATACACATGAAAACACAGATGGTTCAGTCCAACTTTCTACAGTGAATTTAAAGTCTAAACACTGTCATTGTCTTGAAACAACAAAATGGCAAAACTAATACTCACAGATTTCTTCTTTGCCACCAGCTTGGAAAGGATGGACACATGGACACATGTTGACATGATGTCAACATGGAGAATGACCGCAGTAACTTTCTGTCCTGGGGTCAAGTTAACACCTGGAAACATTGCAGCCAATGAAAAATGATGTTATGTTAATGAAGTTATATCACCTCTGGAAGGGGCGCAACACACTGGATCCAGTTAGGTGAAAAGCAAACGGACTGTCCATCACAGGTGGAAAACACATTTCATTACACGGCACGCACTGAGTTGCCTCCACGGGGAGCCCAACAGCTTAGAAGTTAAAGGGCCATTTCACCGATTTTACATGATGATCAGTTTACCAGTCGTGGTTAATACTATTCAGGATGTGACCACAGTTGTATAATTTATTCTGTGACATCTCACGCAAATCTCTAAAAAGTGATTTCCATTTAGGATTGGACAAATGGGCATAGACCAGTCAGGGAAAGTCTAAAGACTCTGTCGATTTATGGATGGATTTATGGGATGTAGGACGTTTGACCCATAGTACAGACTAAAAGTCAGGATATCTCTGCCTTGGCCATTCTGTTCATTCTATTCAAATGTCTCTGGTTAAACACATACCCATGACGTGGTGCTTGGTGGCCAGTATGGTAGCACCAATCAAATCATCAGACTTAAAGATGGCACCACTGTCCTTCCCAGTATCTACAGTCAGCTTCAGCTTCTCACCGACAGACAGAGCAGCCAGCTGCTGGCGAAGATCATTGTTACCTGAGAGTAAAGACAGAGATAACGAGAGATTAGACACTGAAAACAAACTTCAAATTAATTGACTGATGAATCTAAATAACAGATTTTCATTGAAACTACTTTTTTATGTGGGCATTCAACACAAATAAACAGAGCTCAGGACAGACCAAAGCAATCATACCTCTCATAGCTAACATTTCAGTCACAGCTCTTCTCTCCCGCAGACCATTAATGAGTCTGGTCTGGGCATCACCCTCTGGGGATATGACCTCTGAAATCTTCAGTGTGACCAGGAAACGCTGTTTCTCCTCATCCAGGTTGGTCACCTTAGCAAACACTGTTTGGCCCAGCTGGAAAGCATTTGTTGCATCACTGATGAACTTGTTGCTCATGGCCTGAAGAAAAGCAGTGCAGAATAAGAATGTTGGTATGGAAACAATGGCTTAGAGGTGTTTTCAGGTTAGAAGAGGCAACGCAAAGGCTTTTACTCACAGACTTGGGTGCGAGACCAACAAGGCCGTATGGGAACTCTACAAAGACTCCATAGGACATGATGTTCTTGATCCAGCCAATCAGCTGCATTCCAACTGTGATTTCAGAGAAGTCCTTGGCAACAACTCCTTCCTCCAGTGACCATCTCACTGTTGGTTTCTTGGTGACAGTCTTTAACAGACGAACAGCTAAGGAAAACACTAACTCTCCTGATGTTCATAACTAAAGATGTGTGAACTTACTTTATGATAAACATTAAAGGCCAGTACAATCAAAATAAAGGTTAACTTTTCAATTTCAGACTCTTTCTAAGCAGGATACAATATTCTGCTTGTTCTTGTTCAAGCAGGTGAGGTTTGAAATGTTGTCTCCTTCCTGCAGGCTCTCCCACAGCAGAGGGCAATTGGATATGTGATCAGAAAGGTGCATTGTGGGTAGCACAGCACGGATCTCATCAGGCAGGATGGCCACCTCCAGACCATTGACCAACTTTTTCAGCACCTTGGCCTCCAGCCTCTACATCACATATATATATATACATGGTGAGGTCCAAATTTGACAAATTGAGATATAAGAAAAAAAGAGAGGAATGAATCCTTTAACTTACCTTCCCCACCTCACAGTCAAACTGGGGCTTAGCAGTTTCCTCCATGTCTCCCTCCACTGCTGCCTTAAATGACAGCACCATCTTGGCCTTATCAGGGTCAGACTGAAGAACTTTAGCTTTTAACACCTGCAAACAAAGACACCAGTTGAGCATTTCATTAAAAACATCCTCTGTGTCCACGCTGTTTGATCTCCTCACCTGTCCTATATAGAAGACCTCCTCAGGACTGATGATGGGCTCTGAGCTGAGCTCACTAAGTGGCACTAGACCCTTGACATTGTTGTAGAAACGAACGATGCAGCCAAAGTTCTTGATGCAGACAATGTAGCCGTGGGACACGCGACCAGGACGGGCATCTGCATAGCTAAGGAACAGCGGCAGGGAGCTTTCAATCAGGGCCTTCTTTCTGGTCAAGTACAGCTTCTTATTCTCTGCATCTACCGAAAGCACCTGAAGGAACATATTCACATGAAAACATTAAACATATATGAAAGATGATTTGCAAATCTGCCAGACGGTAGAAACTACAGGTGACAGATTTTATTCCTGTGATCTTCTCAGTGGCTTGAAAACAAAGTCGAGAACTGGGCTGACCCGACATTTGATCTTCATGCCCTCCATGTACTTCTTCTCTGGGTTCTTCAGAAGGATATCAGACAGGTGGGTCCTGGGCACCAGGCCTTTAATGTGGTCAGACAGATGCACCACCATGCCATGATTCAGCAGGACTGACACCGTCCCCTTGGAGGGAGAGACACATAGAAAGAAGACAATGTGTGAGACAGACAGTGGGAGCAGGGCGAATGAGACAGTATAACTATATAAGGAAAAATAATGGGAGAGGGAAGTTAAACGGTGTCCAGCTTTAATCTTCTTTTTGAGGCTATATACAGCAAATTAGAGTGATGCTAGCCAGACTTCTGCTAGGCATTTTTAGAAAATGTATCAGACCTAAACTGGTAAAAGAGTGCTCAATTTGATGTCATATGATACGGTTTAACCAGTCTTTCAAAAGAAAATTCCAAGTCATGTGTGCAACAAGGTCCTTGGAGAGGTGGTGACTCTTTATTCTTACCTCTACAACCTGACCAGGCTGAACATCTTGGTATCTAAAAAAGCGCCTCTCGATCACAGTCCTAAATTTAAGACAAAAGAAGATAATCAGTACATGAAATGAGAACAGTGAGGCCCGTGCCTACTATGGAATAAGATGCATAAATGTGGTGCTACATACATGCGAAGAGAAACAAAATGAATTTGGTCCATGGGGCTGAAGTCCAGGATCCTGCAGGTGTGCTCAGGCCTGGCCAGAACTCTGTTTTCATTAGATTGCTGATTTGACTCCTTCAGGTGGTTCCTCTGTCAATGACAAATGAATAAATTATTATGCAAATGCTTAGCTGAATATTTACAGAGAGAATTCATAGGATTTATTCTTCATAGCAGTCAAAATTAGATTTAAATATTTAGGCATCACTCCGACTCACGTGTACAAAGGCCATAGTTTTATCTGGCAGTTCCAACATGGCTCCAGACATGTGGTGCATAGTGGTCATCTTGCAGCCCTTCACCACCTCACCAATGCGGTCACCTCCGGCAGGTGAGGTGTCAACTCTGGTCCCGGGCTGAACGAGGTGGCTGTGCAGGCTCATGCCCACCAGACGGCTGGACGGCTCCACATAAAGCACACAGGCTTGCACCTGGGTGGATTGATGCAAAACAGGGTTAGCCTGCCAAGTTTCAACTCTAACACAAACACAGTGGAAACCATTCACTAGTAACATGTAACACCTACATTTAAGATGATTTTAACAGTGAATTTCAATCCAGCATATTAATTTGAGTGACTAGATCAGAGCAAAGGCTTTGCTCAGACTGCAGGCAAATCAAGTTTGTTTCTCAAATCAGCCACACTGTTGTTCGTGTCACTATATGCACTGCTGATGTGGCTTTCAAATGCGGAAGTATGAGAAAAGGAGGTCTGTCATCTCATCCTCCAAAAATCATGTCAAGTCGTGATGGACGAGGCTGGTCTATACTGATTCTGCTCTGCCGCACATGCATCACTCTGGATTTGCCATATTGTTGTGTGTCACACTGTGAGCGATGCAGAAGACACTTTGAAATCCATTTTGAGTGGCCAGAATGTCGAGAAGCATTTGTACAAATCTGAATGAAATCGCATTTCAAATCACCCCCAATGTGACTTAAAGCTGAATTGCAAAAATACCATTTCATGTGTATTTTTGCTGTGCGGAAAATTTATTTGGATACAATCTGGATATGGCAAAAAATGAATTTGGGCCAGCATTCTGAAGAAAGCTGAAGTGATGCACTGTGCTGTAAAAGCCAAAAGCTTCCATGTGCCAGATCAGTTTTACCTCGGTTCCCACAGTGTAGCTGGATGCCTTTTCTGGCTCCATGTGGAGAAAGTCCACCTGGCCACTGAAAGAGGACAGGAAGTCCAGGATCAACCCATGCTTGGTCACCTGCAATACCAACATATGGACTAAAATCAAATGAAACATAGCTACAATTGAAGTTGTGATAGTCATTGTAATGAGGGCAATAGCAGATCAGGTAGGTAGGTAGGTAGGTAGGTAGATACTTTATTCATCCCCATGGGGAAATTCGCAAGATCATTCACTGGATAAAAGAAAACAGGGGAAAAATTCAGAGGCTGCAATTATATTATTATAACTAGAAAGGCTAACCAGCATTACCATACCTTTGTGATTGTAGCTTTGACCAGAAGACCAGGCAGAAGGTTAGTGAGGTTCCAGCCCTGCTCGGAGTCAGCACAGGCCTGGGAGACTGTCAGGGGGCTGACAGAAAGGCGGACCACACGGCCTTCATTCTTCACTTCCTCCACTTGAGAAGTCACATACTGACTCACTTTCAGCTCTGGACACATGAGAACACACATGTGGGTGTGGTGACACTTTCAGTCCATTACTTTTTGAATATGTTTGATAAAAAAAAATGGAAAACAACTCAGCAGGACAGGTGAGGCAAAACTCTACTCTGCATCAGAGAAGATGCAGTATTTCCTCAGTAAGTGATGACCAACCTGAAAATACCCTCATACCTTCTTTTGCTGCCTTCTTTGGCAAGAAGGCTTTCGTTCCGCTGATGCCAATGTCAACTATGTAGCCATGATCCTCCACACTGTCAACACATCCACTCAAGGCCTGAGTTGTCACAAAATAAGAAGTTTTAAAAAGTTGAATAAAAACAGGAAAGCAGAATGTTAAAAATTTTGAAACCAAATCACTGAAGATGTTCATTAGTGACTCACCATGCCAACTTTCAGAGAGCTTGAGGTGAGAGCTTTGTTGACCAGCTTTGGATTGATTGACAGCTGGATGCTAAGAGAGCCTCCTTTGGCTACATCCAACTTGGCAACCACACACCTGAACACCATGCCAGGGTAGAAGAGGTGTGGCAGAGAGCAGATCTCCTGTGAGGTAAAAATACAAAAAACATTTCTTAAATATCACAACTTGGCACATGAGTAAGCTCACAACATAAAAAGGTTAACCAATAAGCCTCCACAGATCCAGTAAAACCAAAAAGACAGCTCATATAAAAACTTGAAAAATGTCAAATAATCGAACAGACAGTGTGGACTCAGACACTGTATATCACCACTGACATGACCCACTATGACAAGCCTTTAGCAACATCAACTGCACGTTCAAATCATCACTTTGCAAACTACCTCTGTATCATCTGAATCCAGTTGTTCGGTGAGCAGCTTGGCGTACGAGTCACAGATGTTCTTGATGTTGAGGAAGCCTTGCAGGCCACACGGCAGGCCCACAGTCACCTCAAAGTCTGATACGTCCTTCACACAGCCCAGCATCAGCATACCTTCCTTCACATTCTGGAAAATGCAAAAAAAACCCACACACAATAACAAGTCAAATCCTGTGTTGAATATCCTTTTGGTTCACAGCAGTGTTACAGTAAAAATAATTATACTGGGAAAATGCACTGACTTAACTCATAAAAAATTCAGAAATATGCATTGATTCTTGACAAATGTTTTACCTTAATATGTAAAATTTCAACACATTTGGCTGCTGTGTTCAGCATCAGACCTCCTTCTTTTTCCTTGCCCGTCTTTGGCTTCTTGAGCTTCTTGCCATCATCTTTGATCGCCACCTTTCTTTTCTTAGTTTCTGATTTTTCATTTGATTGCTAGAAAAAAAAAAAACCATTGTGTAACTATGAAGGACATTTTACTGACACATTCTACAGTGAGACTAAGTGCACAAAACATACAACAAACTACAGAGTGTGCAAAAGATAATGTGAAAGAACAACTTCAATACATTATGTGATATTGTGTGATAATCATCTTTCTTGGGATGGTCATATAAGTATGGATCACAGCAGTATGGACATGGAACGACAGAAAATAGTGAGACTCTACCTGGAACAAGTTGTCCACTTCTGGCCGCTGCACCACTATTTTACTCTCAGTTGGCTTCTTTGTCGTCCCCCCTCGAGGGAAATCCTCCTCTACTGATGCCATGTTTGATGTTGTTTTATATGTCTAAGAATACCAAAGTCACAGTCAAGAGACAGATCATTCAGAAACATCTAATCTAGTCATGACACAAAAAGTTAAATTAGGTTATGTGACGACTGGATGTAGCAAAGCATAAGACCCAATGTAGTCATCTCGGTATCATCGTTCATGCATTTGAGACTGAGTTACTATTACATTTAAGTGTTACAGATGAGAGTTACAAACAGCAGTTTGGCTTTCTAATCAGACATTACCTGATTCATCACATGCACATCTAACTATGCTAGCCAGTTGGAGAAATATAACATAGTCTGTTTGGAACAGTTGCGATGTTACTGCACATAAAGTTACTTCTCAAAATCCACGAGACAACATCAACGTTAGCTACCAGCGCCTCACTTTAGCACACTTCAGCACAAACATAAGGCAGGACAAAATGTCAATTCCGGTAGAGACAAACAAAAAGTTTGATGCAAAAAAAATAGATTGTTATTTCAGTATTTATAACAAAATGTTTACTTACATTAAATCTCCGGCTTCTGGGTATCAAACCTCACATGTTGTTCAGCAACACGCCATGATCACAACCCGGAAGATAACCTATGTGGGCCGTTCACACTTGGTCCAATCACGGACGAGAATGAGTGATTGATAGTTTCTTTAGCCATTCAGTGATCATATTAGAGTCTAACTTTGAATGACATAAATTTGGACCAATAATAGAACACTTTTGGATTACTGTGAATAGGCGGGACTTCCTTGTGGATTTAGCATTGCGGCCTCTGCTGAAGGGCACCAGTCTGTCTGTTCTGTTCGCACAGGGGTCGTGTGTTAAAGGTAAGAACTGACACATGTAGAAACAAATTAGCCCATTCAGTTTAGCTTTGAAAATGCATAGTAGTACCCATGTTATCTTTCAAACGCCTCTGTGACAATCTGTGATTTAGCTTACGGTCTGAAAGATAAAATAGCTCTCAGGCTAACCTAGCAAGCTAACGTCAACTTACTGTAATGTGCTAGGTGACAGGCTGTGCAGCTATGACCGAAAAAGTAAGTTTGAATAAAATGCCTGATATTAACGCATTTATCAACCATGACGTTATTGAATTTGAGTGGTTAAACCTAAAATGTTTTACCGTAGTATTGCACAAAAGCTTGTTCTCAGGGTCTTGACATATCAAATTTTAGTGAGGTAGCATGCTAACACAACAGCCTACAAAGTTGGACATTCTCTCATGCAATAATGCGAGAAAATTCAGTAGCTAGTTTACAATGGCAAGAAAGTTGTTTTTGCGTCGCTGTCCAAAATAAGATACTAGTATCTAACTAGTTAACGTGCTTGAGTTTTCCCTCAGTCACACAATGTGCAATGCTGAAATTACATTTTGTGACTAGTCTGGTACCAACTCTAAGGTTCTCTTCATAGTCAGCCTAGGGAGTGTTTCATCACCCATTTAATCGGTTGATTATTTCTCCTTTTAATTGAACCATGTGGTTTTGGAAATATCAGTAAAAAAATATCCATCAGCTTCAAATCTCTTAGTTTGTCCGACTAACAGTCCCAAACCAGAGGACACCCTGTATTTAAGTTATCATTGAAGACTACAAAAACGACTTAAGAGCAACTTTATATTCTCAACTGACTAATCATTAAAGCACCATATTATTTTGTCACACACACTGTTCCCAAGGTCAAAAAATAACATGCTATATGTTAACATACTATGCTATTAATCACTAATCACCTTTATTCTCCTTGTGGTAGGACCATTAACAATCCATCATGGGAGCACATGACTCCGGAACCCAGCACCAGTTCACTGGGATTGCCAAGTACTTCAATTCATACACAATAACAGGAAGGAGGAATGTGAGTTGTGTGCAACTTCACTACATATAAACTGCATTTTCATATTTGACGTTTAAATAATTGTCACACAGTCTAAAACTGTTATCCCTCTATGAATTTCTCATGCTGCCTCTTTTTTTTTTTTCTTCAGTGTGTTTTGGCCACATATGGCACCATATTAGGCCTGGTCCTGTTCTTCAAATTGAAGCCCAAGAAAAAGGCTGTCACAGAAAAGTGATCATGTAAGTACATTAAAGGTGGGTTGAGTCAATTCTGGAAAATCATTATTCATCTTTGAACTCAGCATCTAAACAATTACACCCCTTCCTTCAGAAGCAATGCCTCCCAAATTCATGAATGCACACTTAACATGTAGAGAGGATGAGACATTTTTCCTAAACAGCACATCAGCTCAGGACAGGGATTCTCTTAACTCTCCCACTGCTGTAGCTAACATCACAACAACAGCCTATTTTGGCAACCTAGAAAATAAGCTGATTGTTTATAGGCAAGCAGTTTATCATTACCTGACAGAAAAATCACAAACATTACGGTAGCAAAACAAAGCAACACTAATGTTACAGCACAATCACCACATCAGCATTCATGCCTCTAAACTCTCAGGTCTCTCCCCTGTTGGAAACTCTAACCAATGTCCTGTGTATGAGTATGAATGACACCTGCTTTTGAATTGCTGGAACAGTGTTGTGTGGTTCGATCTGAGCCACTTTGTTTCTCATTTACACACCAGAGACAGAACTGACAGCTTGCAGACCGTTAGGAGATATTCAGTGAATTTGATGATCAGAATGACTCACCCCACCTTAAGTCTCTGCATCTTATTAGTTTCCAAATCCACATGTATTATAGCAAAGTATTGCTCCATTCATTTAACTCACAGGCTTTATTGTGTCTTTCCAGGTGTCCATATTGACCATCATTTCTGCTGGGAGTGGAGGAAGCAGCTGGATGTGTTTGTAATAAAAATGAGTGTTTGGTTTCCTTGCGTTAACAATAAAGAACATTTATGCCCAAAACATAGAAAACACATTTGTTTTATTTACAGTGTAGATCAGTATAAAAGAATATGATACAGAAATATCAGCCACATGTTGAACAAAGCTGTACCCATGGCAGTGATTTTAAAAAACAGTCCTCAATCAGCAATGGCACTTTTCCCTGGCGAGAGGATATCTAATGGACCAACTTTTTTTAGGGCCTGAATCTGTCAGACTGAGGGCCAGGACAGGAGTTGTTGAACCTAATTTTCTGATTCATTCACAGCTAGATGTTCACCAGAGGTGATGTGTTGATAATACCGTTTTGTTTTATTCCCACTGCACCAAAATCTTCAGTTACTTGTGGAGCACGTGGACAAGAAGATTGCTTCATTCCCAGTTTCTATAGACTATTTTCTCATAATTCAACACATCATGGATTGTAGGCCCCAGCAGCCAGCAGCAGGTTCCTGCGGGTGAAGTGAAGGTGTATGACAGGTGTAGATTTAGACATGTAGGTGCCTAGCAGAAGCTCCTGGGAGTTATCTTGTAGATGGATGTGTCCTGTAGCTGCCGTGAAATCATCAGTCTCCAAATCATCGAAGGCTTTCATAGCATCCCATAGACGGACTGTGTTGTCCATGGAGCCTAGGGAAAAAAACGAAAGAAAATATTATCACTTTGAAACTGTAACTTTAGAAATTCCACTCAAATCTGAAAGTGAAGACTGGACTTGGCCCCAGACCCCTCTGAAATACACAATCAATAATATAGTAACTCTAGATTGCCTCTCATTGTCCTGTCCTCCAGCGACACCGTAAGAAATGTTGGTGTTATATTTGATAAAGATATGTCCTTCAACTCCCACATAAAGCAAACTTCATGGACTGCCTTTTTTCCCACCTATGTGACATTACAAAAATCAGGCACATCCTGTCTCAAAAGGATGCAGAAAAACTAACCCATGCATTTTTATAACAGTGACATGACTTGCACACTAACAGATTTCTGAAATATGGTCTCCTGTTGCTTCATCGTTCTCTGAATCAGACTTTAAGATCAACATATCTGGCATCATAGCTACAAATGCATTGAGTCTGACAGTTAAGAGATATTCCACTGATAAGAGACATGATAGGTCACACACCGGAGGAAAGAATCTCGCCATCTCTGCTGAACTTGAGGGAGTAGATAGTATCAGTGTGGCCTTTAAGCTCTCCAACCATCAGTCCATGGCCGATGTCCCATAGAAGAACTCTGCCATCAGTGGCTCCTGAAGCCAAGAACTTCCCATTGGGAGAAAAAGCCAGTGCATGGATGGGACCCTGGAAGATGAAGTGAAAACGCTGGCTCAGTAGTTGTTTCTGCAGCAGTCAACTCTGCAAAACAGTCTTTATAGGATCCATCAGAAATCAGAAAATGGTACTGCTCTGGTGACTAGTCTGACCTTGTGACCGGTGAAGATGCGGACGCAGTTGCCTGTCAGGACATCCCAAAGCCTGATGGTGCGATCAGACGACCCTGTGGCCACATAATTGGAGTTGGGGTGGAAGCGAGTGCAAGTGACATCAGCTAGGTGACCAGAAAACATCCGCAGAGGCTGGTAGTGATCTGTCGCCCACAGACTGTTTGAGAAAAAACAGACACAGACCAGTGACAGACATCTGTAGACAGAGCTGCCGTTTATGGACAGTAGGTTTATCTCTGTGTTACAGAAGAATATAGAAGGACAAGTCAGCTAAGTCCATCACTTTCTTACCGTGCAACTCTATCATGTCCCCCCGAGACAAAATAGTACCCATGAGGAGAAAACTGGGTGTCCCACACGGGGTAGTTGTGGCCTTTGTAGCCCACCAGACAAGTAAATGTTTGGAGACTCCATAGCCTGATTGTACCATCTTCAGAACTTGACAACAGGTAGTTTCTGAAAGGCAACAGGAACAGATTGAAGACCAGCTGATATTTTTCTTTTCTTTCTTTATAGCTTTGATACCTTCAATACTATTAAATGTGTAATTAATGGAGGTCATATCATTTTAAATGTGTGGCATCAAAAAAGTTTCAAGCCTTTCATACCTTAGTTTAGATGCACATAAAGAAGTGGTAGCCTTCTGTTCTCTTAATTCGATTAATGTTTTCATCAAAAAATTTCTAACTTTTTAAAGTCTGGATTTAAACTGTTAATGTTTTAAGTCAGAAATGCCATAAGAGAAATGAAATGTTTCTTCCACGTTAAATGTACCAATGGGTGTTCATCTAAACTTCACAGTATGAGCCATATAAGTTACCAATGAAAAGATTTATACCTGTCTGGGCTGAAGCTGATGCCATACACAGGGCCACTGTGTCCATAGAGGATCTTTGACTCACTGGCCGTCTTTTCATCCATGATCCTCTCCAGCACATCGTCGGACTCTTTGTCAATCAGATTCAGGTCTTGAGAGAGAAGAAGGAGGGGGAAAGGTTCATATTACAGAGAGTCAGAATAGCATCAAGTGAGGCTGTCAGTCATTCTTCAGTGTTACTGTCAAACACTGTACCTGCTGCAGACTTGACCTTGCGTAGCTTTTTTGGCGTGACGCTCCACACCCGTACAGTGGAGTCAGCAAAGCCTCCTGCAATCAGGCTGGAGTCATCCGTGAAGTCCACTGCAGTCAGACCCTACAGGTGCAATAAGAGGAGAATACTTAGAAATGGCTTTCCTATCGTTTACAATGAACTGTCCAGTTTCTAGTACTTAAATGTGTCAGCATGTTAGACGTACAATGAGTTGCTGTGTTTGTGTGGTTATATACCTGGTAAGCATTGAGGAAAGAGTAGAAGCAGATGGAGGGGAGGTTATCTGGTCCCAGGCGGATCCTCTTGGTGGCCTCTTTCATATACATGATCTTGTCCAGCTTGTCTGAATCCTTCAGTTCTGGGAGAGGTATCCTGATGAAAAGAAACAACTGTCACTGACTGGTGGGTCCACAAACAGCTTCAGCTTTTTAAATTACAACACCATTAACTGTCTTGTAATGTGTTTGTATAAGACATTTCCTTCAAATTAAAAGATTTAATTTATAAGCAGAATGTACATGGTTGCATAGAATAAAAGTCCCATCCCCAAGATCCTCAAGACCCATGTTTTTGCTTAATTTACCTAAGGCTGACTTTACAAGGTATTTATAAATTCAATGGACATAAGCAATTACGATAAAATGTCCAGGGGTTTTCAACTGAAATATATAGTTGACTTCTAATGAATCATACTGTTCTGGCCAGACAACAACCAGTATCAGTTTATGAAGACAACACGATGGACCAGCAGTGCACATTCAGAGCTATATACTGGTGTATCTACCTAGTCTGTGAAGGTGCATTAGGATCCTGCTTCTTGCTCTTGGAGCCCATGCTGTCCTTCTTGGGTTTCTTCTTCTTCGGTTTACCCTCCTCATTCTCTGCCTCCTCATCCTCATCATCAAGAGGCAGCTCAATTTCTGGCTCTTTCAGCAAGCCATAGTAAACCTGATTGAATGACAGTAAAACATATGAAATCAATAGAGTTGTTTAAAAAAAAGATGCCATCCTATATGTGTGTTGGCGAATAAATCCAACCTTCGCCTTATTGGCCTCTCGCTTGGCCTCTCCAGCCAAGCTACCAGACATGGCGTCAATCTGGCTCTTGCTGCGCGGCATGCCGTCAAAGATGTCAATGTAGAGGTGCTCTTGGATGATATTCCAGATCTGGTTGTTCTGACGCTCCTGCAGGTGCCTCTTGAGCAGCTGGTAAGAGTCACGGGAGATGCGCAGCACAAACTTGCTGGTGCGGAAGTCCAGCAGGGTCTCATTGCCTCTCATGTGTTCCTTCTTGGTCAGGCTGGACAAAACACGCAAGTCATCTTCATAGTAGCACTCTTGATCCCCGCTGAACCTGGGATGGAGGGCAAGCAAAAGAGTTATTTGGATGTATTGGATTTAATGCCACTAGCAGCCTGTTAGTTGGAAGGGCATACAACATGTCGAGTAAACTCACTTTTCAAAGAACACCTTGGCCTCATTTTCGTGATTGTTGTACACCAGCTCCAGATACATGTGCACAAACAGTGGGTAGAAGACCTGGGACAGCTCCGCTCGGTGACAGTCCAAAACCGATTCAATGAACTTCTTCAGGCCGCTGTAGTAAACCCCGTACAGAGCTGGGTCTCCCTGCTGGCTATAAGCCGACAGCACCACATTGACATCCGGCTGGTCTTCTGCTGCTGGTAGAGACAAAGTCAAATGTGCCTTCATCAGTATAGGCCATCTACAGCTTTTAAAGCCAGTGTTAGTCTTATTTTTATAAAGATTACCTTAACTGTAAAACGAACTATGCTTTATTAAAGCTTAAACATTTTTTAATCAAATTAATGCATGAATTAAATATAATGGTGTCTAAATCTGAGTAGTGACTGTTCATTTATTTTAGATATATAGGACCTGTGAGAATAATGGTGCTTTTAAAGGAGGAGTGCAAAAAAAGAAAAAAAAAAGAAAATTGTGTATAGGAAGATTTGTGAAATGAACGAAAAAATGAATGAAATTTGTAAAATAACAGGAGTGGTCAAAATTTAAGGTCCACATTAGAGAGATGCCTTTCATAACAATGTAGTTATATATGTAGTAAATGTGCACTTACTCTATAAAGAAAAGTGCATATTGGTGCATGCTGAATGGAGACTCTCAGACAGGAGCTGGATCAACATATGCTAGTTTGTGGCTTCTGTTTCTGATCACTGAGAGTTCAACTGCAGTAACTCCTCTCTGGTGGATATGACAATTATCCATTCTTGTGTGTAACTCGGCGGTGATGTTATGATAAGAGGAAACATTTGGCTGCAACATTCAAACAACAGTAGCCTGCTTCTACCTTTGGTTGGCGCCTGAGCTGCAGCGGAGGATGAGACGGTCACTCGGCTGAGAAGAGCGCTCGCATCCCCGCTTTCTAGGTCCACGCCGCCCGCAGCACCTCCCGAACCTGACCCGGAAGAATCGGCTCCCTTCGGGTCCAGTGAATCCTCCGGTAATCCCGCTTCACGACGCAGGATTTCGACGGACTCGCTCAGATTGTTCTTTTTGAGGAATTGCAGGACCGCCAGCAGGGTCTGCTGCTCCTCCGGGGCTCCCGCCGCCGCTTTGGTGCTCCCGGCCGAAGCGCTGGAGGCCGGGGACGGAGAGAGCAGCCTGCCGTCGTTTGTGTTGTTATTCCCACCGCCATCGTTTGATGGTTCTGTTTTTATGTCTTTTTCTTCGACCAGACTACCTTGCACGGCCGCCATTTTCAAAATGAAATGCGCATGTGCGAGGTTCAAAAACGGAAATCGCCAACCGTGTAAGATCAGATGATCTGATTGGTTCTTGTTGATGCGGCGTAATGCTGTGTGGAGCAGAAGTCCCGCCTCCCTTGACTCCAGCAACTGTAACTCAATGGAAACTGGTTTGTTCAGTAAATGAATTAAATCTGAATGTTTAACTTATAATTTCATCACCAACATATTAGTTTTTATTTTAATACTGCTCAAATAAGCTATTTTTTCATATTTGTAAAATATAAATATTGTGCCATTGCATGTGTTGCAATCTTCATTCTATTTAGTCTCTGATAAACTGTGAATTTGAACAGTACATATTATTTTAATGTAAGAAGCAAATGAGTATTATTGATACATGCCTCTGTGTCTGTTCTTTAAACTGGATTGCATATTTAGTTTATTAGCAGATATGTACCATTTTGTACCAGGTGGTGGCACTTTGGTCCTTCCCAATCCCTGCCCAGTCTGGAGTGTGCAAACCTGATGACCTCCGTGGACAATGCTTTGCCAATGCTATGAATAAAATGTAAAGAAAAATAGAGCTGCAACAAAAGGTTTTTTTCCATTATTGTTTGATCTATTCACTGATTATTTGTTTTGTTTATAAAAGATCAGGAATTTAAAAATTTCTATCACACGTTCCCGGAGCCTGGTGATGCCTTTATATGCCTTGATTTGTCCAGCTAATAGTCAAAATTTCAAAGATATTCAGTTTACTATCATAGAAGAGTAAGAAAACCTGAAAATTTGAGAAGCACAAACAGCAGGCTTATTGTTTTTAGAGACAAATTGCTTTGCTTTGCTCCTAACTGGTCAGCTTAGTCTTGCTTTTAAGACAGGTTGTTCATGAAATATTCTTCTACGATTCAAAGACAATGCAGTATCTTTCCATTTATTTAGCATATAAATATGTGTCTCACAATGTGTGATGCAATAAGACGAGGAACACACTGGTTTTATTGGTCTTGATAAACACTTTATCAATTAAATAGACTGTATAGTTTTATATACTATTTGTAGCCCTGAGGATCAACATAAGAGAGACAAGAAAGTACCTACAAGTATCAGCAGTATTCACTTTGCATTCTGCTGAGGCTAGATTTCTGCCTACACAGAAGAGCACACCGTCTTCCGTCTCTGAAAGGTCTGAACTCCCTCTCAGAGACACACTCATGTACCGCTGACTGTGCATCTTTCAGGTCATCTGTATTCATTTCCAAGAGACTGTCAGTAGAAAATCAGAGCTTAATGGCATTTCATTTTATTTTTTCAACAGTGCAGGAGCCATGTGTACTCACTGTTTCAGTATGCTACCCAAGATTGTAAAATGAATACAATTATATTAGATAACATATTTTAAAATGTATGTTCTTTTATTCACAAAATAAATACAATCACAAGCAATAAACTAACAAATTATCAACTTATTACTAATTCATTTTAGAGTTTCAGGTGTATTGCCAAGTTGGTTTTAACCAACAAGGAATATGCCATAATATTTTGGTGCATAGCAATAAACATAATAAGAGAAAATCAAAATGAAAATCAAGTTCTGCAAAAGTCAAGAATCATTCACAATATGAAATGTGTCAAATATATCTGTTTTTAAAATAAAAAGGGCTGTCAAATGTTTGGAGATAAGAGGACTGAATGTGCCAAATATTGACCAGGGTAAGAGTCCATAGTATAAAGTCAAAAGAATAGGCTCAGATTTACTTGTGGAAGCTTCTCTTTCCTGCTCACGCTCATCCACACTGGATATTGTAAGAGCTCAGCAGCAAGTTTGACATGCAGACTGAGGTCTATGGTAAGGGGTGGGACAAAGGAAGGGTTCACGGTAGAAGCAGCAGGGCGTTGTATAACATTACGGTGGCATTGCTCTGTGTGTGTAGGAGAGATGGGGGTGGGATTGGTTGGTGTAGGAGACACGCACATTAAGATCTGCGACACAGGGCGTGGTCATCTTTGCAGGTTTATTGTAACGCTGCTAATTGAGGAGTGAGGGTTGGTGCCTCCCTTTGGTGTCATCCACTGAATGACAATGTGCTATAACACTGAGATCAGCAACATTATTATAACACTGAGCTGACATAGCTCCTGTTGTATCCACCTTCTCTCTTACCTAGGAGATATGGAGATGATCAGGGCTGTGTGTCAGGCTGTAGGTCATTACTTTAAGATCTATGTGTTAAGTGTTCCCTTCATGTAGTAATTTACAGCGAGACTGTTGTGCTACACTGAATGATTGCAATGCTCAGCACCTGCACCATGAGAACAAGTTAACAGTGTGCTTTTGTATATCATCACTTCACTTTACGGTTGCGTTGAAGTGTTTTTTTAAAGTGATTGGGGGAATTTAAGTGTATAATGATAAGAGACTGCAAAAATTACAATATATTTTTTACACTTTTCATTATACTTTCACTCCAGGGAATAATTGTACTTATTTGCATTCACCCGATGGATTAGCTACTGGATATATTACAATATGATGCATTTAATGCCACATGAAGAATCTAGCAATACTGTTTCAACTATAAAGCATAATAATTTCATATTCTGAAAGGGATCATTCTTCACAGTAGCTACTGTTATTTGATTTTCCTTTGGTTCCCATTTAACTTTAAACCTACAAACTTCCCCTCTACTGTGACAGAAACTGGCAGCAACCTTGTGCAACCTTTAACTTCTTCTGTGGAAAGGAGACTGTTAGTTGTACTTGTTTCTCTCTGTCCACTTTTCCCAGATACAGTTGGGATTTACACCGACCACCCTCACTGTCACATCCCTAACCTTTTGTCTTCCAAAAATCCCAGCTTGCTGTGCGTGTCATCTCATATTCAGCTCAAGCTGCTCGTATGCTCTTCACAACGGTAATGAAAAGGATGAGTGAGGCGGGGAGAGACGCATGTTCAGTCGAATCCTCCTTTCACACCTCACTGATGACTTTGCTCAGTTCCTCTGAGGAAGCTGGAGGACTCTCCCAACAACCCCCCCACCACCACCTCTCTGTCTCTCTCTCTGTCAGGAGGTAGCAGGGTGTGGCTTCACCCAGCAGAGACAGCTATGCAGGAGCACACACACACACACACAGACCCTCAAAGAAAAGCATATGCACTTAAACCTTGAAAAAACATGTTGCTGTTGAGCCATAAGAACACTTTTGATATGCATTTTGCAGTTTAAACATTAGAAAATCAGTCATGCATTTTTAGCATTATACAATGTTCATGCTTATGTCATTGTCATGTCAATCATGCAATTTCTTATTTGTTATCAGAGCTTACGTTCACATGGCACTAACCTGCCTAACCTACAGTGCTGCTACCAGTGACATGCCTCCATGTTTCAAATTAAAAGCCTATTGCTTGTGTTTACATGGTTAATTCATATCAGATGTGCTCTTATGAACTGTCCCCTCAAGGTGTTTGTGTGCATGCTCGTGTGTGTGGCAACAGAGAGTGATGTAGTCCTCCGAGAGCAGAGAGCAGAGTGGGGTGTGGCAGGTTTCTAGTCGCTTTAAATGTTTCTATGTTGGATTTCAATGCATGCACACGGTGGGTAGCTTTTTCCCAGCAGTGGCAAATGGTGCAGTCAAGCTTTATCTGCTGATGGCTTGAAATAAATTCACCATACAAATGATTTTAGGACATTGCCATTAACACAGAAAGTAACTACACCCTAAATGCCATCTTCTATTCTTTATATTAGACACTCAAATGCTGCTTCCCTGGCTTGTTGTGTTTGTCCATCCTTAGTTTCTGATGATGGTGTCATTGCCGTACAGGCAGGAACAGCCAGCATTCTGAATGAGTGTGAAGCAGATGATCTGTGATGCTTACCTGCACATTAAAAGGAAAACACAGGTTTCCACCTTTCAGAAACCTGCCTGTCTATCTTTGAGCGCTAAACGGTCAGGAAACGCAGCAGAAATTCCCCACTGTGCTGCACAAGTAAATAATTCATGAGGTGTGACTCTCAGAAGAGGCAGAAAATGCCCTAGGAGAAGCAAAGAGGGAGGAAAAGATGAAGGGAGAGAAAAGAGTAGAAGGAGTGGGTGGAGGGGGAAGGCAGCGTGGTGGGTGGGATAGGGAGTCGGTCAGGGAACAGGAGGGGTGGGGCAGTGCATGGGGAGCAGGAGGAAGACAGAAAGGATGGCACCTTAAACTCAGATGATGTATGGTCGATAGAGATGCAAAGATAGGAGCTTAAATGAAATATGTGAATGCAAGAGGTGATGTGCAACAGTGAGAGGCAGGTGTAAAGGAGGGCGTGAAACATGTGAGTGAAGCAGCTAACGAAGAGAGCTAAGGGTGAGGCATATTTCTTGCAGCGATGTAAGATGTGAGCACAGAGGAAAAAGAGGAATGAGGATTTCTCCTCCAGTAGCCGTTGGCAACAAGGAAGAATTGCATCTTCATCCTGTTTAATCGCACCGAAGTGAAGCATTAAAGCAGAGCTGCACATGGACGTCAGGAAAGACTCCTTCTTGAATATAACTCATTCTTTGTTTGCTAAATGCTCACACACACCTTTCACCTTACAGATTCAGCTTTACTTTGCACTGGTGCCATATCAGTTTTCAACCTTTATCCCACCTTAAAAATCTATTTTTACACCAATTGCATTAGAAAACATACATTCTGTACGTTACATTATGTTGCCACCAAATGCCCTGAAATCCGTCTTTATGTTACCGTAACTCACCCCAAGATCAAGTTATTTCTGCCGTCTTTGTCTTGCAGATGCTGCTCTTATTTTCTTTGGCCAACGTGAGGTGTGTGTGCAAGGTGCACTTGTGTGAGCGTGCATGAATGCATCTTAGAGACTCTTACCCATCCAAGCAGAATAATGGGTGTGAAGGCAGAGCTGAGGCACTAGAGATCTCCATTTTGAGGGACGAAATGCGGGAAGCCTGCATTATTCAATACTGACCTAACTGGAGAGCCGGATGCTGCACGCAGTTGTCGGCTCTGCTGGCCTTATGGATGGGCGGTGGCAGCCTCAAAGAAGCAAACTTGTTCTAAACTCCCAGAACAGCTGGGAAAAAATCGGGGGTGAGTGAATGAAATGAACTCTTTACTTTGTCAGAGTGCCCTTAAGCAAGGCATTAATCCCTTTCTGTTCAAAGGCAGCTGCTGCAGTAACAATCAATAAAGGTCTGAGGTAGTTTTGAGTCATTACGCTGCACAAAGCATCTGTCCTAACACGTCTTTCGGTCTGGTATATTCAGCTGTCAAAATTCTGGAAAGAGACATGTTTAGGCAGGTGGGTTAAACAAATAGTATTACAATTGAACCAATTTGCCTCAGTAATATTTGATAATTCACATTAAATGTAAGAAAATTCTTAAAGCTAAATTCAAGTTTATTATGAATTTAGTCTTACTTTAGTTGCTGCAATCATCCATCAGTTATAACATACTGTCCATGTTAACCTCTCTGGCCAGATCACTGTATATAACCCACTTTATTTGGATGTAAAACCAAAAGTGAGCGCACCCAAAATGTTTATTCCTCATTGTGTGGAAAAACCATGTGTGCACAACTCCAGACAGGTATGTCAAAGTTGAACCAGAGAGTCAGTCTGTCAAATGACTGTGGGTTTACAGTCTGTGTGAGGCTGTACAAGGCACAGCAGCATCCTCAGCATGCTGAGATTGTCACGCTCAAACAATCGAAATGCTTGAAGAACTTTGAAGAACCGAAATGCCCCTTCTGACTACATTTCAGGGAAGTTGTTGCATTCCCAAATCATTGTATGAAAAGTGTTCCCAGTCATATACATACAAAACTATGTACTGTAAAAGTTCAACATTGTAATGAAGCACAATTATTTTTCAATATTTAGCTGGCAAAGATGGATATTTTTTGCAGTGTAGCATGATGATGTGTGGAGGATCTCCCCCTGGAGATTGCGTGATGAAAGGACTTAGCAGAGATTACATTGCTATGCTGTGTTTTAATGTGTGAATATGTAGTTGGTCACAGTGTCACAGTTGGGAGAGCTCCATATATCTGTTAGCGAGCATGGGTGGAGTGGTACTTCACAGAGTGGCTCTTAATTAACTTATTTCAAAACTTCATACTGTATGAAGTAAGTTGTTGTCAGTCTCTGCGCAGCCTCTCCTCCCTCTCCCTCTCTCCGCTTGCTGTTTCTCTCTGTTCCCTCCCACGTGTTTTCTGACACTACAGATCTAACCAGCCACTTAAAGCAGCCCCCCGACTGTGGGTCCTTCACAACACAATGATGCGCACCACAGTTTCTTTATCACTATAAATAATGCAGGCACCATCTAAAACTAATAAGGCAGCACGGCACAGCGAGGCAACATAACAAATTCCAACCAAGAAACACGCAGAGTTCTACTGGAGCATTTTGATTCAACTCACTATTTTTCATGTACCCAAAAGTGTATCACATATTACATCATTTACTGCTGTTATTAGAATTCATCAGTTTGTTGTTGAACCGCACAGGGTTATTACAGAATGAAGCTTTACATAAGAGACAATTCACCGCATGGATGTCCTTTGTTCCCTGCAATCCCAACCTCTTCAGATAGCTGTCCCTACCAAAATTAGCCTTCTCTATGGTCCAGTGAGCATGTCTAAAGATTATCACACACACACACACACACACACACACACACACACACACACACACACACACACATACACACACACACAACACTGACTGACAGCTTATGTGTGGGTAAGATAAAGAGGTGGCCTCTAATTTGCTAAAGGTCAGAGCCCCGGTACTCAAAGCCTAAATCAATGGTGCAATTTGGTGACCAGTTGCAACACGAGCATTTAAGACACAAATAATTTAGATAATTTTAGGATTTAGATAGCATTATGGGATTTGCTATTGTTAATAGAGTTCCTATCTGAACTACAATAAAGGTATAGTAGCACCTTTTCTTATCAGTCACTCTCTTCTAAGTGTGAGTACCTGAATGATACAAAAGTGATTAATCCAAAAATATCAGAAGAAAGAGAAATTGTAGCATTATTAGCTCTTTCCATCCATTTTCCATTTTTCTGTGATATCCCCTCATAAATTAGAATAATTTATCAAGCGATATCACACCTCTCCCACCTACTGTGTGTCTCATTGGCAGGAAATCCTCTCCTAGGACATCCAGGACAATAGACCAGGCTGATACAAAGATCCCTTCCTCACACACAGCGACATGACGTCCGTCAGTGGGACCTGAACTAAATGATCTGATTTGCAAGCTGCAGTGTTTAAGAGCACCTTTTCATTGTAGGTTATCAGTTAATTTGGTGGAAAGGATACATTGATTTTGACTCAGTTGTCTGTCATCCTGGAGGTGAGGGACTTGTGCTACTGCAAAATATAACCAGTCATTCTCTCTCTGGCAAAACTATAGATATATACTGCACATCAGAAATGACAAACAGGCAACGGCACAAACTGACCATGGTAAAATAATGTTCTTTGTTCTCCTTGAGGTGTGTGTGTGTGTGTGTGTGTGTGTGTGTGTGTGTGTGTGTGTGTGTGTGTCTCAGACAACATAAAAGAGGATAGGGGTGGACCAGGCTTTCCTTTGTTACCACATTTGATGTCACTGGGAGGGGAGGGTGGACAGGAGGATGGGAATGTCCTTGGGGAATGACCGACCTGTGCAAACACAACGACAGACAGACATGTGGAGGCACATACCACACACAGACTGGTATGTTCACATGAACAGACACAAACACACAGATTTTACACACTAATATGCATAAATGAATAAGTGTTTAGATTCACTCAGAAACCACCAGTCTGCATTTCAATTTAGATTTTACAACAGACACACTAAACATGTCTCAAAAAAGCCTCTGAATGCTGTAAATTGCTGCCCTAGTTAGAAAAGAGTAAAGAGTATAAATAGATTTGTGGTGGTGTTGTGGTGGCATTTCTTTTCATTTTCACAAGGTCCACAGGTTGACTCCATAAGAAGATTAAATATATTGAGCCAAAAAGAGATATAATATAGCTGCTGGTAAGAGTTAGAAAAAGGAAATTCAGATGCTATTTGTATTAGAAAGCAGTTTCAAAAGGAAGCAAATTCACAAGGGAAAGAAATGAAATATTAATAGAATATTTTAGCAATATCTAAAATTGGCCTTAGAGTATTAAGCCGAGGAAGTAGTTAGTTGCTTATTTTATTTCTATCTCTAATGGAATCTGAATGAGTTTAATGTCCATTTATAACGTACAGTGAGTATGACTCAGACTCTGAAAGCAAATTATTCGGTGTAATTAACATTTCCATTGACATTTCCATCTCCCTGAGCAATAACAGGATGTCTTCACCCTCGGAAAGCCTGTAATTATGCTATTTGATGAAAAAAGACGTGCGCTGCGAACGCCAACTCTAGAGTCAATTAGATAATAGTCTCATCCACACATCTGGAGAGCTCAGATCCTAACCTCTGCATGGTGACATCTTCCATTCCACTCTGAAAAGTAGCTGAAACTAGGTGCTACGTTCCTGTGGTGAACACATAACAGTAACAGACAAATTAATGTATGAGCAGGACTAGAGATTTGCACAGACCAATGATACATGACCATCCTGCTCGAAGGCCGCCTGACCGTACAAGCCTCTAAACTGCCTTTTAATTAATAGCTGATCCTGCTCCATCGATCTAGCACTCTAATTATGGGCCGTTAGTTTAATATAGATCAGCTGCCCTTTGCCGTACACACAACTGCATCCACAAAACTGTCTGCACACACACACATACATACACACACACAAACACACATACACTCACTCAAGCATACCTCCACACCACTCAGCCGGATGTTTCAGCCATTTCATTGTGGGAGGTAAATATTTTAACAGTTTACCAGCCGGCAAAGTTGCCTCAATGAGTCTTCGGCATCGAGTCCCATGGGCTCAGAATGAGACGACAGTTTTAATCACGGCCCCGCCAAGATAATGGAATGCTTTTGGTGTTTTCTGCCCGATCAATAGCTGTTTATGTGTGTACAGTGACACATTATATCAGCCTCTGGGCAGACTGCCAGCAGGTGGGGAATGACTCCAGTCAGCACTTTGGGAGATGGGATAGGAGGTGGGGGGGGGGCAAACACACATGCACATATGTGTACTGTCGGCCTGGAGATGAGATGCCTTACATGTATTTGCTGTGTTGATGCAGTGCAGCACAGAGGGAGCCAAGGGTGGCAGCATTTCTCGGGAGGAAGAAAGATGTCAAAATGCACCAGAGATTAGATTCATGAATTCATGGTGATAAGTGTTTCTGTGTGAGTATAAAGTTGTGTGGATTCATTCTGTTTTGCATTTCTGTTCTTGCACAGCAGGTCTGAAGCCACCCGTTGGTCTTTTACTGGGCTCTGTAGCTGCTGATAAAGATGCTCATGGTTCCTCAGTGATGGATGTTCGAACCCTCTATCACACATAATGCAGATAGAGTGTCGAGCATGTGACACTGCACATGAGATAACTGAAACAAATGGCATGTGTTCACTATAAAAATAACTTTGCTACGTTGCCGTCGCCATTTTTTAGGCACATCTGTGTTTCACTGCTAAAACAAATTGAATCAATGAGTTAACAACATCTGTCCCAAGGCTTCTCTTACTCAATAGGGCCATGTCTTTGATGAATGATGACAGTTGATTAATGAAAACAGGCATTAGTGTGATATGCTCCCATAAAGGTCTCTGCTTTTATTTAGAGAACAATAGCTCTGTTAAATTTGTCCATTTCTTCTCCATGGAACGACAATCTTAGGAAATCATAGCACCTTAAACTCATTCCTTGCTGCCTTAAGATCTTGAATAATGTTGTGAAATTACCCTGCAATCACCCATGACCAGCAGGTTAGATTGAACGACTCACTTCCAGGGAAACACTCAGCCGCGGCCCATCGCTAATCTTAATGTCATTTCTTCATGCTTCAAGGTTGAAATAGATGCCACTCAATGAGACACAGGGGAGTAAGGTGGTGACGGTGCTGTTGGATACTTTAGCACCACCCACCCACACATCACGTACAAAGACATTATCACCTTCAGTGGGTGAAGGCTGGAAGATGCATGGAGCAGGAAAGGGGCAATAAAACCTGGGAGACACTTCATCGCCAAACCAGCTGAAACATAATTCAGCCGACAAAGCACTTTATTAAGCATTTATACTTTTCAACAGATTGCTTTATTAATGGTTTATAAATCATTCATTAATGTATTAGAGGTCGGACCTGATGACCTTTTAGATATAGGGCCATCGTTAATAATAATAATTTAAAAAAAGGTTTCTCACTGTATAAATTCTGGAGTTGTAAATGTTGATAAGTTGTTAGAGAACATGTTTGATATTTGGAGAAATATGTGTACTTACTTGTTTTTGCTGAGTTCCAGCAGAAGATTGATATCCTCTCATGTCTGTACTGTCATCTCACACACAATGGCTGCGCTAACCTGTCGGTGGGAGAGGGGTGTCAATCTTCTCAAAACTCTCCGCAAAAAAGGAAATAATTGCATTTCCCAAACTGATGAACTATTCATTTAATAAATGGAGTTAAATTTGGGATGATTCCTCTGCACCAGGGTCTGACTGATGAATCAAAGAGTAAGATAAAGGGACAAAGCAAGAGGGGACAAGCAAGGGATTTTTCGTATTTTTTACATATTTGGATTTTTTAGAACATTGCAATAGTAACGTTTTAATTTTTAATTTTCATAGGGATCTACAAAGGCTTCATAAATTATGTGTTAGTCATTAAAAATGCACTAGTTTCAACCTGAATCAAGCCCTTTACAAAGCAGGGCTTATTAGAAAGTGATACTACATTTTCAAAACTCTCCAACACTCTCCGTTCCACTCAAACATGGCATGGCATGCCACTCCAGAGCTGATGAGGTATTTTTGCACGCTGATCGTCTGGCAACACTTTTCATACAATGGTTTCTGTCTGGTGGCTAAAATGAGTCCTAATACATTTCGAAAGTGTTGATGGTTTTACATTCGGAATATCTGCAAACATAGATGTAAAACTAAGGATCTATGTGAACATACAAAACATTTACACAGATATAAATTCTTCACTGAGAGAAATTGGTGATTTGCATTAAAAGCTTTCACTCATTTCATTTTGAGTGACTTGCATTTCCTTGGAGAACATGGGTGAACAATGATTCTCTACTCTCTTAGGGCCCTTTGTTGATATAAGATGATTTGCTTACTTGAAACTAAACTCAATGCGAACAGCACTGCTTACACATCGAGCATCACCTTTTAACTTTGTCTAAAGCAATTTTCAATTTGTCATTTTCTTCATGAAGAGGGTGTGTTCAAACCTGAGCGACTTCCGTGCCGTTAACAACGTGCCGTGAGTGTGCTTTGCATTCTGATAAGCTGCAGCGTGAACTGGAAGATGCTGTAATTTCTAACAGACTCTGACGTGCTGCAGGATTTCTCCATTAGCTGCATTCCAGCAAATGAGGTTAGCGTAAGAGGTGACTCGTGGGTATTTGGGATGTTGAACAAAAGAAAGAAAGGAGAAGGTGTGGCAGCTACTGTATGTAATCAGTGTGAAAAAAAACATGTCTTCCACAAACTATCCCATACATTAGTGTATATGTAGTGCCTTAATCAATCCCTGCCAGTGATTGATCAGTGTTGAATGGTAATCAGTTGCATCCTGCCTTGATGTCTCATTAGGTGCATGTGTCACTATTGTTTTTGCACCTCAGAGTAGAAGGATGGGTGAAAAACAGATGGGGCCAGGGGAGTATGGACAGCGACCTCCTCCCTCTCACCCACCCCCACCCAGCCGCCCTGTGCACTTCTGGATGTTTGAAGACTGTATACTGTTTGAAGCATGGGAGATTTGTCAATAAATCGGGCTCTGGAGGCAGGTAATCTTTACTCCTCCAGTCTGACAGCCTGCAGAGCTTTGTGTGGTGAAGGGAATGTCCCTCTGTGTCCTTTCCCAGTTACATCCTCTGCCGCACATTGGTAAGCACTGAGGCAGTTTATCATATAAATCATACAGTAATCTCACTCTTGGTGGGAAACTGGACAACAAAACAACTTCAGAGGTGATCTGAAGTTATTTGAAATGTATCCATGATGTATCATAAGATAAGGGAATAAAAAGTACCTGCTGGTTGTTTTAGTGGAGCTTAAACAATCACAGCAGCCTGAGAAACAAAAAAGCTCATTAATCCAGTCAAGGCTGCATGTGTTTGCTACATGGTGAGACCAACAGATCTGTGAGAAAACATTGCAATGATGTGCTCAATATTAACACGCAGTAAATAAACACAATATAACAAGGGGGTTTTCAAGGTTACACATTAATTCCTCTCAAAGATAAAGATAAAAAGTCAACCCCACAAATGAGAACTTTGGAGAAAGTAGTAAGATAAGCTTGAGGAATTGTTAAAGGCTGCACAATTCATTATTTTTTATATCAACAACGGGCCTAATGATAATATATAATGAGAGAGGGGGTGCTTTTATTAACCCACAGAGAATAATCACCTGACTCTGCAGTTGCCCTCAGCTTTATATGTTTGCTTACCCAGTCACTATAAAAAACTTTCTAAGGTTTTATTAGCACACTTTTTTTAAGTTAATAGCTTGTTCCGCAAAATGATGGATGACTATCTGTACTTTAAAGACTGAATTTGCAAACTGCTGACATCTTTTTTCATATTTCAGTTGTTAAACAGCTGATAGCTTCCAGATTAAACTATGTCCCTATGTCATAGTTTAATTCCACCCTGTTTTAGATTCAACTAAAAGGCAAAAGACTTAAATCCTGAACCCCATTACAATTACATTACAAGATAATGCCTGTCGACTGTCCAAGGCAGGTCACCTTGTTGCATTGTGTGCAGACCAGACTCTTCATCATCTTCAAAATCAAGTAAATGAGCTTTTAATTTTGCACTGCGCTCATCTGTGCAGCACATCTGTTTCAACAAAAACAAGGAGTAGGAGAACATCTCTGACTGGAACAGATCAGCTTCTAACATGGGAAAAAGTTGACTTACACCAATAGTGCTGGTAACTTATTATTGAGAATTTGATGTTACTTTGTTATTAATGGCCTTAATAAAAATAACCTTCAGCGTAATTTTAAATGTGCATTGCTTAAATTGAAGTCCTCAGGGGCTGAAGATTAATGATAGCACAATTACTCTGTCTGACCTCTCACAAGTTCACACCTGCTCAGCAGAAGAGGAAATGAATGGTCACAATGACCTGATTATGCTAAGCTAATAATAAAATATTACATTTGGCCTAATCGGTGTCTTGATAACATCACTGGAAATAATTTGATGTTTTTGGAATATGGTGTAGATATGGCACGTATCTTCACTATCTAACATTACTGCACCAACTCTCCAGCAGCAGGTATTCAACAGTAAGAGTGATGAGCTCATTTTCATATATTTCCACTGAGGAATAAGAACAAAGAAAGAAGGACCCGTCAGTAAAATCATGACAAAAATCTTTCAACTGATCATTCTAGAACTGCCATTACAGCTCTGCCATAAGTAAAAAAGGGAATTCTTAACATGCATTGAAACAGAATCATCTAAACCTGATGCATCACTCTGTTTTAAAGCCTCGAGCGCCTGATCATTAATTATTCCATTTGACACATTCACTACTTCACAACTCATTGACTTCTGGGTTTTAATCCCTTGTGGTACCTTGAAGAGAATTCTTTTTAACATCAAGTTGAGCTCAACTTTGTTCCGTCTTCATACTTTCAATTTCCTTTTGTTCTGTGGCTCAAAATGCTGTGTCACAGTCTGCAGGCTGGATGTTGAATAGAAACCCCTAGATGGGCTCAGCTGCTCTATTATGGATTAGGCAGCAGCAGCACACACCTCTAACCTCCCCAAAGAGCTGGAGGAACATTTTAGAGCACGATGGTACACTGTGATCTGTAGATACACCATTTGACTAAAAAAAAAAAAAAATCAAATTGCGTATCCACCTCTGTGTCAGGAGTGCTTTTAACAGGAGAAAATAAGTGATCTGACCAACTGATATTGTTTTCTCAGTTACTCAACATTTATTATCGAAGAATATAGACATAAAATAAAAACTGGAACCGACAACGTAAAATATATTTCTGAAATTGCCTGGAGTTTTATGAGGACATTGCTTTGTTATAGACCTATAAACAGAATGTCATCATACAAATGGAGATCTTAATGTGAGTATGATTCCAGATTACATCTAATAATACCGGCAGCCAAGGACACACTGCAGGTTACTTTAAGGACTCATCCCTGCTGGTTGAACTTGTTTTGCTGCACTCCTGCACCCTCCCTGGCCTCCTCTGAAATAATGAGTCCCCTCTGAATAGGGAACAGCACTTCTTCTTCAGGTCAGTGACTGTATTTCTGCAAAAGTTTGACAGGCTGTAACCATGACAGAAGCTACACAGACATGTGTCAGGGAAGCAGCATGTACAATATTTATTACATAAGTATTACATAAAAAAAGGATAGGCATATTTTTCATTCATTTGTTATAAGGGAGGAAAGTGGATTGGGCTGGCTTTTAGGACCACTAATGTTTTCTTAAAGCTGTATCAAGAAAGATTTCTGCTGTTTCTTCACATGAAATTCTGACAGAATGCCTAAAGGAGCGAGTGAACAAAATCTTATGTTTTGCCAAAATGTTCCCAAGTGGTTTGAAATTTCTTAAAGGCATGTGCATTTTTTTTACCCGATCTATCTCCACAGTGACACTTTGTGCCTCCAGTGCATCCAGTGCAGCCTCCAGAGCAGTCTGCCAAGCTTCACTTCTGCTGCTTATGATGCACGTATCGCTCTCTCAATGTACCTTCCTCCGACTCTGGCCTTTGATGCAGCCAGCCGTATCCTAAAAATACCTGCCTTTTAACATTTCGTCAGATGTTTTCTGATATGACAGTTGGTTTTTATTACATCTGTTTAATCACTGGAGGAAGTAATAAATCACACTTTTACACACTTGAGGAAAGAAGGAGATTTCACCTCACACAGCCGTGGTGTGACGTGACTCTATTTAGAGTCTGCATGTTTTCCAGTAGTCTGCTAGTTGTGAGGTGAAGCACTGCTGTAGTTATATCTATTTAGCAATGTCAGCATAGATACATTTATCTTTAAAAACCTGTATGAGGTAGTCTGACTGTCTTTATTAGTCTTCATCACATGTGATAGTTACGGGAGTACTCGTGTCTCTGTGTTTAGTTATTGCATGATGCATGTGTACGCAGCATTGTACTATGTGACAAGTAAGTACCCCTGTGCCATTGCTTTTCCTTGAAAAATGCAAAGTATGCACAAACCATTCAAAATACAACTGTGAAATTGCAAACTGAGTATTTCTATTAACCAGTTTGCATTTAGTAACTTTGTCAAAATGTCAGACATTTGTCATAACATAAAACTAAAGAGAAGGGAAAAAACAGGAAGGTATTTATGTGCTAGATTAAGTCAGTTGACCTTTGCTCTACAAATCAAATCTTTACACCAAAATGAAATCCTCTACAATATTAGAAATTTTTGGACAGTGGCCCACTCCATTTCCTGATTAGTGAGATGGACTTTCCAGCTAATGTAATTGTGTTTCTCCGGACAACCCCTAATACCACTCCATCCATCCCCACAGAAGCTGAGACAGAGGTTAAGAACCGGCTGCGACCTTCCTCTTTGTTCAGGGAAAAAGTCTTTCTTTCAATCTGTCTGTCTGCATGTCTGGCTCTGCCGGCTCTGTCTCTGCTATTATTAGCACCGAAGAGAAAAAAACACCGTGATGGCTGGTTAACAGAGGAGCGGCACGTCACACATTGGACCTACCTCAAAATGATTCAGCACTTTCTGCCAGACCAGGAAAAAGATTGACGGGGTAATTAAATGCTAAATACTCCCTGAAGAACAGAATAGTAAGTTGCTTGACAATACAATTTTTTAATTCTTGTATCCACAGGTTTTGGGTTCATCCAGTTTATTTAAAACATCTACCTCAGTGTGCCAATATCTTCAATGTGACAAACCCTTAATGTCTGCTTCTGTTTGCTCTTATTTTATTTGCTGTATGCGTTTATATGCCTCTCTTCAGACCTCTCTGTCGGCCCGTCTGGACGAGAGCAGACTCTGTCTCTCTCAGAGCGGTAATTCCCCGAGGCTGCCGAGGCACAGCAGGATGCTGGCAACAGATTCCAAGGCAACAACAGCAGCAATCACAAATTAACACTTTGTTTACAGGTACAAAGACTAAGATATGCACAACCATGTGTCTCTGATGGTGGAGTGATTTATACTAAGCAGGCATTGAAACATTGTCTGCCTGTCTGTGTGTAATGAAAGTAATATCTTGGGAAATTACAACAATTAGAATTTCTCAGTTGATTGTATTTCCACATTGTCTCTGAACAGAAAACGTGACAGAGGTCTAATGAGCAATGATGCTCACTAGCAAGGTACAACATGTGAAAAGACAATTTGGGAGTTGTTGGTTGTTGTTTTTTTTTTCCTGTTTTGGTGGAGAAAAAGAACTGTATTTCCAAAAAAGTCAGCGTCTTATTTTGATGGCGTGTTCGGACAGAAAGTGAATTTTCACCTCATCCTCTGACTGAAATCACTCTGATGGGAAAAACCTTCTGTTCTCTTCCTTCAGTCTGTCTTCCTTTTTCTCTTGTCTCTGCACATTTATGATGATGATATGATTGATTCATATATGCCAATTAGGCGCAAATTTTCAGCTTAAGTTTAAACATTTTTAACTCACTCAGATGCTTCACATCAGTTCATCTAAATTCACCTCTCATTCTGTCTAAACACACCTTAAGACCCGGAGAAGCTTACATGAAGATTTAAAAGTGATAAGGGGTCTTTGTATGTGTGTGTCTGTGTAAGGTCACACAGATCCATGTTTTAATATGTCTGCAGAGCTGGAGCCTCAGTCCAGTGAAGAGAAATGGCTTTGATCTGTGAGACGCTGACAAAGAGGTGAAATTTACTGCCACGGCCTCTTCACTGCACCACCTGATTCTCATTTCCACCGCCATCACAGCCCCACACAGACATTATTATTACCAGACTGAACATAAAACATGCTTCTCACACAACACAGTCTCCTTTTTCCCAAAGGAGATAACACGAGAAGGAAAGATTGCCACGATCAGTGAGGAGTGTGCATGTACAGATCATATTTATTAACCTCTCAAACATTGTTGAAACCCACAGAACTTTAATTGATTTGAACTGGTATCCCAAAATTTCAAAATATGTCCAGATATATCAGGCTAAACTTCAATGTTTTTTTGTTTTTTTTTATGTGAATTGAAGCAGCTTAAAAAAAGGAATGCTATGAAATATGAGAAATCAATAGGGAAAAAAGTGTTTTTGTATCTAGGAACCGGTAGACTCAGTTTGCACGTAACTCTTTCTATTACAGCAGAAAAACCAAGCTTTTACACAACACTGCGAGTGTTTTAAGACAAGCATGTGTGCAATAATTATAGAACTGCACACTTGAGAAATCAGCCGACTACGACGTACACTGATTGCACTGGGACCAAAAGCTAAACACCCACCAACGGCTTGTAGCAGCTATAAATTTGAAATTAGTCCCGGAGTTTCCTATAGGAAGCAAAATTTTATACGTGGTCCGAGTCAGTACAGTTTTTCATATGTTTTATAGTCTCATAATGCTCTCATGTTTTTTTATGGTTTCCACGAAGGGGCAGGGTGGCTAAGGTGAGACTTAAAATAGAAGGTTGAAGCCCTCTTCAAGTTTGGAGCAAAGGGAGGGAGGGCTGTTTCATAACAGGGCTTTTACAGTGGCATTTCACTGGATAGCTCTCACCACACCTTCCACTCAGCAGCATTGCAGGGGTATAAATCTTTGAAGAACTGCACTCTGCGTCACACATACACATCCGACGCCGAGCTTGTCCCACCCAGTTAGTGGCCAAGGAGAGATGAGCTAATCTAAGACAATCCATGGGGCCCAAGGTCTCAAGGTCCAGGACTGTGTGTGTGTTTAAGCGTGCGGAGCAGCGGCAGAGTGCAAAGGTCAATATACAGTACGGCAGCAGGTAATCCATCATATCCATTTAATACACACCTGCACTGTGGCCCTGAGAAGCAAAAGATATCTGTGAGGAGGTCAAGGTGACATTGCCTGTGTTGGTCCAAAGTATATATTTACTTTTACAGATAAATCAAAGCAACACAATTATTTTCCTCACCCCTGAAAACATGTCATAAGTATATTGACATATACTGGTACTCAATAATGAACCCTAATGGATAAATTGGCTTTTTTTTTACTACAAATTTTTGTGCATCATTCTAAGTGTGCAACAAAAAGAAAACTTCTTATTAGAAAAAGTTTATCCAAACTGTTATCATAGTATAACCTACTGGTCAGTGGTGGAGGAAGTAATCACTACTCAGAAGTAAAAGTAGCAATAGTGCAGCATAGAAATACTCAAGTAGAAGCATACGTGTTAATAATAAAATATTTGTTATTAAGTACCAAAAGTAAAAGTACTTATTATAGTGAATGGCCCATTTCAGAAATTTAATTGTTATATTATTTGGATTATAAGTAGTGATACATTAATGTGTTCATTGCTTTAATTGCAGTTGGTAAATGTGGAGCTCATTTTAATTCATTTAATATACTGCCGGGGAGCTTACACTCAGATGATGATGAAAGAGGTTAAAATAAGATATCGATCTTATTTTAACCTCTTTGTTTGTTATATTTTGTACAATTAATCTGAATCTGAAAAGTAAATAGCAGCCATTCAAATAAATGAAGTGGAGTAAAAAGTATATTTCACTCTGAAAAGTACCTCAAAATTTTACTTGTTTAATTTATTTAGTGACTTTTCAACATACTTATTAAAGGATGCTGATGGGATAATGTATGTTCAGAGCGATCACGTAAACTGCACAAATACACAACAAAATCACACACAACCTCAGAATATCAAGTCTTTATTGATGTGGTGTCATACAGCAATACATAAGTAGTAGTAACAGTAAAGATAATAGCATGTCAACTACATTCAATCCCTACCCTTTGGAGTCATGGTAGCTCTAATAACTGCTAATAAAGAGATAATAATGATTAGACACCCCACTGAACAGAATCATACACATCACACACATGGCCAGAATAAAAGCTGCTGGTGTTTTAAGGCATTTTACATCCTACAGTATTTGTTCTATGGCTAAATCTGGATTCTTGGTTTTGGATTTGGTGACATACAGTATTTTCAGAAAATTTATGTTTTTTCATGAATGGTGTTTGCGTGTGCACTTAGAAAAGTTTGGCAGTGCTGGAGAAGTAGTAGTGACTTTTTTTTTCTTCAGACACCAATGAAAATTCTTTTGGTTTACAGTGTAAAGATAAAGGCTTGACATTTGCACCCAGGAACCGTTCATCCATTGATATATACGGTAAAATGCTGCTTTTATTCATAAGTTGCACATCTGAGATTTTTCGCCTGCTTTACACTTGAATTCAGCAATCATTCAAACAAATTGCCCAACTTTCAGATGAGCTGCCCCTCAAATAATTCCAGTAATGATAGGCCACTGTGTAGAGATACAAACACACTTGCTACAGTACTAAGATTCTTATCACAAGCCTCATGTAAAACCAACCAGGAACCCAATCCAGAACAGTCTGCCGTACAATCAAGTTTGTTTGTTTTTTTTGTTTTCTTTGTGAGTGCAGTTTGTCAGGGCGAGGATCGCCATGAGCAGCAGCGGCAGAATAAGAGAGCTGTGTTAAAGTTGGCAGTGCACAAGCAGAAAAACAAGCTATAAGTCTCTCATACTGAAGGAATCTTAGTGGTGAGGTCGCACTACAACAGACATTTTATCTAGTCATGGCCACAGTTATTAAGAGCGAGGTCAAGTTGTTTCAAACACATCGTGGTCTGGCAGCTTCTGACTAAATCTGTGATGCATTTTGAGTGTTGATGGCAGTGTGGGTTTTTTCCCCTCTGGCTGAGTGATATGGTATGGATTCTGGGGCTCAAAGGCGTCATTGATGGCACATGGCAAATGGTGTTAAATGGATGGATCATACAGAATCGGCAGGTTTGTGCTAAAGCGTCATTTACAATTCAGTCTCTAATTG
Source organism: Centropyge bicolor (assembly GCA_037975185.1). Classification (NCBI taxonomy): domain Eukaryota; kingdom Metazoa; phylum Chordata; class Actinopteri; family Pomacanthidae; genus Centropyge; species Centropyge bicolor. The sequence continues at coordinate 6,929,400 of JBBMOC010000021.1, read as the reverse complement.
ACTGGAGAAAAATCGCATTATCTTTCTTATCACATTAGCTGCATTCTGCTTCCTTTAGTGCATCTTTGCTTCCCTTTTCCCTGTTTCCTTCATCCTTTCACATTGTGCAAATTCTTCATTATTACCAAATTAGGTAGTTGCGACATTCCTATACAGTATAAGTGCCTTAAAGAGGATCTTTCCGTCTTATCCTCACAGCATCAGCAGCAAAGATCTGTAGCATACCTAAGTCACATCCTAGAGCACTAAAACAGTAGTCTTCAAATCTAGCCTACAGGCTAACAAGCACATGTCTAACACAGTTATTAATGAGTATTGTGAGTGATGATGCACAGCATGGTAGATGGCTGATGTTTTAACTCCAAACAATGAAATGTCGAATGATCAATGGGCTGATGGATTCCATGCAGGCATGACATCTACATACACCATGCAAATGATCCTTGATTAATACATTTGTTTTCTCGTTGACTCCAAATCTAGCTCAAATAGATACAGCAAACCACCTTTGAGAGTGAAACTTCACCAGAAGTTAAAAAAGAGTCAACTGTGATTTTAAAAATTGTGCAAGAGAGTTAAACAGATTTAGACTCAAAATAGTGGCTCAGCAAGCCCAGTATCATATATTGTTGTTTACTTTGGCTGGTTTCCTGTAACTTTAGACTGTGTGCTTCCTCACTAAATTGTCATTATTACAACAAGAATAATTTTATTTGTAATGTATGAGAAGATGCAGAAAGAGTAACTGACACCAGCTGATGTGTTCTGAAACATTTTTTTTCTGTAAATAAAACACTAGGACATATGTGCTTCCATTGGAATGTGTTGAGAGTATCTCACAGCTTGTGGTGGTCGTGAATGACCAGAGCTATTACCTACTGTATTTCAGTGTCACATACTGATGTATTAGACCAAAGTGTGAAAGACCAGTAGAATATTATATTCTGAAAGATCATACTTCTGTAAGAGATGTTACCTATGTGCTTGTTGTTGTCTGATGTTGAGTGTGTGAAGGAGAAAGACAGAAAACAGATGCACTGTGGTTTTGTGATGTTACAGTAGAGTTATAATGGATTTCCTTTGGAGGGATACATGTGGGGGACAAAAGGGGGACGAGGAAGAATAAACCCCACATAAAACAAACATCCAGATCCTGCACTCAACACACTTGTGGACATCCAGCACATAGCAGTCTCAGATAGAAACCATAGTGTTCTTACTATGATTATAATAAGAAGGCAAAAGCAGATCTCCACAAGTGCTGGAGTGTGAAGGCTCAGGGTTTATTTTAGGATGGGAGATGAAGAGAGGTTTGGGTTTGCAGGGTTACAGGGAAGCTGCAGGGGTGAAAACCAGGCTTACAGTAGGCTCTTAGTTTTTCTGATTTGTGGGAATGTCGCCGGCGTCTTGCTTCTCCATCTTCTTGGTGGTAACCACTGTCTCCTCATAAACCTGGGAGACCTTGGTTCCAGACTTGCTCTGCTGCTCCTCATCCTTGCCCTCCTTTTTGGGGCCCCTGCTGGAGCTGGTGTACATGCGGGACTGATAGTTGTAGCCTTGTCCGGCGACAGCGCTCATGGAGGGGCCGGGAAAGGTGATTCCAGTCCCGATGCGGGTCTCCTCACCTTCCAGTAGCTTCCTGCAAAGAGGAGGATGGAGGCACAGAGGAGGAGATAAAGAGACAGGGCGATGGGAACGAACAGCTATTAAACAAGGGAGAGATTTTTCTGACTGAAAATCTGTATCTTCATCATAACCAATAGTGAGTGGGCCTACCTGTAAGCAGCAATTTCAATATCCAGTGCCATTTTGACATTGAGCAGATCCTGGTACTCCCTCAGGTGACGAGCCATCTCGCTCTTAGTGGTCCTCAGCTCATTCTCCAGCTCTGCCATGTTATCCTGAGGGAAAAAAATAGACAACAAAATAACAAAAAAAGGAGTAAATCGGGGTTGAAGTTTTATTAAAAAAAAGAGAAAGTGAGTAAGAAAAAAAAAATCTGCGACCAAATCGCTTGTATAGGAATAATCCCAGTGCCCAAACAAAGACAGTCAGTCTGATTGTTAAGGATTTTATCACGGGTTGTAATGTTTGTCCTGAAAGCACATTCTCAGTTGTGAGTGCTGAATCAGAAACACCACTTGTGTGAATTACTCATGTAGAGCCCGTCTTCACTGACTGGGCGTTGTCAGATACAGCTGCTGAGCCTGTTGCCCCAGGGGAGACAGCTTCAGCACCAAGGACAGAGCCTGACTCACAGCAGCTGCTCCTCATAACATTAGCACTCTGACATTCACTTCTTAAGAGAATGAAATCACTATTTCCATTCAATGTTTTATGAGATTATAATTTTCTATTTGTCTACAACCCTTTGGATAACAAGTTAGTCAAATGTGCTCACCTGGTAGTTTCCGATCTCCACACTGTGCCTGTCCTCCATCTCCCTCAGCTGCTTCTCCAAAGACTCGTTGGTTCCCCTCAGACTCTCGATCTCGATGGTTTTGGACTGCAGCTGCCTCCTGAACTCGTTCATCTCCTCCCTGCTGGCCCGGATGGCCTCGTTGCTCCTGCTGGCCTGTTCGGACAGGTCGGCGAATTTGGTCTTGTACCACTCCTCGGCCGACTGCAGGTTCTTGGAGGCCATGGACTCGTACTGGCCTCGTATCTCCTTGAGGGCGGAGGTGAGGTCCGGCTTGGACACCTCCATCTCCACGGACACCTGGGTGGCCTGGATCATGTCCATGAGCTCGGTCACCTCCTCCTCATGCACCTTCCTCAGGAAGTTGATCTCGTCCAACAGGGACTCCACCTTCTTCTCCAGGTCCAGGCGCACCATGGTGGCGTCGTCCACGTCCTTCTTGAAAGCCTTGAGGGTGGCCTCCGCCTCCTCCCTGGCGCGGAACTCCTCCTCGTACTTGAGCCGGAGCTTCTGCAGGTCGTCCTCGATGCTGTCCCTCTCGATGAGGAGCTGGGACTTCTCCCCGCTCAGCTCCTCCAGCTGGGAGCGCAGCTCGCGGATCTCCTGCTGGTACAGCTCGGCCAGGCGGGACGGCTCGGTGTGCCGCTGGCGTAGCGCCGTCAGCTCGGTCTCCAGCACTTTGTTGTACTGCTCCAAGTTGCGCACTTTCTCGATGAACATGGCGAAGCGGTCGTTGAGACCCTGCATCTGCTCCTTCTCGTTGGTGCGGATGATCTTGAACTCATTGTTTAGGACGCTGCTCTGTGTCAGGTCGAAGGTCTCCAGCGGCGCGGACGAGAAGGAGCGGCCGGACTTTCTGCTGTACGAGCCCAGGGAAGAGATGTTGTGGCTCCGGGACAGGGAGGAGGACCGGTAGCCCCCCCGCGAGGAGACGCTCCCCGCGCTCCGCGAGGGAGACGAGGCATAGCGGGGAGAGTCCCCGAAAATCTTCCGGTAGGAGGAGGAGGAGAAAACTTCAGACCCGTAGCTCATCTTGGCTCGACTGGAGACAGAGCGGAGCAGTGGGCGCGTCTCCTTTATATAGGAGGACCGACCCAATCACTAATTAATGTCCGATGGCAACATCCGGTCTCAGTCGTTCCATAGGCAGGTAACCCGGCGAGGATCACTGCTCAAGATTTATATTTGCTCATCAAGAGTCTACAATAACTCTGACACGAGTCCAGATGTGCGCAGCTGGCTCCGGTCTTTGTGCGGAGCACATGGAGCGGTCCTTGGGTCCTTTTTGGCGCAGTGGTGATGCGTCATCTTTGATCGCTTATTGCACATTTACACTGAAAATAAACAGAAAATAATAAGACTGAAATGCAGAGCTTTATCTTTTTACTTCAAGGTGACCTCCAGCCTACTTTCCGCGTTTAGCTGAAGAGAAAATATTAAAAACCGAAATACATCCACCCTGAATCCAAATTCACATCAAGTGCAAAATCTTGATTTTTATGCAGACTGATGATGGTGCACTTTACTTCTAAAACTTAAAAAAAAATGTACATAGTTGCAACTGGTTGCTGACAACTAACAGTATTAGTGTTATCTAAAACGTTATATTGACTCAAAATCTCTATATCTGAGGGTTTTCTTTTTTTGATGAAAAAAAAAAACCCTTTGCCATATAATCCATGTAGTGTAATTCCTCATGTATCCAACAAAACACAAGTCAATATGGTTTTACTGGATTAAAATGGTGGGATTTTGAAGGATCGTGTGTGTTCTTCTCAAGCATCTCCATTGAGAATAGGACTAAGATGGACGAATGGAGAGATGCTGAAAATGGTCAGAACAAAAAGGGAGTGGCGTGGTTTTCACTTTGCGTCTGCTGACCAACATCTACAGAGTGGCTATTAAATAAGGACTTTGTTCACACAGGTGCCAACAACAAACCTCTTTTCATGTCCCACAGCTGACCTTGAGGTTGCTCTTTAGGACTGGAATCTTCAAGAAAAAAAACATTTGATATCGCAAATTACATTTAAAGTTACTTTTTGGTGTGATTTAATAAGTGTTTGTTTTGTTTGTGTGTGTTTTGTTTAACAGCCCTCGAAAACAGCCTCCCACTGGCAGGCCTCTGCTGCCCTCTGTTGGCCAATTTTAGTATACTGCAAGCAAAAGTGAATATTTCATTTACACGCTAGGAACACTTGCTACTAGGTCGATTAAGTGCTTTAACTATAACAGGGAATGCAGCCTCCTAGCTGCTGGATATTCAGGTGACTTGATGATGGATGCACAGGTGAACTCACAGATAAATGGCTGATAGTGGGTTTCCCAAAGATGAAGCAAGGGGCCAAGACAAGACTCATAACACACGGTATGCAGTACCATGTAGCTTTAACAGCCCAGGTTGTTATTGTATCAAATCTGACTGAATTTTTCTCCCAATTTTTAGATACCTGAAGACATAATTGCTCACATTGTTCACCTGAGGAGCTGCAAGCACTGAAAGACACACACTATGTCATTCAAACCATGTGCTACTGAGATGCCCCACAAATGCCCTGGGGATCTTTTTGCCCTGCTCACGAATTCTGTGCTGAAAGTAAACAATGTTGTAAAGTCAATAAAATGACAGCCTGCAAGCCAAAGTAAATTATCTTGTGGCAGGGGAGGCACATAGTTGTATTGACAGTATCAACAGAGAATGATTTATTCCCCAAATTATCTTGAGAAATGCATTTTTCAATATAATACTGTGGAGAAGTGTATAATTCTCCTCCTATCAAATGTTATCACATTAGGATATGCTATTTTTGTGTTTCCTTAAATTAAAAAGTGTAGGAACCCGTAACCTGACCTAAATGGATGGAATCAGAATATTTACCAACTACAATGAATACCAACTACAAATGTGAAACCCCACTTACACATTGTCGCATCAGTATTAACAATGTAATTATGTCATGTATAATATTTCAACAGTCACATGGAAATTCTTCTGCATAACAAATACTTTTACTTTTGATAATTCAAGCACATTTTGCTGATAATACATTTGTACTTTTACTTAAGTATGATTTTGAATGCAGGACTTTTACTGTATTTTTACACTGCTGTATGGACATAGAGTATATCCATCACAGCATGCAGGTGTTGTCAGTTGTTTCTGCACCAACACAGTTGTGAATGCATTTATATAAAATAAGTAAACAACTAATGTTTACTTTGTTTGAACACTTGCAAATTTAATTCGACTAAATAAATGCCAGTAATGTAACAGTATTGCATCTTGGGTAGTTTCCACTGCTGCAGGTCAATTAAATGTAAATTCTTGCAACAAGACAAACACACGCAGGTCATCCAAGTGTCTCTCTGCACCTTGATGCAGCCAAATGATAACAGATGCATGAGGCGGATGGAGTCACGTGTCTGTGCCACGACGACAGTTAGTCCCGCCTCCTCTTGATGGACAGGATGAGACGCCGCCCCCTGAATGTCTCATAACAACAGCTGGTAGCACAGACACACAGAGAGAGAGAGTGAGATCAGGCATAGCACTGACACTCATCTGCTGCCTGGCTCCACAGTGCACCCATCACTGCTTTGTCTGCCGCTTTCTGTAAGAAAAACACACAGCCCGACTCTCCGACTTTCACACGGCTCACGGCGCATGCTCAGACTGACGGACGGTGCAGAGCTTTGATCCAGGAACTCGGAGGTGAGTGCAGTAAACGACAGTGACAGCTAAAAACAGACAAATCCGCTACCGTACTTTGTGGCATCAGAGCCAGCTAACGCGTTAGCTTTATCCGGATCACTTTCGTCTGACCTTCTCCACCAATGTCAGGTAAAATAAAAGAGCAGGACACAGAGGGCTGTTAGCGAGCTTCGACCAATAACAAGACGTTGTTTGGGTGGTTAACCAGGCGAAACAAGGGCTCTGTTTGCTGCTAGCTTGTCAAGATACTTTTCAACTAGTACGCTAACGGCTGCTTTCGTTCAACGGTGCTTTACACGGAAACAAGCAAAGACAACAAGCGAGCATTAATGACAGTCTAAAATGAGTTGTGTGTGATATTATTGAGACTGGAGGAAACAAAGCGTGATACCAGTTGAGTTTTCAGCTGCAGGCTTGCTCATTGCTCGGCTGTGAGTGTTTCCAAACCAGAGCTCCCTTCAGACCCGAGAGGACCCAGATTACAACAAGGTGCCACAAAGGCATCAACTAAAAGAGCCAAACGTGCATTAGGATGACTGAAAATAGGGCTATAATGGGATCAATCCGGATGCGAAAACAAACAAACATGTTGGGGGGGTTTGTTTACTCTGTTGCAAAGCTGTAGAGTCAACAGTGATGACAGTGTTTTTGGCCCTGTTGACACTTCTCTTCTGCCTCGACATGTCAGTCTCATTTGCATTTGTGCTGGCACCTAGAAAAAGAAAGCTGACCTCCTCTGCCTTTCCTTCTTGCAGCCCAGCCTCTCTGGTGACAGTCGGTGAATGATAGATAGCTAGCATGAGATGGAAAAAAACAGCCTTACAACCGTGGTCATTAAAAAGACAAGCCCAAGACTAGGCTAACATTCCTTTGAGGCAGACATTCATGAGACTTTGCACTGATTGTTGTTGTTTTTTTCTTCTTTGGTCTAATCCTGTTTCTGTGTGACCTGATGCATTAACCAAACAAAGATTCATTTATTTGTTATTTCTGTAAATACAGCCTACTAGCATGATCCCTATTATGGGTGTCTTGCTCTTGGCATTGTTGGAGTGAAGCCTGTACCACCATAACATAGCATGCTAGACAGACCAGGTTGGAGCTCAGTAATTTGCCCTGTCTCTTAAATGAACACAGTGACCCCACTTGTCTGACCTCTTACTTATGTTCCCTCTGCCTCATCCTCCACTCCCCCTACAATGCCCTGTATTCGCAGTTTGAGAACATCATGGTAAAATCCCCAATGATTGATGATGATTAAATGTGATGTTGTTAGGATCTATTGTGTTGTGATTTATGGTTTAACAGTTTTCCTTAGTGTCAGGGTTGAGCATAGCAGACTCATTTAAATAGTAGGTGTAATCTCATTAAAGTTATAAAATAGTCATTCCAAAATATTGCTCCTGTAAAATTTGAATGCAACTTATCCCAGCACACCATCCACTCATCCAAACCTTTTTACTGTTCATCTTTTCAGAGCACTACAGCTCAGTTGCTTGTATTAAGTAAAGGTCTTCTTTCGGAGCACCATTGGGTTGTATTTGTGTTGGAGTTTACATTTTCAAATTGATCCCCTGCATGTGTCTTGCTTTCCTTCTCCCCAGACACTGAAACACATTGAAGATGACAACTTCTTGGAGTGACAGACTGCAGAATTATGCAGACATGCCTGCCAACATGGATGGCCTAACAATGAAAAAATACAGAAGAGAGCCGTACCACAGGTAGGAAACACATGTGGAGGTGTATCTCTGATTGTCTGAAACTACACCCAGATGGAATTCTTTAGCATTTTATGACATAAGTTAAGCAGCCAGACAAAAGAATGTGCCCTTCTGTTGTGCCATGAACATAACTTACAGTGGAATGCGATCACTGGGGTAGGCTTTGAAGGAATTTACAAAGTCAATACATAAGTGTCATGTTTCAAATAGGTTAATATATCTACAGGTCAATACAACAAATTCCAGGCATGGATAAAATGCATCAGCGGCAAGAAAACATTTTGGAAGTTAAAAAAATGAATGCCTTTTTTTCATGCTATAAGATTATGTTTGGAGAAATCTACATTGGCCTCAAACCTTCCTTTGAGCAAGCTTTGGATCTGTAATATTATAAATGGTCTCATGGGGTTTTAATAGAAACAAATAGAATCTAGAAATTGAATGGAAGCAGAAGGGCCATTCTGTGCTCACACATTGGTAAACAAATTAAAGACTGTGGCCCTGGGTGGAGTCAGGCCCACTGCTCCTCATGGCCTCCCCAAACACTTATCTAACCATCACTGCGCAGTTGGAGAAATGGGAAGTTCCCTGTGTAGAACTGAGTAATGAAGACCAAAAGGTTCGGTGCGCCACATAATTGTTTAATCAGATGGTGAAATTCGATGTGGCCATACTGAAAGTGTAACCATCACTGCTTTCTCTGATTTTTTAATTCATACCAGGGTTGGCTCTTCGAAATTCAGAAACTCATTGCGTAACTGTAAAGCTGAACTCTTGACATTCTCTACATTGTGTCACTTCTTTATTATCACTATAACTGGGGGAAATGTCACTGACCGACAGATAGCTTGGCAACGAATGTAGTATTTACTTTTTCTGACATTTATCGACATTTACTTGGACAGTAGCCAGCCAACGTTTTTACATTTCTCTGCTTAGACTGTTCTAAAGGCAAGGCTTTTAATAATGGATAATTATTAAGGATCTGTGTCATTACGCAGTTATGTTTATGCATTTATTAAACATAACTAGGCCTTGTCACTTACATCTGTGATCTTGAATTGGGAAATAGATCAAGTTTTACTGGCTTATATTTCATGTGCAATTGTGTCTTGGGTGTGGTTTTCATGCTGTCATGCAAAATTCCTTTCTGTCTCATGGCGAAGTATCACCAGACTGTTGAGGTCATGGGATTGAGTGTGTGAATCCAAAGGTTGTAGTTGACTTGAAGGCGAAATACTCATCATATTTAGTGTAACTCAATGACATTTTTTGGACTTTCAGTTGTTTGATTAGCTCCCACAGTGGGCGAGTCTACCATAGATAGACCCCCTTGTTTCTGTACCTGTTGACTGGAAACGCCCTGTAGTCATACTGAATGAGAGGCTCATGAAAAGAGGAATTTAATCTTTGTGAAAGTAATAAAACGTGTTTTGCTGTTCAATGTTTAACTCAGCCTAAGATGTGCGTGTCCACTGAGCACTACTGTTCTTTCACACCATTATATAATATGCAATGCTCACAGGGTTTATGAAACTGTCAGTCATCTGTGTGTGCCATGCTGACATACTGTAAGTCACCCAGCCCGTGATCCTCCCCCACCCCTTCATCTTGTCCTGGCACACACACGCAAACAGTCACTTGTGCAAAGATAATAGAAATGGTGATGAGCTTTCCAAAACAATATACTTGTAACAGTAGTTGGGACGCTCTGTAAAACATAAAACAGAATGCGGTCATTGGTCAATCCTTTTTAACATATACTCAATTGAAAACAAACAAGTTGGGACAGGAGCAACAAAAGACTGTGAAAGTTGTGGACTGATACAAAAACACCTGTTTGGATCATTCCACAGGTAAACAGGTTCATTGGTAACAGGTGATAGTATCATGATCAGGTATGAAAGGTTCATCCTGGCAAGGCTCAGTTGTTCACAAGCAAAGATGGAGAGAGGTTCACCACTTTGATGAAACACAATTGTATAATGGAGATTACTACATGGGCTCAGAAACACTTTGTAAGACAGTTGTCGATACACAGTTCATTTGTAAATTACTGCATTCTGTAATTATTTATCTTTTACACAGCGTCCCAACTTTTTTTGGAAATCGAGGTTGTGCATATAAGAAGAACTAACAGTGTGTGTAGCAAGGCAGGGACACAAATGGAGAGTTTTTCTTGCCTCTGTTGGGTCAAGTCCCAGTCCCCCTCTGGACTCCCATATTCAAGTTATGCAAGTGGCCTGCCCCAGGGGCAGAAAGAACAGGGTGGTGGAGAAGAATACCTGTGCATAACCTGACCTGAGCTTAACAAACATCCATGCAGTCGATCACTTCCTCCTCTCACAAGGCTGGTTACGCTGCATGTGAGCAAGTGAAGAACTTTCAGGAATATCGCACATACCTCAAAGTCAGAAGAGCAGCTGAATTCCTGGTTCTGACTCAACTACTTGGTTTGGTCCCAAATGGCACGCACTGACCCACTCATTAAGCAGCAAACCTGCAGCTTGACTAGCAGCCCCTGGATGAACAGTAATTGATGCAATCGCAGACAGAGAGCAATTAATGAAGGGGTCAGAAGTTTCCAGAGGGGTGTCTGCCTCAATTAAAAAGCTCCCGCATGAATCTGACTCGAACCCCTAAACTAGGGAGTCAGGCCTGAGCTGGGTAAATTGTGAGCGTGTTGACACGGCTGGGATCAGGAATTTATTTTTACTACCAAATGTAAGCATGGATGGGGTGATGTTCACCACTTTGTCAAATGCATGATTGTATAAAGGATTTTACTACATGGGCTCAGGAAGACGTCATAAAACCGTTGGTAAACACAGTTCATTTGAGAATGTTTTTATTCTGGGGTTGTTGGGTTTTTTTTTTTTTTTTACATTTTACACAGTCTCCCAACGTTTTATGAAATTAAATTCACCGAGGTTGTTTGATCTGTTCAATTTTTTTTCCAATGTAAGAGACCATTGACGGTGACCTTTTATTAATTTAGCAGACAGACAATGACCGCTCCTTCAAAGTAAGAGCTCAGCTGAAACAATGCAGCCTGATAGTAAGCTGTGTATCACATAGCAGAGGGCTGACGACTCTGCCCAGCACAGATAAACTTTCTGTCACAGGCAGTCAAATCACTGTCTTTGTGAGATTAGAGAGCAGTGGAAAAAATCTGACGGATTGAAGCACAGCTGCGCACAGATGGAGTAAAAGTTGTTAAGAGATTCTGTCGGAGGTGTGGTTTGGCCCATGTGGGCCTGTTTGAGGCAATCGTGTTGTCAGCAGGACCAAAGTCGAGGCTGTACTCTGGTAATCAAGGCACCTCCACCCACCTCCAACCCATTGTCAATACACTGTTAGGAGACTTCACTTATCATTAATGGTTGTCTTTTAGTGCACTCACTGGAAAAGTCTTCTGCTTGCTCAATGCTGAGTACTGACTGTAAAGAAGTGCAGAGGCAGAAAAAGGCCATGATAATTAGATTTTTATAATCAGAACTGAATACATCTCTTTGAAACTGAAATACCACTGAAATTATAGTATTAAAATATATTCAATTTTTGCTATTTCTGCATTCCCTTAAATGCTTATCACGCCTGAGCCAGAAATGACATATATTTGAGCAATTCAATGTGCTTTGTAAGTTTTTGACTTGACATGACCAAGTGAATTTGAGCAACATATTTTTTTAAGAGAGGCAATTATGCCTCTCTTTGCTTCCATAAAAAGCTTCCATGTACAATAAAAAAAGAAAAACAACCTGCTGCCCCTTGTGAGAATCTTCTAAAAAAAGAAGTCATCTCATTCTATAAGTGTTTACATTAAACCATATCTCAGTATGGTAAGCAGCTGTCGCTTGGGGGCCGGGGGCTTGCTTGATTCTACCTGACTTGTGATTGTTCTGGATATCTTTGAGGGCCCACAAACATGCTGCACAACAACAAGCCTGACTGGCAGCACACAACAACAACAACAGAGAATGACGCAGAATAGCCACAATCATTTTTGCAACAAGTCAGAAAATTTCTGAATGGCAAGAAGGCAAAGAGAGGGTGGGGGGCATTGTTTGTGGGCTAGAGCTGCCCTGTGTTGCTGGAGCAGGTCAGACCAACGGAGAGTCAAACTGAGGTTTAATTTCACGCAGAATGCATCGCCAGTCGTCTGCTGGACTAAGATCTAAATGGGAACTTGTTCACTATGGATCTGCTGCCAGGTATTTCTGATTTAGAGATTGTTGAAGATGACACATCATTGTCACAGATTATTGTCAAGATGAGTTGTCTTGGAGTGTCAGTTTTGAGCTTGTATCAGATTCATGTGCTCGCTAAGAGGGATGTAGCCTAGTTTTTATTATATTGTGGCGTTTTTGATATCCCTTTAGCTGATTGTATTTCTAGGACGACTAAATATTGACTTGTGTGGAAATATCTAGGAACACAGCTACACATTGAGTTCAGTCACAGATATTAAAGATAAGCTGTGTAGGTCTGTGCCAACAGTCAGAGTTAAGCTAAGCCCTCTTTTCTGTGGAAGTTGTGTCAGCCAGGCTATATAAACACTGTCTATCACTGTGGCCGATGTGAACCACCAGTCTACGGACTGATTTATGAGAGAGAGCTGTTTCCTGGAAGATTGTCATGCTCACAGCTAAGTCTGGAGACTTTTATCATCCCCTGGTTTAGAGTTGGTTTTAACTTCCTGTTAACCAACCAGGACATGTTGCAAGTTCTGTTTACCAGAGTTCTGCAGAAGTGCTGCAGGATTGTGCAATTTTAGTTAGAATTGTATCAGCAGTTATAACATTTATTTTAGTCATCACTGCATTTTGATGTAACATGCAAACAAATATTTTATCTGTCGAATTAAGGTTCCTAAATTGTAAAAGTACAGTTGTGCCTTGTGATATTCAGTGTACTTTACCTGGATTTTAATATATTGTCACAACTGGTGATCTTCTAATAATTTTACCCCTTGCTGTTAAAAAGCAGTAGAAATAAAGCTATCTACTTGAATGGCTGCTGTTAATTTTAGAATTCTTGCAATGCAAAACTGCACTCACTACTTATTTTTAATTTCAAAAAATAGGTGAAAACCAAACTGTACTTCTATTTTGATATAACTGATGACAGATAATAAATAATGTCTTTTTAACATGTCATCTTGCTGGGTTCTTATGGGCTCAACTTGTGACACCCAGTGCAATCAAGCCTGATGTTGAATGCCACTGTTTTTGTTGTTAGCTGAAAGATGACTTAATATAATACCTCATGATAAAATTTTGATAATATGTTACAACCTCCACTATGTGTTCACATGCTGACATGGAAATGATATATGATATGAAATCATATCAAACAGGTAACAATATATGATCATCAAATTGATTCATCCAGATAAAATCTAAGGTATTACAGACAGGCAAAATTACAGAAAGAAACTTTTTCTTTTGTAGTTTGAACATTTGCACATCTCATTGTGTTTGTAATTGAGTATTTTGGTACATTTTCTCTGGACACTGAATAGACTCACTATAGCCCACAGTCCAGGTTATAGTAGGTCTATTCAGTTAGTGAAACAGCACAAATGAAGATATTCTCCAGAAAACAGTGTCTCACTTTGAGTCTGCCAGAATAAATGCTAATCTTATTATTGACTATTGCAAAGCAACTAAAACATTTATGTCAACTTGTTTTCCCCAGAGTGTTCGTCAACAGAAGCTTGGCAATGGAGAAGATTAAATGCTTTGGCTTTGATATGGATTACACTTTAGCAGGTAAGTTGAACACACATTCAGCTAACTAATCACCACTTGTGCTGGAACAAAACATAAATGATTGACTAAAAAAATTTATTGTTCAATAAATATCTTTAGATTTTCCGACATTCAATTTTTACAGTTTGAGGTCTGGAAAACACTGACATTTGAGATTATTTGTAACATTTATTAGCCTAAACAAATACTTAGAAACTAAAATCACAATTGATACATTGATTGGTAAACAGAATAATTGTTAGCTCTGTTGGTTCATTTAAATGTTCAGCATGCAGTTCAAGTTGGCTATAGAATTGCACAGCAGATCCTCAGTTTACATGGACAGTCCTTCCTGTTGTCATATTAATAATTTAGACTGGTTCAAATGAGCAACTGTCACGTGATCAATTCAGACTGACAAAAAAGGTTCAGAGGTGCATTGAATGTATCCATGGAAGTCGGTCAAAAAGAGACAAAATTAGTAGAGTAGATTTAGATTTTGAGGGAGTGCTGTATTTTCCAATTTGTCACCTTTTGAATCTGAAAAGCAAATCCCAATTTGTTGAAAATCATTTGACCTCGTGTTTTGTGTAGATGTTAAAGTGCCCCCCCTTTTTTAACTCTATATTTGGCTCCCCTACCATCCCCCCAGAACTGCAGCTTGTTCCCTACAAAATATTATTTAGGTCAATGCCACATGGAGCACACTAAAACACTTGGATATTAAAACATTAAGCATGGCTCCCCACAAAGTCAATTGTATGGAGATGTTCTTTTTCCTACTGACCAGTAACTGGGCCAAAAATATCCTGATTTTTCATGCCACTTTGTTCTGAGACTCAGCTCCAGTTTTTGGTCTCTCCGTCTCTAAAAATAAATCCTCCCTGACTTTGAAAAGCAGGTCACGTTTGTTTGTTGAGTTCGCCACTGATGGCTCCCTTGAGTACGGGGATCACTCGTAGTCCCCCTCTGGCTCTGTACCCCTATCCCCGCTCCGAGCACAGGAGATTTCACGGACGCTCAGCTGTTGACATGACTCTCTTTATGGGAGCTCATAACCAACTGTTAATGTTTACTAGAAGCGTGGCTATCATGTATCTTTGGAGGGTGTTCAGGTTTTGACCACAGACATGAAACTTCATCATCTCCAGGGAGCTGGTGGTGTTAACCACAGCACCCTGGTCCACTGCAGTGTTTCTTTTTAGGGGGTGTTGAAAGCAGTTTAAATAAGCAAATTATGTGATTTTTTCCCTTCTTGATCAAAGTGTTGATAAGCTTCTATAAAGTATGGCAATGTGCCGAAACACTAATTCGATGATTTACTACGTCTTGAAAAGTTGAGCAAGGTATGATGGTTTCAAGTGGCGCTAGTCCATTTAAGTTAGGACACGTCAAGCCAGCTTCTGTCAACAGTTTAATTAATAACCGCTGTCAATCAATACCCATGGTAGCCTAGCCTTGACGTAGGATCGATACTAATGCTTTACACTCTGCCAGTGCTCATACCAGTATGGAACACTTCAACTAACCGATGTTTAAACCAACAATATTAGTATATATTAGATTCTCAGTTTCTCTTTGTTTCTTTTGATAAGTGGTCATGATTGAATCACAGTGATGCACATGCTCTAGGAAAATATTTGGCATGCTAGTGCCTCATCTGTTTTTTTTTTCAACAGTATTTCTGCACATTTTGTTCAGTAAGTTTGAACCGTATTATCATATATAATGTAAAACTTAATGTTAATATTAAGCATGAATCTTATTACACCTTACCAATTTTAGCAATGTGTGTATTTGCTACCTTTTCAAGTGCAAGAGGTGAAGCTTGATATCTGTGTATGAATGAAGGTAAGACGTGACCCAAGACTCTGTTCACTGTGCCGTGATGCCCAATAAAATTATTGATTCGTCCCCCAAATATTTAACGATTAGTTAGACTTGTAAGTTGTAAGTCTTAAGTACTGAAACATTTACAACTATCGCAGTGCAAGCATCCATGTCACGCGTTTTGTGATATTCTGTAAGGCTTTGTAAAATAAATCAACATTGTCTCATCAGTTCCTCATGCTTCCTTTTGGAGCAAATAATAGCCTGCAGAAAATGTTGCTCAAACACACATTCAGACCCAGATTTCATTGAGAGGTACACACAGTTTTGTCCTAGTTTTCAGACAGACTTTTGGCTGGAATGTAGGCCCTTGAGGCTGTGCTTAAGTTTTCTCATTTTTCCACAGTATGCTTGATAGTGTCATGAATCTGTGACAGAGGCCTACATTTGTATATTAGTGGGTACAGATAAATGAAGACACTTGAGGTGTTGGCTTCTAATACTGCAATGTGACATAGTTCAGATAAAATCTCTCTGCGGGACACTTTATATGATTTGGATTTAGTGGTCTGTTAGTGGATAGGTGCAGGTTGTTTACCTTGTGTGTGAGGTACATTACATGTGGGCATGAGGTGACCTGGCTTATGAACTGTGGAGAGACACCGCACATCTCAGCAATTGGAGCAGTGGGAGTATAATTAACTGGCAACAATCTCATCAGAGATGCACAGTAACAGATCCCTGAAGCTAAGGCCACCTCAGCATCTTATCTCATGACCCTATTCTGGAAAAAAATAAACAGCATCAGCCTGTGTGTAAATATGAGCCTTGACTACCAGTGGTGAATTTAACGTGGATAATGAATTGCAGATATTGCTGACCTTGTTGTCTATGCTACATACTGTTGTACTGTTAAATTCAACATTTTATCATGCTACTAATGCCTACATACACAGCAGGCAAACACTGGCGCATGCATGCCCAGCGTACATGAATGTCCATGTGTAATGTGTTTTCAGGCATGTTAGTCTGGGCAGAGATTATTTCTGATATGGGGTTAAAATGGTCCTCTGGACGGAGATTGTTTTAATTTTAAAACAGTGTAATAAAATGAAGATGTAATTGTGTGGATGTAGCCCGCGTGTGTGAATATGTAAATGTGCATACTGACGGCATGAGAAATGTGAGAAGGGGCTTATAGCAGGGGGGCAAGGATCCCCATAAAGCAGAAATGCAACGAGTCAAGGACGCTGCAAACAACAATTACACAACTTCCAGCCTGCACACAAATTCTGAAAACATGAGTTTTCAAAAGCATCTGTTGATGATATTTTCTCTCATGCCCCATTTACTAAAATATGCAACTTTCTATGGCTGTAGCCTCCAGTGTGGCTTTCATGGAAAACAGATCTACAAATCACTCAGACCACTGTTCAAGCCTTAAGACATGTGAAATAATCAGGGATGTCTAGAATTACGTTTGAAAAGGATATAATGTAGGCCATGGGTGTCATGTGTCTGTGTGGAGGTTTTTAATGCCTTGGTCATGCCACATGACTTTCAAAGTCATCAGATCGCTGTTCTGTTCTCACTACACAACTATTTGTCTTGCAATTGAATCTTGAAGCTTGTACACTACGTGACTGATCACAGACAGGGGGTCACATATTAGAAGATCTTTCACCTGGAGAAATCCCCAATGAGTCTCTCTGTGTCTCAAAAACACACACAAGTACTACAGGAAATGGCGTGTTACTCTCTAAGGGACAGGATTTTTTCTTCCATTTTGGATGTCTGCAAGAAACTTCTCAACTCTTCCCCTCTCCCAGTCCATGCCTGCTCTCATTGGCTGTAGCATGTTGCTTGCTCCCTGATCCATCATTGGCAAATCTTTAGCCTGCTTGATATCTTTTGAGTGTCTGTGAGGCATCTGCAACCTCTTGAATCGAAATCTTAGTGAGGTTTTGTGGGTTATTTGCATTTGTGTTGATCAAATCTGATCAAACCACACCTACAGTCCTGATAAAGCATATTCGTATTTTTGAATCTTAAACTCTCAATAAGTAATAATGAGAGACTTAATAACTCAACGTAACCCTTCATTTTTGGCCATTTAGATATAGAAACATAGAAACATAGACATAGAAAAATATTTAAGATCAACACCAGGTTTGCAGGTGCTTTAAAGTCATGGTCATAAAATATTTGTAGACTGTTGACTGTTGTTTCTGACACTAATCTTGTCTAATTATTATGTAGCAAAACAAGTTCCCCATCCTAAATGACTAATGACTGATTCACTTTTATATAACATAGATTGAGATGTCACTTCAGTAATCCTAAGGTGTGTGAGTGTTACGCACCAGTGCTCCAAGGTCAACATGTGAGACGTGGCACCCAGGGAATGAAAGAAAGATAGAGTGATGATAGCAAAGGTGACAGAGGGTGACAAGTGAGCGAGGAGGAGGAGGAGGAGGAAAGGCAATTTAGTTGGTGTACGCTACTGCTCTGGCAAACCCTCAGTTTGCTGGGAGACCACAGTGGGGGGGATGAACTGCAAGAGGTTACGTGATTATAATGCAGAAACAGGCTCAGGCTTACAGAGTAGGGCCGCCAACAAAAGGACAAAAGCTTTACTGAACCCAAGATTTTCCTGTAACTCCATGCACGCTCATTATGCTTGTGTGTAACCAAGCATTAGACACAAGCACACACTCTCACATTCTGCAGAGTGGGACACAGATGTTTTCCTGTTTGTCCTACAGTGCTGTTCCCCCACTAACTGCCCTCTATCCCAGCATCATCAGCCAGTATTTCTTCCCCTCCAGGGGCCCCGCACCACCCCACTGGGAGTGCAGGCAACAACACAAGCGCATTCTCCATTTCGTATTTATAACTTCTGACATGTTCTTTTCCCAGTGTCAGATAGCATTGTAATCCTCTGCCAGCCTTTTCTTAGCCTAGCATCAATCTGTGTTTTTTATTTTCAGAGTCCTCCACTGCCTGGGTTTAGGTTTGGCCCAGGGGTAAATATCTGGCTCTGGCAGTGACAGGGTGTGTGGGGGGGGGTGCTTGTCGGTCTCAGCAGAGCTCATTAGAGCTGCCGCTGAAAGTTGAGTGATTTTTTTTTTTTTTCATTCTCACGCCTGATCCTGTTTCTTTGTGGATTTGCGTTCAGAACATCGAGGCCCTTGTTGATAGCAAGGAGAGAGAAGGGCAATGTGTGTGTGTGTGTGTGTGTGTGTGTGTAGGGGGGGTTACGGCAGAGTGAGAACACGTTGTTATCAAAATACTGAGACAACACCACAGACGCTCAAGCAGATGAGGTAAAAAGTCACATGTATATGTTGTGTAACATGAGTGAGCTCCACCCCTAATGAAACGTTGTTTGCTGTGTAATCACAGCTTCACCCACAGGTCAGCCTCGTCAAATGTATATGCCCCAGTGTTTTATGTAAATGTTACATGTATGACACGTGCTCTACCAGCTCTCCTGTCAGTCAGGTACCAATGTCTGGACATGTGTAGGTGCCACGTTGCCATGTGTTGATTTATTATTTTTGTATATGAAAAAGTTCATTCTCAAGTTACCAGAGCCCATTGTCATATTTTAAAGATGTTTAACTGTTTGACTAACACACTTACAAAAACATAAGGATATTCAGTTTAGATCGATTTTCATTATTCATTAACATGTTATTTTTTAGAATGATCAATTAATTGTTTTGATTTTAAAATGTCAAACAGTGACAAATGCTCATCACAGGTTGCCTAAGCAGAAGAAGAGTTTTCAAGTTGTTTGTTTGTCCGACTATTGATTAATTGACTAATTGACTCTTCTAATTCGATTTGCAGTGACTAACGATAAAGCAGTTATCAGAATTATTGCTGTTTCTTTTTCTGTCAATTGATTCGTTGTGTCGTCACTCATCCTTCATAGAAGCTGGGTAATGAACAAACATTAACATACCAGGCTTATTAAGACAGGACGTAAACAATTAAAGTTGCACAACTGTTTTTCATGTTGACACCAAAATCTGTGGTTTCTTCTAGGACATTAGACACCAAACTGCACTGTGTATTGTGCTCCTCCGTTGAGGCAAATCTTAATTGAAACTGTTTGTACATGTGTGTTTCATTTTTAGTGTACAAGTCACCGGAGTACGAGTCACTAGGTTTTGAGCTCACAGTGGAGCGCCTGGTTTCCATCGGTTATCCCCAGGAGCTGCTTAGCTTCGTCTACGACCCATCCTTCCCCACCAGGTCAGAGCAATGACATCCCACCACACACACATCATGATGATGATGGCCGTCAGGAAAATGGCCAACTGCTGCTTTTATTGCCTCATCTCTTATTATCGTAGTTCCTCTCAGGCTATCCTGGTAACTGTAATCATGTCACAAGTGATAGCAGTTAAAATGCCAGATGTTGTTTATCCAGAGATAAGAAAGGGTAGTTTAATTCTGTGCTCTAGACTTTAACAAGCCTTTGTTTCCTCCTTCAGAGGCCTTGTGTTTGACACCATGTATGGAAACCTGTTGAAGGTTGATGCCTATGGAAATATCCTGGTCTGTGTCCATGGATTCAACTTTCTCCGAGGGTGAGTGTTTCTGGCATTAACAACACTATGATCCATGGATCCCTGAAAATGATTTTACACTGACACTGTGTAAAACCTTACTAATAAATAATAACTTGCTAATCCTTTTTGACCTATACTCCATTGAAAACAGTCCAAAGACAATATATTTAATGTTTGACCTCATCTTCATGTCAAAGTTATATTTTTAGAAAAAACATTCAGTCTTGTTTTTTCTCTTTTCCCAGCCCCGAGATTCGCGAACGCTACCCAAACAAGTTCATCCAGAGAGATGATACAGAGCGCTTTTATATCCTTAACACACTCTTCAACCTGCCAGGTAAGATCTCTGAACACTGAGGAGGATGCCATGGGACTGTTGAAGAGAAATTAAATAAGCAAGAATGAGAAAACGAGAAACACTTGATATTACTTTATGGCAGGTTCAAGCCCCCTCTATGCAGGTTAAAGGGGAGCTTGATCCAGCTGCTTCAGTACTGACGACTTCTCCCTGTCTCTTTTCTTCACAGAGACCTACCTCTGTGCGTGCCTAGTGGATTTCTTCTCCAACTGTGACAGATACACAAGGTAAGAAGCTGTCCGCAACACTATCTGTCATGCAACAAGTTTCTGGGCACCGTGTGGTGACACAAAGACAGTCGCAAGCCAAACTGGGTCAAGAGCCTTACAGCATGGGAGGGTCCAGGTGTCTCAACTGCTAATCTAAGCTAATTGTTTAAAATGGAAATCAACTGGGAGTTCAGTCAAAGAACCCTTTTTTCCCCCATAACAGTGATTTATTAATCTCTTCTACTAATTGTAGAGAAGCATGGATTCTTTTCAGAATGAGAATAAGATAGAAATGAAAAATGTCCTTACTAACTATTTACAGAGAATGAAACCTTGCTATAACTACAAGAATATCTTTTACATGTTACTGTAAGGAGATACAATGGCCTGTAAATTTTTTGAGAATGTAATCTGGAATGGCTGCATGTCCTTTGTCCTCTGAAACCTGGTTGTTGGTCTTTTAGGGGGAGAATGCTTTCCTGTTTGGCTGGGGACCCCTCCAACAAGGGAAGGCTATCCCATTTAAAAGCAAACAAAAAACAAATGTCATGTTTTTGAAAACCTTCTGTAAAGATGTGGCCTGTCCGACGGCTGTGTACGTGTGTGTCTCTGCTCCTCTCCCCCAGCTGTGAAACTGGCTTCAAAAACGGTGACCTCTTCATGTCCTATAAGAGCATGTTCCAGGACGTCCGCGACGCTGTTGACTGGGTCCACTTCAAGGTAAGACGCCTTTGGTGGTTGTGACTTGGATACCAGTGTGCCACTTATAACGCTGACACTAAGCGTGCTTCACATTCATGCCTGAGTGCATGACATTAATATGCTCAGTGCTGATGATGATGATTACAAGAAGTCTACATTAAGGTCGTTTTCACACCTGTAGTTCGGTTCATTTGTTCTGTATCAAGAAGAAGCTCCTACATGAGCAGTAGGTTTGTAATAATATGAACCGACAGCTAACTCACTGATTGGACAGTTTTGATGATGTCATCCTTCATCATCAGTGTTACGTTGCAGAAATCTATTTCTGACAGCAAGCAATGCAGCAGTTGTTTTTCCCATGTTTATTTATTATTTATAATTCTGGGATAGTTACTTTTGACTATGTCCAATACTGTATGTCATTCTTCACCATTTATTGGGGGCACTACTAAAATAATCTTAGTATATCACATGCTCAATACACCTCTGGGTCAACTCTGTTTCACTTTCTGATTTATCAGGCAAAATCCCTGCACTCATCCCAACACCTGTGCTGATTGCATATGTGTTACCATGATTACCAAATGGTCATGTATAAATATAAGCTAGATAGTACATCGCTTTTGTACAAATCAAGAGGTTGCTTTCTTCACAGTTTAGTTGTTTGGTCCGCACTTGTATTTAACTGAAAACTTTGACATGAGCACAAACAAACTGGACTTCATGGCCAAATATGCCAGAGTTTAACTGAACCATAAAGGTCAGGTTTGAAAGTGCGCTGGGATTTAGCTACTGGGACTATGAATCTCAACATCACATTTAGTAGAAAGTCAGCCAATATCAAAACAACTTCTGAAGGGGAAATGAAAACAAGAAGATGGTGGCGATGGACCAAATGTCAGGGAGTCATCAAAACCATAAATAGTTGTCCTCTGGGGGTAATAATATCCATGAAATTCAAAACAACATTGCAAAAAAATAGCCATCTAAAACATCTGTGAAGGACATACGGTAAGTTGTTGTTGTCAGGCCCATAGAATCAAAGAGCATTGTTTTCAGGATGTCCTTGTAGATTAGTGGTTGGAATATGTACTGTAGGTGAGAATTCCCCAAGTTTGATTCTGTATAGGAACCTTGTTGCAAATATGTGACTTTTTTATTAAGTTTTTTTTTTTGTGAATACAATTTCGAGGGTTTTTTCCCCATTTATAAAGCAGTCACAATAACATTGGAAAAAAATGTATATATACAAGTTATATACAGGCAGGTGACAAATTGAAGAAAAGCCTGAATAAATGAGGTGCAGGTGCACTACATGGTACAGTTAAAAATTAAAATCCCATCATACTGTGTGGCATGTATAAAAATACTGAGCAGGCCCAGTTGATTCTGGTTTTGTATCAAGATGGAGGGAAAATTCTAAGTGACTTTGAAAGAGTTCATTGTTGGGGCACAGATGGCAGGAGCATCGCAAAGACTGCTCAACTGGCTCATGTTTGAATAGAAACAGTGACTAAAGAAATATCTGCCTTTAGACCTTTCAGTAAATAGGGTCAGAAATTGTAGTCGACAGTACACATTTGATGAGCACGATGCTTGCCTTTTAGTGTGATATGTAAGGAAAAACAGAGATCAGACTGTCAGCAAGAACAGTCTGTCAACAATTATATAGAGAGGAATGTTATAGTAGGGCTGCTGCACATAAACCCCTCATTACAAAGATGAGACCTCAGTGGTTCAAAAACCATCAGCACTGGTCTACAGAGATGTGGAAAAAAGTGATAGTCACATGAGTCATCCTTTACTATATTCTCAACATGTGGCTGAGTGCTTCACATATGTGCATACATACAAGCACAAATATAGTCACCCAAGTACTGTATGCCTGCACCCACACAGAAGTTATGTTTAAAGTTGTGTTTTTCATTAGTTAAAAAAGAAATCTTGCTTTGCTATCAGTACAGCTTTTTCCTCTTACACATCCTGTATAACCCACTGCTTAAGACCACACGTCCTTATATGTCCTGTGTGGGTAGTCACTGATGGCTGTTACTAAACTGAATGGAATGACTGGTTTTGACACTGCTAAATTAAGGATCTGATACTCGTGCTTTATTTGTGTAAATCTAGATTTCCAGCGTTTAGTCTAACACCTCTGTCTCGCTTTGCAGGGTACTCTGAAGGAGAAGACTGTTGAGAACCTGGAGAAGTATGTAGTGAAAGATGTAAGTAGTTTGTATTCATCAAGGGCGCTACCAGTGTACTCTGTTAGAGAATACACACACGCAGTGTCTCACATTTTTGTTTTACCCTGTAAAGAGACTAGTTTGTAAAGCAGCTCAGAGCGTCAGTCTTTTTCATTCTTTACTCCTTCTCTGTTCCCACCAGGGGAAGCTGCCTCTTCTTCTCAGCCGAATGAATGAAGTCGCCAAGGTTTTCTTGGCTACCAACAGTGACTACAAATATACTGACGTGAGTATCGACATGTTACTTATGGTAGAAGCTTCACTTCAAAGGAGGCAACAGTAATAAGGGCATTTTAAACATTACAGTGGTAAGACACATGACCATGAATTAATTCACTCTTTAGAATTTTTACCAGTCTGTTGGCAGCACTAGGGACTATATTAGCTCTAAACACTGCTGACTTTGATTTAACTGTGAGTGTTTGTTTGTGTTCTCACAGAAAATCATGACCTACCTGTTTGACTTCCCTCACGGCCCAAAGGTAAGATATAACTTTTTTTCCCTTTCCCTTTGATCAGACATGTGTTAAATATGCAGGTTAAGGCAGGACACCTTTTATCTACATATTTGTATGTGTGACTTTATTGCTTGTGTGTGTGTGTATACTCCACAGGCTGGTACCTCCCACCGGCCCTGGCAGTCATACTTTGATCTGATCCTGGTGGACGCCAGGAAGCCGCTGTTCTTCGGAGAGGGAACAGTGCTCAGACAAGTGGACACGGTGAGCAGCCACAGGACACACAGCTGAGTAGACAGAGGAGACATCACTGATAACTGCACTGAATGTGAACACTGACGTATCCAGACATGTTGCATCCCAGTGGCAGCTCTCCTGATATATGCATGCATAGAGAAGAATCAATGTATAACATGCACAAAAGGTGAAAAAATGTGATGAACAGTGAAGGTTTGGGTCATAGGACCATTGTCAGCACCACGCACAGCGGGATTGTCTCTTCTTGTGCTGATGTTGATTCTGTGATTGGACACATTTTGTCACATTACTTCAAATTGTGTTGCTTTTATAACAAAGGGATTCCTTTTTTTCCATTTTTTACAGGCATGTTTCCTTATGTTATGGGACTGTTTATCTTGGCTACACACACCTGACATTACTTTGAAAGCCTGGGTTCAAGGCTAGATTTGTTTGTCTTGACATATAGCTCAAATACACAATAACAGCTGCATAGTGTGACAAAAGTCGAGGACATAGATCTCCTACTCTGATTCAGCTTCACTTGTGATTCAGTTCAGAGTGGAGAAGGCTGAATTGTTCTAAAATGTCAAAAATGGTTTGTCTCAAAAACATTTATGATTCATTATGGGGTTGTCTTTTTTTGCCAGGACATCAGGTATTTTTAGCTGGATTGGATTTTTAAAATCCCAAGAGTATGTGTGGAACAGTAATTGCATATGACATGATTTACTAAACGATTGTAGCAGTTTACAGATGGAATGGGTTCTAACTTATCGACAGATTTTCTCTGCAGGAAGAACAGCTACAGAGATTACAATGCTTTAAGGTTTCCCAAAACAAATAAAATATCCTGTCTGCAGGTAAAAATATCTTCTAGCTTATGACTTCCATCATGTGCAAGCTGACTGTTAGTGGTTTACCTCTATGTTCATGCCACTTCTTTCCCCAACCTAATGTAAGTTGTTTTTTTTTTTTGTTTGTTTTTTTTTTCATTTCAGACAACTGGGCGTTTAAAGATAGGAACGTACACAGGACCTCTGCAGCATGGCATAGTGTACTCTGGAGGTAAGACTCTAGTTAGTTACTCTAATTTCCTTAAGCCATTCTTTCTTCGACCTAGTGTTTAGTTGTAGTAGTTGTGATTAATACGATTTTATTGTCATTCTCCTTTAGGTTCCTCTGATATTGTGTGTGACCTGCTGGGGGCCAAAGGGAAGGACATAGTCTACATCGGGGACCATATCTTTGGAGACATACTCAAGTCCAAGAAACGCCAAGGCTGGAGGACATTCCTGGTTATACCCGAGCTGGCCCAGGAGCTTCACGTGTGGACCGACAAGAGCTGTGAGTCTGTAGACAAATACGTAAACACAGGCCTACACACATACAGTAGTGACATGTAGATATAGCAGTTTGACTCTTAAGTACAACAGCAGTTATAACAGCAGTAGCTACACGTTTCCAACAAGTTGGGAGAGGAGCAACAGAAGACTGAGAAAGTTGTGGACTGATCCAAAAACACCTGTTTGGATCATTCCACAGGTAAACAGGTTCATTAATAACAGGTGATAGTATCATGATTGGGTATGAAATGTTCATCCTGGAAAGACTAAGTCGTTCACAAGCAAGGATAGAGAGAGGTTCAACACGTTGTCCAACACAGGATTGTAGAGATTAGAGATTAATACATGGGCTCAGGAACACACACAAACCGTTTGTTTGTAAATTAATGCATTCTTGACGTCCCAACTCTTTTGGAATTGGGGTTGTAGTATCATTGTCCAAGCACTCCAGTCCTACTTACAATAGAAAACAGTCTCAACAGGGACCTGAACTAGAACAGCAGCTGCAGCATCAGACCTGGAATTGTAGAAAAAGGAGTGATAAATGTGATCATATAATCAGCAGGTGCAAAGTCAAAACTCTGACTCTGCATAGTCACATTCTCACTCTAACTAATGCTAGAAAACTGTATATACACTATAAATCTTACAATAATGTGTAGTGAGGAGACTGAGATTCACCCTCTTCTTATGTTTTCTAGCATTATTTGAGGAGCTGCAGGGCCTGGACATTTTCTTGGCAGAACTCTACAAGTAAGTTATGACCTTTAGCATCTTTTATCCTCTCCCATATATCCATATCCCACCCCTGCAGCAGTTCTGCTGCTCTTTGCTGTCTGCAGTGACCCTGTCAGTTTGCATGTATGTGAGCGTGTGTTTGAGAGAAAACAAACAGGGTCAACAGGGTAAAGTCTAAAGGGTCGGCTCTCGCAGGCCTCCTGATAACTGTGTATCACTGACATTATTTATAGCCCAGCATGAGCTCACTGTTGCAACCACCTCTTTGACATATTACCTTTCAGCAGACCAGTATCAGTATCCTCTCCTCCCCCACGCTCTCTCGTCCTCATCGTCTTTCTCCCTGTCCTTCCTCAGACATCTGGACAGCAGCAGCAACGAGAGGCCAGACATCAGCACTATTCAGAGAAGAGTCAAGGTACAGACGTAATCACCTCCACTTCTATGACAGCAAGTGCCAAATGCTTTTAACACTGGCTGCCAGAGACGGCCTAGTTGTCAATGGCCATGTTTGCAGTATGTTTGATACAGTGTTTACTATAGTGTAATCATTAACAGTAATCAACTTCCTTATTGTTATCTCAGTTCCTGCTGATGTAAATGTGCCAATGAACAACCACACCAACGCCCCTAATAAAGATACTATGCTTTGGCAAATGGCAAATCCTTTCAGAAGTGAGCAAATCTTCTATTATTGGCATCACAGGCTCACCAGTGTCTTCTCTTCTCCTGCTTGTCTATTAGAAAGTGACACACGACATGGACATGTGCTATGGCATGATGGGCAGCCTTTTCCGCAGTGGCTCCAGACAGACCTTGTTTGCCTCTCAAGTAATGCGTTACGCCGACTTGTACGCAGCCTCTTTCATCAACCTGCTGTATTACCCCTTCAGCTACCTCTTCAGAGCTGCACACGTACTGGTGAGTTCCTGAATGTAAACCATACACCTTCAAAGGTGAGGGCCAGTAGTTCAAACTGTTCAAGGCCTTTCTTCCTCACTCATCCACCTGTCGTGTCTTTCATTCCCGGATCACAGAACTATATACCTCTATTAAAAGGGAAATAGACTGATTTTACACATCCAAGTCTGTGTACAGGTTTTAGGGAGTACTACTGCATACGTGACAAAATCTGCATGAAGCTTTTTGTGTCTTCAGAAGGAACTGTGTGCAATCTGTTAAACTGCCTCAAGTCATGTCACTTGAGTCAGCATTGGTCAGGTCTGAAGACTACAAGTGTGAAAATGGAAGAAATCTTGTGGTGTGGAATTAGAATGAAGTGAACTTACCAGACTTCTATTGCCCGCTCCTCATCTCTGCTTGAGTCTAGCACTTTGAAGCTACATTAGCCACTAGTAGTATAACGCGCCTGAATCTTAGACAAAACTGTCAGCCATTGTGTTGCAGGGTTAACAAGGAAGAAGAATGTATGAAATAAAAAAGACAGTCACTGGTTCCTTCCTTTAAAATGTAAAAGATGCATTAGGTTTTTTCTTGAAGGTTTCGCAGTCAATGATGGATATTTCTGTTATTGATATTGATAAACACTCAGTCTGGGACTGAGGGGGAGTGATATTAACTTCATCAGGAAACAGAGAATGAATTTCTGGATTTATAACTGTTGAAACTTACATCTGAGCAGAAGTAATTAAGATTTTAAAATACACCTGTTCTGTAATGAACTAAAGCCCTGTGCAGAAACCTGCTGGCTTGCACTAAGTCGACCAGTGTTGCCAAGTGGTTTTCTCACATTTTGTCCTTCCTCTTCCCCAGATGCCCCACGAGTCGACGGTTGAACACACCCATGTCGACATTGACATGGAGTCACCACTGGCTACACGCAACCGCACCCACTGCAGCGACTGCAAGGACCTGGACTGCAAACGCAACCAGCTGACCCGCTCCTTCAGTGAGATCAAACCTCCAAACCTGTTTCCCCAGACTCCTCAGGAGATCACTCACTGCCACGATGAGGATGATGATGAGGAGGAGGAGGAGGAAGAAGAAGAAGAAGAAGAGGAGGAGGAGGAAGAGGAGGAGGAGGAGTAATAAACTGACTGTAGTGAGGAAAGCCACGTTCCTGTTTCCTGTTCCTTCCTCCTTTCCAATAGAGTCAGGTAGTTCTCTCTCAAAGTAAGACAGGAAGGAAAAACATCTCCAGTGCATGTGTGTCTGTATATATCAATACTGTATGCACACAAACACACACACGTACTGGAGATTTCTGAGGAAAGTAAAAAGGACCAGTAGCGAAGCAGATCATATGACTGTCAGAAGACTGTATGCATGCTTGGTCCTCAGAAACCCAACTTTTCCAAGCTTCATTATTGAAAAAAAATCACTTTGTTTTTTAATTGATTTCTGTATTATTTTTCCCGTCAGACAGACTCAACGACACACATCACTGTGTTGGTGGAGTGCTGACTTTTGTTGGATGAAGTAGATGTAGCCACATTTATGCTCAAATCCATCAGATTTGGTCTGTAAACTGTCGACTAGCCTTGCTGATGCAGTATGCAAATGATCATCAAACAAAAATTGTGCAGTCCAAAAAAGATGCACATACTGTATTAAAACAGACATTTTTTTATGCAATATGGGAACAACATTCAGTTTTCCATCTGCTTACTCTCAGTCCGTCTGTTTTCCTGTCTTTATAGAGGAGTGATTTGATCTAACTTGTATGTAACAGTGTGTGTTTCTGTGTGTGTGTACCAGCCAAAGTAGACTCACTCAGATGGCAGCATCCTGAGTGACGGTAAGCTAAGAGTCCGTTGTACTAAACTGAAGCACAGGAGCACTGAAGCACAAGCTGGCGTTAAACCAATTACCAACCAGATGCAGTTTCTGTTTGAGGTTGGGCTGAAAGAACATGTTGTGGTACATGATGGCTCTTGAACTGATATTTTTGTAACTAAACAACAATAAGGACAAAGCACTGTAAACACATTTTATGCCCACAGATTATGACATACCCTGAAGTACAGTACTGTCTGTGAGTAGCTATCAGGTGAATGGTTTAATGCCACGAGCAGCTAACATGCAGTATTTTCTCCACTTGGTTATTTAGGAAGATGAAACTTTAATATTGCATTCGACTATTTCAGAGGGTTTTATTTTGGTAGGGGAGGGGTGTACAGTACAAGACAGTTTTGATCACTTTAAGCAGCTTAGAGGTGTGTGAAGTTATCTTTGTCGAGTGTGTAATAGAAGCTTGAAAGTGGCCTCAGTATGTAAGGAAATAAGGCTTTTTAGGATGTACAGTATGAAGCTCAGTTCAATAGGTCTGCCCAGCCTCAGACAGTGATTAGCTTGCTTTGTTTATCTCCTTGGTTTTAGGGCTTTTTTTAATCTGCTGACCCTGAATCGTTGGCATCATCCTCTGGAGGAATTGTGTCCACAGAGTGTGACCGAGTATGTACAATATTCTTCTGTTGGGCCTCTGAACACTGTGAAGTGTGATTTCCTTATAGTGTTGCTACTAGTTCAGAACTGGATAAAAATCTCTGAGTTTAAGCACTTGACTTTACATTTGCTTTGAATATTACAGATCAACAAAAAGACAAGCTTGTTGACCTTAAAGCCCCTGAGAACTTGACTTCAAGCACGTAGTATTTCTTCATAACATCAGATATTCATGATTAAATATGAAACATGAAAGTTGAAAAACATCATGAAGCTTTAAGGACTGTGATCAGGATGCTTCCATCCACTTGTTTGTATGTGCTTTGTGAATTTGTACAAAAAAAAAAAAGAGTAGAAACTTGAGAAATTTGAAAAAATGTTGAAATATCCAAATGAAGTTTTTTTACACTGAGGTGGAATCAATGAAAGCAAAATGGGACACAGTGCAGTGGAAACAGACATTGTGAGTAAATACCAACGTATGTAAATGAAGCATGTGACTTAAACGTCCAGTGAAGATGTTGCAAAAACATCACATTTGTGGGAAGTGATGAGGAGACTGTAATCCTCCTCAAATTCAAACAAACGTGGAATTATTTTCAAATCTTTCATCTAAATTTGGATGGAATATTAATTCACGTTACTAAATTCTGATCGGCAAACAGAAGTAATGGAGCCCTGGCCGCTTCAAACTAGTGGAAAAAGCACCGAGAAAAACAGAAACTTCGATCTCAGATCTGTTTAACACATCAGTGCTGGTCAGCACAACACCAAGAGATCTGCCTGAATTTCAAAGACGATGACTTTATGTTTTTGTTTTTTTTTTAATTTCCTTTTTTAACATCCGGTGTGTCCTGTATGTTAATTTTCCTCACCTTTTATATCTAGTCTTGACTTGTTGTATCAGTCCTGTAAGTGTTGGATTGGCCTTTTGATTTAGGCCACAAAAGGGAAGGAACATGCCATCTGCTTTCTTTTTTGGTTTGGCTTGATGTGGTGTGGAGAAAGATGAACGTGTTTAACTGCAACTCTATGTGATGATTCATGGGATGAAACCTTGTACGGTATTAAGAAACATATTAGCAGCTGCAGCTTTTTTTCTTTTTTTTCTATTCTTTTTTTTAATGAAATATTTGTATTCAAAATTTTGATTTTGTTCCTTGGACAGAGAATAACTGGATATGCTACAAGAGGCAGCTGCATTGCTAACAGGAAAACGTTGACTGTCTTTGCATAATTTGCATATGCATGTGAAAATAACAAGCACATCCATTCTGCCACGGTGGTTATGGTAGCATTGGTTTCTCTTCTATGTGGGCTGCATCATTCTAGGAAAAGCTTTTTGGACATTTGTCATTGTAGTTTACACAGGGACAAAAAAGAGAAACCTCAAGGGAAATGTGAACAGCATGTGTAGTACCGTAACAAAAATGTTCCTAGTATTCAACAGCATAGGGTTATTTTTATTTTTCTAAGCTAGTGTTTTTAAAAAGTCCTGGTTTACAGAACTGTAAATAGACATTTCCATTTCCTTTTCTTATCTTTCTTTTTCCAAATAACTTTTTTTTTTGGTGAACTTTTATACAGTTCCACAGACGTCTGTTGCTCAGACTCTGAACTACCTAAAGCCTGGACAACAGGTTCCAGTGCTTTAGAAGATTTGTATCCATTGTGGGGATGCCCACGATGCATCCACATTAACATCAGGTGCCAAAACAGTCACCTTTCATTTTCTAATCTCTAGTAATCTTTTGTTTTTATGCATATCAATTCATGTTCTCCCAAACAGTGTTTTGTTTGTTTGTTTCCAGAAGTTATCCTACAGACTGTACATTGAGGTAAATTACATTTTAAAAAAATGTAGAATAAAGATAGTTTTTCATAGTTTTCTTGTCCTTCTGTTGTTTATATCTCATTACTGTGCAAGGCTGGATTATCAATCAGACACAGTGGGCGATTACCTGCAGGTTCACCTTTGGGAGCTGGTTTAATTAATTGCCCATTTGTTTGTTCATAATATATTCACTAGTAAAGCACACTATAAACTTGGTAAAGTAATGGGGTACTTAAGGTGACACCTGTCTATACCTTACATGGAAATTGCACTAAACAGGAGTCAACAGAGGCCCACAGCTCATATCTCCTCCAAGGTGAATCCAGCCCTGCTGCCAAGGATCAAGAAACATCTGTAATATAGTAAAGCAATTGATAAAGTGGGAGTTGTAGAGGGAGGGGGCAGAGGGGGATGTGGACACTTCTAGAAGCTCATGTTTTCATTGTCCTAAGATTCCTGTAATAACTGATGGTGGGCATGCATAAGTTCAAGGACAGTAATGACAAATCACTGTGACTCACTACAAATTCATGCTGTGTAGCCAAATGCTGTTCAGACCCAAAGGCCTTTTCTTCATGTTTTCTGTCAGCTTGTGTGGAATAAGATCATTTTTCCAACCTTAAAACTATTTCTCAGGAAAACTGCAGGAGGCAGACAGTGTAACTTTTGTTGAAAAGCAGCCTCTGCAGTAGAAATTGACATTAAGAGGATCATGATGTGCTGAAATAGAAACTCTAAAATCTGCATTAAATCAAATTTACAGTAACAGAACTCATATGATCTGTCATGACATAATGTCTATTATAAATCTAAGTAAACACTAACATTAGCCACTGCAAGTTACTGGTCATTTCAGACCAAGTAAGACAGTAGCCGCAAACTAAGTGTGTTTTTATTGCTGATGAGTTCTTATGAAAAAGAATGTGTTATTTCATCCTTCAAAAGTTACACAGTGTCACATTAAAGTGCTACATTGCTGCTGATCGGATCATTACGAGTGAGTCGTGAACAGGGCAAACAGTCCCCTGGGTCCAATGTTCGCTCCTTTAAACTCCTATAGATTTCATTAACTCGCTGCCATTAGAATTAAAGACGTTGTTGTGTAATGATTTGTCACACTCTGTCATGTTTACGCATCAGAAGGGAGTGTGTGCTGCTGCAGCATTTCCTGACTCAGCATATTTCCTCAGTGCAGGAAAGTTACTATCAGCAATAACTGATGACTAATCAACCCTGAAACTATACATAGATGCATAGATCTTTATATTGGATGTCGTATGTTGAATTAAAGTTGTTATTACAAGTGACTAACACCAACTAGTCTATTTGTGATCCCTGGCCCACCCGACTCTTTTTTGTCATGTTTCACTGTCTTTTCTCTAGGTTTAAAGCAACACAAAGAGGAATATCAAAGTTTGCTAACATTAGCTAAAATGAAACAATAATAACAAAAGCTAATGGTCATACCAGACCAAGTAAGGCTGCAGAAACAAAGCCCCTAAGGAAGCATTTAATTGCTCATGTACTCAACTTTGAATATGCAAAAGGAAGATTGTGTTATGTCATTCAAAACTTACATAGTCTTACTTTAATTGCTATATTTAAACTACTCTGGTGCAAGTATTGATAAAAAAGTGTTTGAATATTATTCAGAAGTAACTGGCTGTTTTTATTGCTAAATTCCAAAAGCCTCATGAGAAAACACGCAGAAGCAGCAGATTGAGTACATTGAGCCACTGACCATCTGTCTGTTAATCATTCACTTTTTTATTAAACCACCAGCTGGTGGAGGCAATGGGAATGTTGTCTTCAGGTAGAAGAAGCATTATGGACAGCATATGGGTACAGTAGCAGCATTGGGATGGACAGAAGACCAGTTAAACACAGGCCTGCAAAGCATTCACATAATGGAAGGATGATCATCTCTGTTGAGCAGAGGATGGAGTGTGTGAGAGAGAAAAAAAATATAGCATGTGTGTGTGTAATAACAGAATATTGAAAGAACCCAGTCCCAGCTGATGCTTCCCCCAGTGTTTCCTGTTGTGCGTTTGGACTTTTGCTTCTTGCTCCCCTGTCAGGCACTGAGATCCACCAGCTTGTAAAGCGAAGCAGGGTATGAATGTCACAAGCACAGTCTTACAATCTGATCATCGTTCATTGCTTTAAATCTGGAATGATTGTCCCTGCAGAGCAGAGCGGGCCTGCTGCATAGGAGCACTTTCAAGTAAACAATATAACAACAGCGAACACAGCTGCAAACAATGCAGACGTACTCTGTGTCCGGTTAAACAACCGAGACGCCCATCGTGGCTGAACAGATTGAAGGGCTGTTTGTCCATATGTGCTGTTTGCAGAGGCTGTTACATGTGGAAACAGCGACCACCAGTGGTTACAAACGGCAACCGAATATTCAAAGAAAGGCATTCAGCTTTAGGACACTGATGTTGCCTGTAAGGTGGCAAGAAAACTGCCAGCATACAGTACATACAATATTAATGAACAGGCCTGAAAGTGAAATCAAAGTCATTTCATAGTTAAAGAGTTAAAACCTACGCCCCTACAGATATGAAGTAAACAGAATCATTCTACACTAAGACATATGTAGGAAAAATTTCAAGCACATGTACAGTATCTTAAAATTCATTCCTGTCTTTATGAGGTAAAACAACAAGGGCAAGAAGGAACTAAAGCAAACAACAAAACAGAAAAAAAGAATTCAAGGAATCGTTGGACGTTTGCGCTTGTTCGCTTTCCTGCCCAGAGAAGATTGGCACCACTCACATAAATGTACGTTAAATACTAAGCTGGAGCCAGGAGACATTAGCTTAGCTTAGCATAAAGACTGACTATTAAATAGTCACATATATAGATGTATAATTGACTGTAAAAATAACAACTTGTCTTTTTACTCTTTGTTTTCTGAATGAGTCAAACAAAGAAGTCAACACAGCCAGGCTAGCTGGTTCCCCCTGTTTCCAGGTTTTATGCTAAGCTAAGCTAACCAGCTGCTGATTGTAGTCTCACATTTAGCGTAGACGTACGAGAGAGGCATCAATCTTCTTGCCTAACTCTCAGCAAGAAGGCGAACAAGCGTATTTCCCAAAATGTCAAACAATGCTTTGCGTGTTCTTGAAACAGTGAAAGAAATAAACATATATGGCTACAGTGTTTCTAAGATAAAATGAAATCAATATAAATATCTCTCTTTAATAGCAGCCAACATTTGTGAAGAATAGTTTAGATTTTGATCTGAATTAACACAAGAATTATCAAACATGGATTATAATCTACATTTGTGTGGGGAGCCGAAACAAGTAAGGTATAGTCTCTTTCACATTAACTGCTGTCAAACAATAGCCTTAATGAACTGAACCACCGGGCTTTGTTTTGTAGACACAATCATACAAGTATCACACATGCAAAAAACAAACAAACAAACAAAAAAAACAACTCGTTCACACATACAAACAGTGGAAAAGCATAGGTGTGTGTCATTCATGGACATGTTTAATGTCGAGGTTACTTTTTGTGACATTGATGATGCTCAACATGTTAGATGAGGTCATTAATACTGTGCAATTATCAAGTTTGATTATGCGTAAAATTGGCAAAAAAATATATAAGACACATAACCTCCACAGGCGAAGGTGTTGGCACTTTCACACACCCCGCCACCCAGGAAACTCCACTCCACCCCACCCCCCCACCCACTGTGGCGAATAGTCTAGGCATAGGTATAGCAGACGTTGTGTTTGAGGTCAAAGGATGCAAAAACATGAAAGAGACAAAGAAAAAGAGAGACTGACTAAGGACAATTTTGCTTGTGGATGGCTGCAGTTTAGCATTTTTCAAAAACAAATATACATATACATACAGTACATACATACAAATATATCTGTCAATTTATAATACAGTGATTTTTTTAATTCATAATCATCTCTTAAATAAATTGCAGTTCATTGCACTTTGTTAAAATAATTAATTATATGATTTCTCTTAAAGGCAATAGTGTGATTTTTTTAAAGGTGAAAAAGATAGTGTACCATAAGCCTGATTTAGGATAATAGTAAAAATAACAAGATCTGTAATATACATACTGTATCTGTAAAAGACCCTCACCTCCTCATTTACATGAATGGATGTTCGTCTCCATATATGTAGCATGTCCTTTTTGATATGACACGTGTGCCCCATGCACACGTTTGTGTACATGCTCGTGCATGCTTGTATGCCGGTTTATGTCATATCATTTCTCCACGCATACATATATACATACAATATTATAAAATAAATAAATACAGGAAAACATTCTTGGTTCGTGGTTTAACGGTTTATTCCAAAGCGGTTTTTGGTGCAGTCTTTGACCAAGTGTTGCTCTCTGCTTGTTTGGGTTTGAATCCTCGCTGATGGGATCAACAGTCAACTGAGCCTCCCTGAAAGATGCACGGGCAGGGGAGTGTGTGTTTGTGTGTGTGTGTGTGTGTGTGTGTGCGTGTGTGTGCGTGTGTGTTTGTGGGAATGTGACTGTGTTTGAATACGTGTGTGTGCAAAAACAGTCTGTGTCCAGTGTAAGAAGGGGGGACCAAAGTCTTTGGCCTGAGGACAAAATACAGCAAGTGTTGTATTACGTTTGTGTGTGTGTGTGTGTGTGTGTGTAGGGGA
Organism: Centropyge bicolor; assembly: GCA_037975185.1. Classification (NCBI taxonomy): domain Eukaryota; kingdom Metazoa; phylum Chordata; class Actinopteri; family Pomacanthidae; genus Centropyge; species Centropyge bicolor. The sequence goes on along the minus strand of JBBMOC010000021.1, from coordinate 6,893,184 downwards.
AAGGGGGAAAGGGTTTGCATGCACTCTGTCGTCCTCTGGTCCAAGTCACCGCTATGAAAGTGTCAGATTGTCCCAGAAAAGAAGCTCAGTCACAGATTCTGTCCGAGTGCACCCTCTGTAAGAGGGTGTAGTACAGCAGGGATTCTGACAGCGTTCAGGTGGGGGTGCACAGGGTGACGCAGCACCCGTCTTCCCCACTGCCCCTCTAAGAAAGGGTCTCACTGACTGACTGACTGGGGGCTACTGGTTGGAGCAGAACCCTCACTCCACTCGCCTCCGATCCCCACTTTCCCTCATCTCCATCTACGCCACCGCTCCGTGTGTGTCCACGAGACAGGGTGGAGGGTCCGGGTCTCCACCGGGCTCGGCGGGGGCTAGATGGGTCCCTCGTTGTGGGCACTGTGGTTGCTCCTGCTGAGGCCCACACAGTTCTGCTGCTGGTTGAGCAAGTGTGACGTCTCGTTGGCCACGACTACGGACACGGCAGGGGTGGTGCTAGTGGTGCTGGCTGTGGTCGTGACAGCGGCGGGAGTCTCCACTCCGTCATGGAGTTCTGTCAACGTGAGTTCGATCTTAGTGAACTCACTGTCTGTTGATTGGGGCGTTTTGTCCATCCGTGACGCCATCACAGCGTTCTGGTACTGTTGGCGTGTTACCTGGAATCAGAGAGGATGGAGCCACGATGAGGTCAAGTGTCACAGCAGAGGGCTGAGACTGACTGGGCTGGTAAGTACTGTACCCAGCAAGATGGGTTTTTATCTTAAACCTGTTCTATAACCTTAGTTTGGGTAAAACTGTCTTCAGGTGTGTGTGTGTTTATGTGTGTATGCAGGTTGGTTTATGTGTGAAATAGATGTGTAACATGTATAAAAATACATTTTCATTTTGCTCCCCAAAAAACACAATTGTGAGTTTGATGAGTGCTGAATAATAATGATAATATTTATTATCATTCTCTGTGACTTAATCAAGTTCATCACAATGAATGTTCTTGAACATAGCTACAGTATGTAAAAATATTCTCTAAAAATTGAAATGATTTTTTAAATTTAATTTAGAAATCATTTAATAAAGCCAGTAACCCTACCACTTAATCAGCTGCCAGTCAAAAAGAATCTCGGTTTCAGTAGATTAAAAAAAAAAAAAAAACGAATTCCACATGATTTATTTGTGCTTGTAGGTCATTTGTACTTGTAGGCACAAAAACAACAATGTCGGCTCGAGTGTCACAGAAACAGTTGCGTTTGGTTAATAGGTGTCTACATGAGTACCATCTGATTAAAACATGATAAAAACTGGTAAAACGCCTATTTTTTTCACTGAAAAAGTATATAATAACAATAATAATAATAATAATAATAACAGTAATAATAGATTTTTTTGGCCATGATCTTGACACAACTTATAAAAAAGTTTTAGCAAACAGTTGCCTATTTGCACATCCACAGTCCTGTTTCTGGCAGTGTGATGAATTTAAGTCCAATATTCACACTATTTTAGATCTGTTTTTGGTCTCCACCAACTCCAGAGTGAGTGAGTGGCTGCTAAATGTGCCACTATGTTCACCAGCTATTAAACCAAAACAATGAGCTGAAAGATGCTAAAATGCTCCATATTGTTGAGAGGAAGTGCAGAGTTGGGAAATAACTCTTGCATGTGACTGATTTCAAATTACACTTTTAAAGGCTCTTTTTAATATAATGATATTGTGCAGCTTTAAATTTACGTCGAAATTCTATTTTATTTTATTTAATAAAAGTTTGTTGTCAAATAAACACATTCTAATACATTTGCAAATTTGTAGGAATAATTGATGTATATATAATGATTAGACTTATTTCACAGATTTTTTAATTATTGAAAAATAGCTATTAATTTGTACAGAATCTTATCAATAGGTAATACCAATTATTGAACCTTTTTAAAACTTCATCTATTTGTCTTCATGCCTTCGCATGTAAGATGTTTTATTAGACATTTTTATGAATCTCTTTTTGAACTGTCCAATTAAACTTAATCAATAAATTGCAGAGTAACTATATCACAAATCTTTAAGACCTCAGTATCAGCAGGTTCAACATAAGCATCTACATGTTGGTATTAAACATATTGGTCAAAACAGTAAAGTCATTTATATTCAATGTGCCTTTCTTGCTCACCTGTGTGTGTTCTCACCTTTATAAACTGCAGGTCTGAGCGCGCTCTGACTGAGTAGTCAGGTACATAGATCTGCAGGAAGGAGTTGAGCTGGTTGTTGCTGCTGCCAAGTGTTGGGGTGATGGCGTCTATTCGATCACCCCTGTTCAGAGAGTCTGAGTGGTTGAGTCCAAATGACCGTGGAGGAGATTTATTTTCTGTTAGGAGGTGATGTGAAAGGAGAGTACAATTAGCCCCCTAAAATACGTGAAATAGGGCCAAGTCTACATAAAAAGAAACATAAGCTTTATTACATAGAGTTATTGCTTAACTGGAAGACAAATGAAAATCAAAAATAAAATGAGACATAAGACACAAAATATTGAGCTCTCACAGATTTGTCATTTGTCATTGATCATTAGGCTTGACACAGAGCCACTAATAGAACATGGTGGGAACATCTTTCTGAAATAGTAATCCAAAGTACTGCTGTGTTTATTTTGTGTCTCAGAAAAATATTTCCACTTCTGGTCGATCAAGAATTATTACTTATCACTGACCGTGTGTTATCATTGGGTAAAAATTTCTGTTTGGACTTTCCTTTATGAGCAAATACCTGCAAAACTAATGACATTCCCATCAGGTTCAGTTGTACTTTGAGTTTAGAGCTAATTAGCTTGTGTTAGCATGCAAACACACTAAACTCAGATTGTGAGCATCATAAACATTAGGGTGTAAACATTACACCTTGTTCACATTGACATGCTAGCATTGCCACTGTGAGGATGTTAGCATGCTGACGTTAGCACTTAGTCTTGTTAATAAAAGTGGAGGTGCCAGTCATCAATCAATTGATAGTCTTTCACATCCCAACTGATCTGATATATCTCTAAGTTTATATGACAGTTGTATATTGTTGTTGTGTCTGGTTGGGAGCAGGTACAGCACATTGCCTATTTGTACATATTTCACAGATTTTGACAGCCACAGAGGCAACTCTGGTGATGTGCCTGCTCTAACTCACAATGTTCTCTGAAACTCGAGCTGCTCAACAGCTCCATCAGCACTTAGGATTGTGTGTACCGGTGACATTTTTCCAGGTCAAGTGTTAGATATTAGCACAGATGCTTGCTGTGATGTATGGAAATCCAATTTCTACATAAGTCGTTAGGTGAGGGGAGTTTCATCCAGCAGGTATTGAGTCGGTGGTCTCCAGTGATGCTGCTTCCTTCTATGTGCCACCACATAGAAGTTCTTTTTTTTGTATTTTTTTTTTTTTTTTTTTTACATTTTTAATTAAAGCCAGATTATGTTTTCCACTTCTTAAAGAAGCCTAGCGAAAATCACACACAACAAAGTGGAAACGGCTTGGCCAACGCTAATGCTACTACGCAGACTGGAATGTATGTAATCCCATGTAGGAATATGAGTGTGTGTGTGTGTGTGTGTGTGTGTGTGTGTGTGTGTGTGTGTGTGTGTGTGTGTGTGTGTGTGTGTGTGTGTGTGTGTGCAGACTGAGCACAGTGGGCCAAAGACCTGGCATGTGAACCCTTGTGGATTAGTACTCCACTTTTTCGGGGCCACAGGGGCCAGGTCAATACAGAAAACGGTGGTGTGTGTCAAGAATACACACATAATGCATTTACGCAGTAACACTCAAACGTGTGCGTGGCGGGGCACCACACTGGATGAAAAAAGCACATTAAGAGGTGCACTGTAGGTCACTGCCAAAGAGAGGAAGACAGTGTATTTGTTCAAGTGCATTTCCGGATACATGTAGGTGTGTTTGTGTTCATGGCAGCATGTCTGTAGTAATGTATGTTGTGTGTGCGCTCTGTGTACGTGTGCCCGTGCATGTGAACATATGTGTGCGTGCATGTCTTTGTATGTGCGCTCAGTGGTGTCCGGCAGGGGGCTGTAGCTGTAGGTCTTGTTTATGCAGTCAGAGGGTTAAAGGTTAGGGGCGAGCGGGGCGGAGCCTGGGTCCGCTCTGGGGCCTCCAGTCTCCAACACCATTCAGCCACTTGACTAATGGCTCAGGGGATGAGGGTGTTAAGTCTCAATCTGAATCTGTTTTCTTCTCTCCCTCTTTCTCTTTCATTATATACGCATGAATATACAGTACGTGTTGCAATCAGGTACAAACAGGCTTCAGACTCGCACCCATCAGTCGCAAAGTTATGCAATACAAAACACCACTCATGCAGGCGATGAGGATGAAAACAAGCAAATACAGGGTGAGGACACGGGATGATATTAGTGTGACATTAGACGTGAAGATGGGTGTATGTATAAACAGAAAAGGCTACTGTACCTGGAGATCCTGCTAGTGATTCAGCCCTACTAACCACAAATGTCCGAGACAGGGACAGAGGCACTTGGGGGAGAGAGGGAAGACACAAGAGAAGAAGAATAAAAGAAAGAGAAAAGTGTGTTAAAGTTGGGAATAATCACTGCATACCAGTAGTAAACATGGATTACATCTTGTAGGAAAACATCAGCAGCACTTTTTCTTTTTTTACTATTATTCTCGGCATGACAGGAGCAATAGCTGATCAACTAAGATGAAGTCAAAATAAATGTACTACTAGCACACCATCATGTCTAATCATGAAGTATCTGATATCTGATTTCTGCCTCCTGAGTGCCTGTACATGTGCCAGAAAAGTTATTCTACTATTTGACCAGTAGGTGTCTCTCAGATCCCACCACCCATGTGAATTCAGATCAGTTGAAAATGGCTGAGAATAGCACTGTAGTTTATGAATGAACTGAGACTGAGCGGATCAGTAGGTGACGCTTTCTCATGATGTCACTGCAGGACAGCCTTGTCAGTCCTGCGATCATTGTTCATAATTATTCATATAAGCACATTGAGGTTTTCAATCACAGGAAATCCTCAACTGATCTGTGCTTTGCTAGCTCAGTGACACAACCTGGCTACAAATCAAATGAAGGACCATGTAAAGGCAGACATGTGGAACTGTTAAAAATGATTTAGGACATAGAGTCCAAATCTCAAATGTTAACTGTTGTCACAAGCACAAAGAGAAACACCCGTATAATAACCTTGCTTAAACAAATTAATAACTCTAAAATTATGATTTTATTGCAAAGCTGTCTGAGTAAATAATACATAAAAAAAGAATATGAATCTGATACTTGGTGCATCAGTCAGTCCCAAAAAGCAACAATTTGATGCCCAGTCCTGCTTGAGACACACCTTAAAGTAACAAAAATCTATGGTGAAACACTCAAAGACCAGGTGAGTCTGTCAGAGATTTTACCTGGGGAGGCCGTCAGAGCCATCATCCCGTAGAAGGAGAAGGGTCCTGCTTCAAACTTCATTCCTTCTTTTCCTGCCTCCACCTCCACTTTCCCCTGTGACGGTAAAATCCAGAGAGAAGCGTCACTTCAACAATGTTCTGTACAACACATTATATTTCTAATACAACTTTGTTAAAGAAAGAATAACAACCTGAGCAACTCATATTACAGACCGGTTTTTACATTTAACAAGTTTTCCTTTCAGATTGTGCACTTGCTATTACACTTCATTACTAATTAACTCTAAATAGCATGTTTTCTGTTCAGAGCATTAGTGCTTCATTGTGTCAGTTACTCTTTTTATCGAGGATTTCTGCTGCAGCTTTGCAGTTACACTTTCACCCTATTCAAAATGTGCCACTTTCCTGCTAAAATATATTTATTCATCCTACCCGTGAGTTTAGAACAAATCCAGCTTCCCACCCTCCCCTCTTTCCTTTCCTTTTTACTACTTGTCGAAAATCTGTTTAATAGCTCCCAATCTGCTCCTAAAACCCAATCTCAAGGGCACTGACCCCACACTTGTCCTACCTGGACCTCATTTGATCCAGGACTACTACACATATTAACCCAGTGGACTGATAGGAGAAATACACAAAGTTTGTGAATGTCAAATTGTTTACAGTATCAAATGCATTCCAAGAGCTGATTTTAACTATATACTATACGCAGAGTGTGTTTTGTATTTGTAGTATTTCCACTGTGGAGAAATGACAGGTGGGACTTTCCTTTGTCTTGAGCCTTTTTAAAGACCTGACACTCTCTCTAAAAAGAGGAAGACTTCACCATCAACATACTGAGACAGACAGAGCAAACATTCAGACCAGTTTTCAACCTGTAATACTACTTGGGAGGTCAGCAGTACTTGTTTTGATCTGCTTTTGAATAATTGTAACTCTATAGTAGGATTTATGAAGGCATCTGTAAAGAGATAGCAGCAGGGAGAAAAGAAAAGTGAGGTGTATTCAGCACCACTGATGACTAGTATGACATCGGGTTCATTAATGGCTCGAAAGCTGTGAAATACACATATGTCACAGTTTCGATTTGTGTTGTGAAAAAAGTGTTTAATCGATAGACGATATTATTTTCTTAACACTGAGCTCTGTGTCATTTAGAACAGACATGTATATCGCTAACGAGTTGTTTATCTTTGGTATTGCTGCTTGCTTTAATCCAAAGTGCCCTGCAGTATAGTCATACCATGCATACCTTTTTAGGATGCGTGGCCCCTGTGGGAACAAACCTGCTGTGTTAGATGGATGACTGTGAAAAACTGTAGGACCAAGGAAAACAATAGCTTGTACTAGCAGCAGCATGTCCCAGGCTTAAATGTGCTTATAAGATGTAGTGTAGTGTTGTGCCATTTGATTACTACTGTTGCTATTGTTCTTTTTAACCAGTGACCTAAATTAATATTGTGCTATCAAGTGTTTTAAATGTCAGACGCAGAGTCCAGCAGTGTACCTTACTGTGTCCACACACCTGCAGTATGAGGATGAAATAATCCACGGGCTTGTTCCTGTGGAAGAGGTAGTGCTCTGCTGCCCGCTTGTTCTTCTCATCATATTTCAGCTCCTGGATGACGTTGGGGTGCTTCAACAAGCGCAGCAGAATCTTTTCTGACATTTGCACCGGTGCAAACGGCTCGACCTCTGAGGAAAAACAGAGAGGGACAAAGAGGGAGATATAAATTATAGCCCAACCAATACTAGGTTTTGAGGCTGATACCAATATCAATATTGGAGAGTTTACAAAAAAATCCAGTGATTTCCTCTCCAGTAGTCATTTTTTTACACAACGAATTATTATTATTTATTTATTATTATTATGACATTATTAAGAATTTGTAGAGATTTTTGATTTTGTCTAGTTGTTAAGTGGTGATGGTTAACAAGCAATTTAAGAGAATTTGTAGCATTCACCAATTTTCCAACAAAATTCTCGAGTTCTCCAGACCTGTTTTACAAGTCGTGTACACAGAATCTGTAAGAACACACCCATTTGACAAAAAAAAAAAATCATAATGCCCTTTTCTGAACGACTTTTGAGTTTAAATATGTTACAGGAATTGACAAAAATAAAAATAAACCAGAGTAAAACAAAATGCTGAATTAATATTTTGTTCACCACATCGCCATCATGGCTTGTTAAATTACTGGGAGGAGAACATGTTTTCTTTCCCCCTTTTTTCTGATTTTTATGGCACATATATTACATGACAGATTCAGTAGTTGTTGCTCCTCAGGTGAAGAGCCCACATCCAGTATCTGTGTGACTGTCATGGACCATCTAAGTCATGGACCACCACGCTGTAGAAAGACATTTTATGGCATCAAACTTGATGTTGAACCATTCACTCTTTATTTCTGTTACTGCTAATGATACACTGCTGGCAGCTGTAGCCTAATGTAGTATGAACATTTTCTGTTTCAGGTCCCTGAACACAACAATAGACACTGCTACATTTGTGTCTGTCTGCTGATTTCCAACAGCAAGACTTGAAGCTCTATGTTGTGAAACTCTTTTTGTGAAACTTTTTTACTCCAGGGTGTCATTTTTCTGAATGAAACTTGCCAAAAACACAATGAAACAAACGGGGCTGTACCAAATAGTCTGAAGCTTCATTCATAGCATTGACATTCAAATTCCAAATCAACACACTACAGTATTATATTATTTGCAGAGTTAAATTCCAGTGGTGGCTGCGGAGGATTGTTTCCAACAATCCAAACATATTCAACAACTCAAGATGGATGTGAAGTGCAAAAGTCAAGATTTAATGAAAACAATAGATGTAAACATTTCCAAAACAACAGCTTTTTATCTAATCTGCCTTAATCCATATTTGTTGGTGTTTAGCCTGTCGAAAACATTTTCACTACCGTCAAAAAACCTGCACACGCCTGTATTAACGGCGCAAACTAGCAGCAAACTAACAGCACCATAAATTACAAAAAAGGGGACTTAATGTTTATATTCACTTTCATAGCAACAAAAACTCTAGAAGGAGAAATCACCAGTTTGGAAGTATTTTAAGATCGATGATCCCAGAGGCAGTTTTTAGGGTGATGAGGTCATAAAAAATGATGACAGACATTCAAAGGTCAAGGTCATTCAACTTCACCTCCTGATGAAGAGGTGGCATTCATCAGGAAGAGAGTTTGAGTCGGCCTCATACAAACAAACAAACGGGAAAAAGTATAAGAAGTTTGGATAAGAATATGAAAATATTCTTGCATATGTTTCTCCATATTCTAATTTCACTATTATTTTTAAAGTCTAATCTCTGTATGTTTGATGCCTGTTAAGAAGGATCCCTCCTCCATTTCTTTTCCTGAAGTTTTTTTTGTGTCCCATTAAACATTTTATTTGTGGAGTTTTTCCTTATCCAATTCTAAAGACAGAAGGTGTATTATGCTGTTATTTTATTTGTGAATTTGGTTTATGTAAATGAACTTATCCTGAAAGGTTTTCAAAAAATATTTTGCTACATTCCTTGTTTAACCTTTTAGTGCATCTGTCAAACCTGACCGAAAAGTCATTTCTAACTTTTAAAGACTGTGACTGGTCCGCTTCAACCACCTAATGGGCCAATCAGCTCCTTCAACTCAGCGGCGGTGATATGTGTCAGCTGGCTGCTGGCTCCACCACCAGGAACTAAACTCCCTAATAGTCTTTAGAGGAACTTAATCAATGCTTAGCTGCTAGGTCAAAGTTCCAAAGCAAATCCATCTGCGAGGAGGCTATATTCAACTTCTGCTGCTGCTACTATAGTAGTACATGGATATTCTGCAGCCTGTTCAGAAATTCATTTCCCAAGGGAAAGCGGGTGAAATATTTCACATTTTACACTAAGTATGCCGACTTGTGTGAGAACCCCGATCATAGGCCAAAAATGCTGGATGTGATGTCACTGAGGAACGAGTGTAAGCAAACAGGGTGGTGTTTTTAAAGCTGTGAGCTAAGATCCCAACGTGTAACCTTCAGTGCATGACACGCAAGCAAATAGACGCCTGCATTTTTTTTTTTTTTTTGGATCGTCTGCACAGACATCCCGTGCCGCGCTCCCGAGAGGCCTTCCACCTCTTCACAAACACACACACACACATGCAAACCAACACCCTTGTTGTGAGTCCTCACACAACTCATTCCCTCACACACACAAACAACAGATACTCATTCTACACACATACTCACTCCTCCCTACCCGTAGGGGCACATGCACACACAGAGCAGCTCACACACACACTCACACACACACATACACACACACTCTCCCCACAGTGAGGGCACACTGGGGGAAGTCAAGCAGCAACGCAGCCCACTTGCCTGTTGCTAGGAAACGTAGGGTAGCCAGCAGAAGCTGAGGTGATATTTTAACCTTCATTTCATTGTCGGTCGGCTTGAAGGCCGAGAAATCCTGCTTCCTTTCCCGATGGGTGATTTTCTTCTTTGTCTTGTTGTCAGCTGAGGAGGGAAAATGAAAAGTCGAATGTTAAGACACAAACTAAAAGTTTTCGTGCAAGTGGAAAAGGACGACCCACGCCACTCCACAGACACTGAGCGAGTCCTCCCAGGTCACAGGGTGACTAAACTTGAGTTACCCAAAGCTTATTGCTTTTTCCGGAAATGTAGCTGTGGCGTTCTTCTCAGAACTAAAAGAGAGCTATAGGGGGCTACACTGTTAGCTTACCACATTCTTAGCATTACTTAAAGCCATATGTATTAGGGCAACAAATAGACTGGCACGTACTCCATGTCTGCAGGCCTTTGCTGATACCATTAGAGGTGTAACAGTACAGTCTGCTTGTGGTTTGTTATGATTCATGAAACAGGCTTTCCAGTTTGGCAGGGAACAAACTTTTAAGAAATTTGGAAGTAAAACAAATTGTGATTGTACTAAGTAATTCTTTCGTTCCTGAGTGTAAAAGAACATCTTATACCATTGTTATTCTTATAAAAATAGCATTATGTTGTAGATTTTGGTCCACAACATTAATTAAATAATCTCTTAAATGAAAAAACATAAAGCAGAAGTAAAACAAAATATCATCAAGAATTGAAACTTAGTTGATTGATATTTTTACAAACCATAACTGAAACACTGTCACACAAACTGATTTTACATGAGGACATTTTGGAAGTTGCTATCATCAATATTTTTATATAATTCTATAGGTAATTTGAAAGAGGTCACATAGAGGTAGACTGAACCCACAGTTCCCTTTGTTTCATCCTTGTTTTAGCATCTTTCAGCACATGTTTTGGTCCCTGCGCCCAGCGTTCTTTCCAGATTCAGCGGGACAAAGTTAGCTAGTGAACATTTAGTTTCTAAGGAGGCAGATGGTGGGGAGCAAACCAGAGCTACAAAGAGAGATCATTTAGATTAAATTTGTCCAGTGGGCACAAGCACAAGTCCAAATTATTACTAATATCTGATCATTCAGTGTTAAGGTGGACAGTTTAAGGTGGCAATAGGCTGCAACATGGACATGTTTACACATCCAGCAGACACGGAACAACAGTGACATTAAATTGCTAAATGCTCCACCGAGCTCACCAGCAATTTGCTAACTGTGGTTGGTAGGTGCTGCAGATAGCAGACAGTTTGTTTATCAGAGCTTTTTCACTGAAAACAGGTGCCTGTTTACTGGGGCTGATGAAACCACAATTAGATGGACGTAAAACCGAAACAATGCCATTAAGCTGAGGGAAACTACAGGCTCAGGGGATAATTCTCTGTGGGTTCATCACGACGAGCGACACCTTTCTCATTACGTGTTGTCATTTGATTGTTTTTGTTTGTACAAAAATATTGATTAGTGTGGCTTTAATAATGCACTTAAATCTGAATTTTATGTATGCAAAAAAAGGGCACAATTCAGAATTAACAACTGATTTAGCTAAAATTGAAATACTATTCTGTCACATTTTCACAGATGATATATTATTACACCCCCAGGTACCATAAAACATTTGCTAAGGTTTAACAGCGATAGTGCTTATTTTACTATTTTACTAAAATGCATATTGAGATAGCTGTGCTGCAAGAGTTCGACTCATGTCAAGTTGGTTGAAATGGTTTAACAGATCTAATAAACAGAGCCCAGTGGGACAACTTTATGGATTTAGACTGGTGCTCTCACTGTGGCAGTCTAGAGAGTCCTCAAGGTCTTATAGGGGTATGAACTATAAGAGGGAAACCTACTGTACAAGTCAGTCTCATCCAGGATCTCAGACTTGATGATTTCCTCAATAACGTCCTCCAGGGTGACAATACCCAGAACCTCGTAGAAAGGGTCTCCTTCACCCTCATTGTTCACCCTCTGAACTATGGCCAGGTGGGATTTTCCTAGCAAAACATACATGCACACATACACAAAGACAGGTTATAAAGTTAGGGTCATATAATGATAAAGAGAGGTAAATATAGGTCAGACAGTGATGGGGGTACAAGGGAACAAACAGGCAGGGACACACATGGAAATTTTCATTTTAGAATGTATCAATTTAATATGTGTCAGATAAATACTTTACACGTGGTATTTTACACTGTGACATCGGCACAATAAATCGCTCACATAACACTGAGTCTGCAGTATGCATTACAGCAGTCAATTCAACACACACAGAGCAGGTGACACAAACTGTTCTCCATATCACTTAAATGACCAGGGATGCAGTGGGAAGTGTTAACAGTGCCAGCAGAAAGGCAAGAGAGAGTCAGAGAGACAGACAGACTGACAGTCAAACAGTCCTCAGTTTCATCATATTAGTCCCCTCAGCCCTCCCTCCCTCCACATCTGTGTTCCCAGGACCCTCCTGTGAGCTGTACAATCTGAAAAAAAAGAGAAAGAAACAAACTGCTGTGTATGCAGAGAATACTGTCAAGCAAAACGCTAAACAAATTCTTTGCCTTTTCTCAGCTTGTGATCATTTAAAAGGAATTTTCCAGAGGCCCAGGCTAATATTAGCCCCTGCAAAATGAAGTTTCCATTCCGCCCCGGCGATATTCTCACCGAGCGAAGGAACAGACCGGGCGAAGCCTCCGCTGTGTGATCAGATTGTCTCGAAATGGGCCGTTTGCATGCAGATACACCTGGGTGTAAATAATGGGGGGGACGTCAGTGTGCTCAAGTGTACGTGTGCACGCACGTGTGTCAGAGTGCACGAGTGTATGGGTGCGCGAACCTTTTTATTTTTGGAAAACACCGGCACATCACTGAGTCAGTGCTTAGATGCTGTTTCAGCTAACGCTGGCTGCTGTGGTGCAGGGGGGCTCAGGCTGAAAAGACTGGGGGCTGATCACTGAGAGTGTTTTATTGCACTGCAGCTCCCTGCTTCCTCACAACGCTATGACAGCACAGTGAAGTGCAGGGTACAGAGCCAGACAGTCCTAGTGTGAGAATGTTGTGAGCATTAGATGCAGAATTGATGCTTTCAAGAAATATACTCAGGTTACACGTAATAGGTTTGCAGCATAGGATTCCCAAAGAGAGGTATTAATAATGTAAACACCAGAAATCCACCATTAAAAAGAGTCTGCAAACGGCAGGCAACATTTAAGTCTAATCAAAGTGTCTGAGAACGGTAGAGACTTCATATTTCTATTAAGATGTCTGTGACATCTTGAGCACAACTCTTTATCACTGAGGGCTGGGTTTAACTAGGGCAAACACAAATGGAGCCTCAGTGGGTTATGGCAATCAGGCCTCAGAAGTCCTTGAGCAAGCAATTACTCTAAACTGCCCAGAGAGGGAAAGGCAAATGGAGAGGCCAGCACAGCACAGCGAAACAGATCAATGCTCACTTCCTTCACTTTAATGCATTCACCCCACTCAAGTCAGGTTTATCAACAAAGCTTCTAAATTCATTTTTCTAGGAAAAGAATGTTGAGCCTAATAACACAATGACATTGAAAGTGTGAACTGAAAGGAACTGAACATGTAATTTCAGAAAATGTGCCAGTGAGGTAACATGATTTAATTTAAGAGCAAAAGAAGTCTTAAGTCTCTCATCACAGTCACCTGTATTTGTTTCTGGTATTTCATTTTTAAGGAACAGTTTGATATTTTGAGAAAGAAATTTTCTTTCTTCCTTAGTTAGATGAGAAGTTCCACTATCATGTCTACACAGTAAATATGAAGCTACTGTCAAAAATTAACAATTTGACCAAATAATCTTAAAACAAAGTCGACTTACTGGGTTTTCCAGAGCTTTTAACATTTAACTCCATATACGTATTCTGATAATTATAACAATGCATATTTCCTGTTTACACACTATGACTATAGTAACCAGTACTACTTCTTACTTCTGGCCATGATCTCCCTTTTTATACATCCACCTGCTACCGAGATCCACCACCTACATATACAAATCAGCAATGTCTCACACCTGGAGGTCACGTGATGACAACAGAAGAACTACTGCGAGATGTGGTTGAACGCTGCCGAAAAAGCTAGTAAGTTGACCTTGGATTGTCCCCAAGGACCAAAATGAACTTTCATGCTCAAGAATCCACAGCACTTTTAAACAATATCGAAGCCCACTGAATATTTAATGTCCATAGAAAAAGTTAGCAACATTCAAGAGCGATTTCCCAAATTAATTTAAAATGATATTATATTTCAAGCCCCTACAGAATGCACTAAATAACAGGAAACCTTACTGTACAAGATAATGTAATCCAACAACACCAAACACCACAGCCTGAACAACTACAAGTTAAATCAACACCTCTCTGACATAGTCTAAGCAAAAAGTGAGCATTGTAATGATTCAAGTGTCTTTAGCAGAGATGTAGTATTTGACTGACTCTATTGCAAAACTGTTATTGTGATCACCCCGCACGTATGGGAATGACAGGCTCAGCTTTATCAGAGGAAAAGGAACGACCAATGGGAATGTGCGTCAACATAACCTCACCTTTCTGACACAGAACGAAGCCCGACCTCTGACCTATATGTGAGCCGACTGATAAGAGGTGGAGGACATCACTGAAATCAACACACAATCTCTGCTCTTTAAGCAGCCACGTTCCCGCACACACTAAACACACAAATGTAACAGCACCACACATTTGTTTGACAAGTTAAACTTATCCCATCAGGATGTTTGTTCACATCAAGAGCACTTTCCATCACCTCCTTCTAGGTGGGTTTTGGGGGTTAACTATTAGAGATGACCCGTCGTAAGAGCTTTAACAGAGGTCACACAGGTCACTAGTTAAAAAACAGAGAGATTAGCATGTTTATGCAAGTGTAATAGTGTTTATTCTAAAGTTTTTTTGATCAGTACCATGGAATAGATGGCAAAGGGAAATTCACACACTAACTGTTCCCTTTATACTATTCTGTGTATTTTCTGTGGAAATTATCAGGCTATATATACATAGTCAACTAGTGACTAGTGATGGTTTGAGTAAATGTTTTGCTATGCTAGTGGAGTGACTCAAGGGGTGATTATGTCAGTCACTTTGTCAGTTGAATGATTAAATTCTGTCATTAAATTTTGATATTCATTGTGTCAAGAGGATGAAGTCCATGAACTTGATCCCCTGATTTTTCATCTAGCGCCACCATGAGATCAAATGTATTACTTGTCCTGAGAAAAATACCCACATCTTCTACATAGATTGGCACACACTTCGGTGAAGACATTTATGGTTCCCTCGTGATAAACCCTAATTACTACCAAAAAATTGCTACCAAGAGGTTATTCATGGCTTGGACTATAATAATGGTGATCCATTGAGATTGTCACAAAATTTGGTACATGATTCTCAGAGGATGAATCCTACTCACTTTGGTAATTCCTTGACTTTTTCTCTAGTCATTTCTTGTTCATAGAGAAATGTCTTAACAACCATTGGATAGATTTCAATGAAATTTTGTACATACATTCATAATTTAATGAATTATGAATTGTAATGACTTTAGTGATCTCCTAAATTGTCATCCAGTGACATCATCAGGTCAAGTTTAGCCTAAAACCTGCAAAACTTATGACATTCCCATCAGCCTTAGTTGTACATTATGTTCAGTGTCACCCAACAAAGTTTAGAATGTAAAATGATGACCATGCTAAATATCACCTGCTACACATCAGCATGTTCACACTGTCATTGTCAGCATGCTAGCAAGCTAACATCAGCATCAAGCTCTAAGCAGCCTCACAGAGCCACTGGCATGTCTGTAAACTCTCAATCTTGTTGATGGCAACAGTCTACGACCATGCTGGTGGCTCTGTGATTCATCCTCTAGGGACCACGGATGTCTGTAGAAATTTTCAGAACAATCCATTTACAGATGTTGAGATATTTCAGTCCAGACCAAAGTGGTGGACCGAGTGACCCACATCTCCAGAGCCATGCAGATGGCCAGACACGCATGCTTATACAACTTGCAATATTATTTTATGTATTTTAGGATGTTGGGTGACTGAGCAATATAACTGCCAACTGGAGCATATCAGACTATAAAGTGTATTATTATGAATACTCGTCTTCAAAGTGAGAAGAGCAGACATCAGAGTGGAGAATCACACAGTGAAATTGGACTTTCTAAACTTTCTGTCCAGCTGACAACTTCTCAGGGTCATGGATGGATAGAGAGATTTGTATACTTTCTTGCACTAACTGCATTACATTTATTGGCAACCACTTTTGTCTGAAGCGACTTTCAAAAGTGCATTGAAACTTCAAATTCACTCTACAAAGTCAGCTGACAACAACCATTCTTCCAAAACAATGCTAGTTTCAGGAGGGTCTAAAAGTTGACAATTTACAAGTCTTGTACTCATATAAACTGGTGTTGTTGTCCACAGTCCATCTAAAGTCTATTTCTGTCTCTCTCAATGTTACACACACACACACTCACTCGTCTTTCGCACAGTGGCTCCGCTCTACATCGTTCTGTCTCGCTGTCCCACAAGATGAGTACATACTTTCCAGTTTCCCACAAAGGAAAAATACCACACAAGCGACAGCAAAAAATGCAGCTTCTGTCTTCCATAAATATATTACGAGACAATGACAGCCTGTTTATTCATAGCTCCTTAGCTGCTGTTATGGCAGTGGGTTTTGTGAGGGGGGACTGGAGGTAGAGTGGGGAGGCTGACCCCCTGGACCCTCTGGAGACTGGAACTTGGAAGCTGGCCACGGGTAAAGCGTGTCCCTGCGAAGACCAGTCGTCTGGGGTCCTATAAGCCACCACTGCTGCCTGACATCTGAGGCCGTCTAGCTGGGCTGAGGCTGAATACATGCTGGGTAGTCGAGCACACAGGCACACTGCACACATCAGGGTTGGGGGTCAATTCACTTTCAATTTCATCCATTAAGGAAGCATGTTTTCTTGAGTGAAAAAAACTGAAATGCTTTAGTCATGACGGGGCTCTCGTGCAATTTCTACAACATTTCTGAGAATGATGTGTCATTACCTGTAAATGGCGGTTTCAGTTTACATTCGTAATTGGGTTGGAAGTAAAGACGCCCACACACAGGATTACTTGGTTTCCCTTAACAACAAAGCAGCAGATGACTATGGTACCAGGAAGTGCTTAATCTCACTGAGGAGAGAGTCAGGGACCGTAACACATTTGTTCAGATTTGTGCATTAAAACACTTGCGAGGAAACGACGAAGATGCACAGCAGAGGATCTACTCCACAAGCTCTGTGAATATGGATGTTTTTCCATGTTTAATTTCTTTATTTGATCTGCTCTTTGTTTCTCTACATGAGTAATAAGCTTTGAAACAGCTTTCTTCCTCCTGTCAGGAATTGAATTGTAAGGCAGCTATTTGTTGAAATCTTTTGCAAATATTTCATAAAGTATTGGACAAAGTGAGATTCTGACCTGATAACGCTGCTAGATAGAAAAGTAAGAGAAATGATTACAGTTTAGAATGTGGGAACTATGAGCATGTCAACCAAATATCATGTGCATTCTTGCAAGAGCTGTCAAGACATTTCATCACAAAAAAATAAAAATCTGCTGGTGGCGTTCCATGAAAAGTCAGGGCATCACCAACATCAGGCACTAAGAGTCATCCTCTGGGGACCACTGATGTCTGTATAATGGAAATGTACGTGATATTTGTTGGGATTTCTTAGTCTGGACCAAAGTGGTGGACCAACCAACTGACCAACACTGCCATTCCAAAAGCTACAGCATGGCTACAAATATAGGTATAAGCCTTAAAAGTCCCAGCCTGTATAACTCTAAATTATGAAATGTAAAGTTAGCTCACAAAACATGACCTGTACTCCCAGTGGTAGCTATAGACCTGCTGCTCAATACACTCAGGAACACACACACACAAAGGTTCATACACACTCAAAACATGGCATGCAACTGTTGCAGAGGAAGATGCTCATTTCACCCAGTAGACTGACATGAGCCAAATTAAAAGCACCTCAACTTCTGATAACTGAGCTTGGCCAAACTATTGACTGTATATAGAGATGGACAACATTGCAGCTCCCCAAAAGTGAAGTCAAAACATCTCGATCGCCCCCTGGTGACTGGCTGCCATGTACGTCATAAACCCCTCCCTTTCCATGTTAGCGGATTGGATGTGGGCCAAACTAAAAAATCAAAATACACAACAAATACATTTTTAACATCAATGGTTTCTGTCATTTTAGGTACTTTTGTCACACTGGTGTTTTCGAGTGTTCTTTTTTCTGATAGGTTTGGTTTAAGTTAGTTATTTGATGCTAGAAAACAGGGGTGTGACGTAATGATTGACAGCCTGTATGTGCTTGCAATTGAATGGGCCAGACCTTGATACCACAGCTTCCTGATCACTACTCTATCTATCTATCTATCTATCTATCTATCTATCTATCTATCTATCTATCTATCCATCTATCTATCTATCCATTCATCCGTAATCCACATCCAAGCCTGAGAACCTCCACTCAGGCCTTCAGAGACTAAGCCGTGTGCTCTTTTCCACCATTCCCAGCTTATTTATGGAATGCAGCTTTGTCATATTTTTCCATAGCGCAATTTCCCCCTATAAATAGGCACGTAAGGCTCGGAGAGCTGGGGTGGGAGTATGAGGGGTCAGTATCTGTTGTGGACACTCATCACTGCCCCCCTCCCTGTCTTGTTCTCCCCCCTATTTTTCCAAATATTTGAGCACTGACAAATATAGTGCAATGTTAGGGTGATGGGAACCCACTGGATAGTCTTTCTTCTAAATCTACCTCCAGAGAAAGTTTCCAGTCATTCTGACCCATTTTTCCATTGACATGGGCAAAACCTTTACCCTGATGCCGGTAGCATATCGGCTATTTAAAGCTACATTTACATAAATATTTAGCCTGAATACACATGCAATAAAATAATTCTGTGTCTCTGCCTGTATTATCTGGAGACATAAGTGGAATGTGTGTCAGCCTGTGTGTTTGTGTGTACAAGTGTCTGTATTTCCTCCACAAGTATTATAGATAAAAGAGATAAATGAAATGCCTTGTGAAGCATTCATAATATTAACATAAATAAGGGAACAAATTCATCTTAATCAGGCACTTAAAGAGGAAGCACAGCTGTTGCTCCTGAGAGGTTTTGTAAAATTCTGAGGAAATCCTACGAGTGACGTCACTCCAACAATTTGAGGGATTTAAGGGATTCTTTGGTTGCCCCACTTGAAAGTTGTACAAAGTATTTTTTCAACCACATAGCAGGTTGGAGATGCCTCCACAGGCTTCACACCAGTAAACATGCACATGTGTCATTTATGTTTGTAATGTTCATGCTTTTACAAATGTGAATGTATTTTTAAGTTAAATCAACCAATCAGCTTGTTTGACTTGGCAGGCAAAGACATTATTGAGAGGGTTTACTACGTGTTTCTTGCTAGAACTTTAATGATTAATGGTTGGTATCTGTAGAAGAGAAATGCTACATGATGGCAACATGGTTCTGCATTAACAGAAGCTCAGCAGCAACAGATGTCATTATTCTGACAGCACTACAGAGACGAGGAGATCAGAAAACAGTCGGCCACTTTCTCTCTCTAGCACAATACATGGACTAAACTCATGGAACAACATGACTTCAAGATATCAGTATAGTTAAGGTCGGGGAAAATAATATAACAAATTAGGCAGAGCGGGATGTTCCACAAACATTTTTCATGTTTCCACAAGTTTGTATTTAATAGTTTTTTGTTTTTTAATGATAACCATAATGTCAATCAATGCAGAAACACAGGATAATTTACCAATGTTTGAACTCTGATACATCAAGAAAGCCTCTCTTCTTCATTCATGAAAATAAGGCTGATGTGCTAACATTGGTGTCACAGTGTTTGTGCTTTCCCCTTCACATCATTCTCATGAATTCCTCTAGAGCTCACATTACAATAATAGTCATTATTTCCAAATCAGAGTAATGCTCAAAATGAAGAGGAAACAGATTCTTATGTCCAAAAGCACAGCACTTCATATTCTTGTTGTTGGCATAGAGATGTAAACAAGTAGGGTTTCATAGACTCTGAACAGAGATGGACACTGGCCATCACTCTGAGTTACAGGGATGGTCTGTAAATCACTGGTCATCTAGCTAGACAGCCGGGAAACACGGCCTATTTGGAACTGGATGGATTGAGAGATGGTACAAACCTGAAGTACTGTGAGAACAATTCATTATTACATTAAAGTTAACACACCAAATAAGTATAATAGTGCATAAGCATGAACGAGGAAGAAACAGATGGACCAGCCTCTAAACTGATCAGATTGTCATGTTTCTGAGACAATTCAGCTGCAGGGATTAACAGCACAAAAGTAGACATTCTCTTTATAAAAGTGGTTATGGGACAAGTAGTCACCTGTATGTAGTGAAACTGTCCTATGCACAGAAGGTTATCAGCTTTACACAGTGAGTGACAACAGAAATCACCCAGTTCATCGTGTGTGTTGACTGCTCACCTATTTTAATCTTTTGTACAACTTCACTTTAACTCTTGACAGCTGAAAGTGTGACGTAAACCAGGCTGTGGTTTGAGTTCAGTCACTGATGCCCGGGTCCCTTTGCCTTGGTTGGCCTTTGGGTCAAACAATGCAGATAGCAAGATATGGACTAATCGGGGTAATGCAGAGAAGTTAAGTCTGCTCACAGCTCCTAACCGTCATTAAGGGGCCTTGGTCACAAGATCACTCTGCTGCTACTAGCCAGTGGTGTTTCACTACCCCCACACACACATACAGTACAGCCACACACACACACACACTGCTGGAATGACATTGTTGTTCATTCAGAGAAGCAGCTTGCTGTCGTAGCTGGCTGCGTTTGTTGTTGAAAGTTCCCCTGGGTGGAGATTCCTTTGGGCCTCAGTCATAAGGAGAGGCATCAATGGGAAACCAGTGGGGATAAATGAATGGGCCTGTGGTCAGGTGCTGCTCTGTTATTTGAATGTTGCAACTGCTGAATGGTTAGCACGTCACACAACGATGACAAGAACTAGGGGTGTTTCAAAAGTAGCAAAACACATGAAAGTAGAACCAGGTCCATTAGAATTTTTGACTGAAGTAAAAGTGTAAACTAGTTTTCTCATAAACATCCGAAACTGATTTACCAGAGCTTAAATCAATCCTTATGTTTCATCACGAGTCTCATTGATTTCTGATTCTTTCATTCCAGGTTAAGAACATAAGTTTGGTTATTTTGCTCACATGTTATATATGACTGTAATACCCCCAAAATATACTCAAATTATACTCACTTGTAAACATAACAAAAACAATATATTGAATGTTTGACCTTATCAACTTCTTTGATCTTTGTAAATATCTACTAATTCTGAATTTGATGGCAGCAACATGTTTTGGACAAGTTGGGAAAGAAGTCACAAAAGACTGTGAAAGTTGTGGACTGATACAAAAACACCTGTTTGGATCATTCCACAGGTAAACAGGTTCATTGGTAACAGGTGATAGTATCATGATTGGGTATGAAAGGTTCATCCTGGAAATGCTCAGTCATTCACAAACAAGGATGGAGAGAGATTCACCACTTTGTCAAACACAGGATTGTATAAAGAAGATCAATACATGGGCTCAGGAACACTTCGGAAAACTGTTGTCTGTAGACACAGTTCATTTGTAAATGATTGCAATGTGTATCCCAGTGTCCCAACTTTTTTAGAATCGGGGTTGCGGGATCTATCTGCACTAGCAGATGTTGGCATAGTTTCTTTGACAATGACACATTTAAAGCTTTATGTGTTAACTTGATGCAACAGAATCTGCAATTGCAGTCAGTTGCACTTTGAATAAAGTTTGTGGCAAATCAAGAAAGTCACGTGGAATGGTGATAACACTGCTTTTACATTACCATTTGTATTCAAAAACACAACACCTTCTGCATGACCGTGGAGTTTTGTACCAGGGAAGAGAAGCTGAATGTTTATCTCTAGTCTGTGCATCAAGTACAAAGCTGGAATCGAGAGGTGTTTAGCCTAGTTTAACATATAGACTGGAGGCAGGGGGAAACAGTAAGCCTGCCTCAAAGTCAAAGTGAGCAAAAGCTTACCTACACCTCAAAGTTATATCTTGGGTTGGCAGGTTCAGTGTCATTGTGCCTGCAAAGAGACCAAAGTCAACACCTGTGTTCGGTGACCATGTTTGGCAACCCACAACATTGATGATGAAGCTACACAGAATTACTGAGCACCTGTGATGCAGTGTTCACTGCTCCATCACTTCTTGGTGTATACCCCATACATCATAAATAATATTTCAAAAGAGTAATTTTTCAGTGTTTTACAGTGATGAAAAGACACCAAGTACATTTACTTAAGTACTGTAATTGAGTAAAAATTTGAGGTACTTTNTGAGAACTTTAATTCTGATCAGAGAAATGCACCAAAGCGACTGAGAAAAACTGTAATTAGTATTTCAATGTTATGCTGCCTTATACTTCTGCTTCACACTGAAAGCTGGAGTTACTAATGACTACAGTTTACAAATGTACAACCAAAACATATTGTAACTTTGACTCATTCATCAAACCTCTTCATCCTCCGCCTCCTGATGTGTGAGTGGAGGCAGTGCATATCTGTACAGCTCCGCCAAATATCACCCAGCTTGGCTGAGTCACATCCGCCTTTGAGCAGTTCAATCAAATTTAAGGGATCTGATTTGATGCCCTCTCATAACTATGCTCTGCCCAGTATTGTTTCATTTGGAAATAAATACTTCACACTATGGATGCTCAAGACACTCTAATTGCTGTTTTTGGTTTTCCGGTTTGATCCCAGGCTCCTTCAGTGCCAGTACCTTGTGCCACTGCTGTATGTGAAAGGGTAAATGACAGGCAAATTGTAAAGCACTTTGGATAAAAGTGCCATATAAATGCAGCAATTTACTGTATAGCTGAAGTCACTTCTTTACAAGCCTGCATGGTAAAGCGTGATGCTGTATGAAAACAAGGGTGCAATGAATCAGGGACATGCTTAAAATGCTTTTTGAATCACTTCAGTTATAATGACAATAAACTTAAGGAGTGAATATCAGAAAAATCAGCAGCAATATGACTCACAGCACCATCACTGCTGCAACCGAACCACTTGACGTACTCTTCACTTGTGACACAGAGAGAGAAACCTAATTAAACACCTGAAAACACGCATTTTTGGCACAGAGTACTTGGAGCTTTAAAACTCATAATTAATACCTCAATAAAAACAATTAGCCGGGGCGAAATCCTTAAAGCTAGAATGAGCTAAGTACTCAATAAAAAAGCTGCCGTGCTTTGTGCAATAAGCTTTGAGAATGTGGGTTGTTGAGGAAAACATGAAACCTGCAAGATTGTCCTGCATCCTGTGCTGTTTTTATTACATTACCCATCCACACAGAGTCATCAGTCTCCTGCCAGTACTGATTATTGATATTCATTCTCAAGCCTGCCTACATTAAGCCTCAGGATAAGAATAATATGAGCATGTCTTATATAAATATGCAGGCTAGAGCAAAGTTTTTTTTGCTTAAATACTGATAGTGTTCTGGTTAAATCTCATGCACTCCCTCAAACATGTTACAATTAACATCCCCAAGGGGAAAATCCACCCTAGAATAGATTCACTATTCCAATGATTCCAATAGTACAGTGAATACCTACCAACACTCACATCTGTCTCCTTAAGCAAGAAATCAGGACATTAATACTCACTAAAATACTATATGAGCACAGCAAAATCACTCAGTACAACCACCATGTGCAGTGGATGCAAACAGGACAGGAATAATAATTCAAGCCGGATGGTCAGCTGCGGATGGGGTTAAAGCTTGGAGCCTGGATCTGGGTCTGGTGGGTCAGCTGGAGCAGTGGCAGGGGCCTGCAGACCATAGTGGGGCTCTACTAGCAGTTTCCCCCCTCGCTGTTAGTTGGGAGACACCAGAGAGGGAAAAATTGCAGGCGCACTAAGAGAACTGACTGACCTGAAAATGCATGTGCACTTACAACAAAGCTGCATTGGAGGATATCTGGTTT
Organism: Centropyge bicolor; assembly: GCA_037975185.1. Classification (NCBI taxonomy): domain Eukaryota; kingdom Metazoa; phylum Chordata; class Actinopteri; family Pomacanthidae; genus Centropyge; species Centropyge bicolor. The sequence continues at coordinate 6,869,214 of JBBMOC010000021.1, read as the reverse complement.
CATTTCTTCAGATGGATGTGGTGCAGAGATGATCTGTAATCAATGTTTTCCAAATGCTTTTTCCCTGTTAACACCTAACATAATGCACACCTCATCTGTGTTACATCACACGTAAGAAATAAATCTGGATCTATTTTTTATCGAGCAGTGTGAAAGACGCCAATATGACACTTCATTTAAACATTAATTGGTGACTGACACCCTGAGCCTGGTTTTCATGTGAGCTGTTACATATGCATATTACAAGTTACAAAGTTGACTGTGGTGAGGAACTATTTCTATTTGTAAAAAGGCAAGAAAAGAACTTGTAATGCCTGCAACCTCCATGTTTTGCAGAGCAAGAGTTACTCTCACTTTAACCAATATGACCCTGTAAGTGGATGAATGATTTTTTGTTTGTGCTGTTAAAATTAATTCTATTAAAAGAAAGCTGGCATTCAAGATAATATACTTGAAATAATTAATATTACTTTGTGAGGGCAAGAAATGGCCACACGCACTTTTCAGATTGACATGTCACGGCCCATTGGCTAATAAATGCTTACGAATGGCCGGTGCCAATTTCTCAGAAACCAATACAGTGGTGTGCGAATTTTCCAAATGTCCCCCGAAATGATTATGATTGGTTTTCCACAGACATTTAAAATCCATAAACCTTCATGAATAATTAAAACATAAGGCATCATGTAAGAGAAGGTCTGGATGCTGAATCTGTTTTGTTCTTTTATTCATTATTGATGTGTTTTACATGGCCAGCTGAAATAAAACACTACCACCGCCGAAGTCTCCGAAAAGTAGACTCCATCAGCTGATTGTAAAAAGCGCTGGTGTCTTTCGGGCCTGCGAAGGGCCCGTCTTGGGCTTTTCCTCCTGCCAGTAAATGGAGAGATGGACAGTGTGCCCGGTGTTATCAATGAAGCCAGCCTCTTGGCTCTCGGAAAAGTGCAGCTTGGAAGGCGTCCATGGCAGGGCATTAGGCCTGGAGGTTTGTGTCGTTTGTAATTTATAACACTGAGGGAAATGGGCAAGAGGACAATATGGAGAGAAGAGGGAGAGAGGGAATGTGGGAGGAGGGGGATGGGACTTGCTGCACAAGCAAGTGGCTCTGCTTCCCTGAGTGTGCTGCACAGAGCCTGGTTACTAGGCTGACCAAGCTGGAGGGCTTTCTGTCCCTCTCTGAGGCACAGCCTGAATGGGCCTTATTTTTCCTTTTACTCGAGTCAAAGTTACACAGAATGCATGCACAGATATAACTGTGCATCCATACATAAGAGTGCAACTGCAGAGACGACTGAGCGTGGGAGGGAAACTTTAGAAAAAAGAAATGAAGTGAAGAGATTTACACTATATGAGACGAAATGTGTTTGGAGCAGCTTTAGTGTTCATCAGAGACTCCAAGGACGTCAAGGAGAAACCACTGAATCAAAATGGATGACTTTCATAAAGTATCACTCCTGCTGCACTGAACCTCTGGAGCTCAATATTTACCGACGTGACAGACTGCTACTGTGAGGAAAACGAGCCCAACTCTCACAGCATATTCAGAGGAGAGCTTTGCGGGTTTGCAACATTTCGGCCTCTGCTAATAAGACGTGATGATGGTTGCAGCACATCCTCATCATCATTCTTCTCCTCCTCCAAATCATCACACAGCAACACTAATAGCAGCAATTTCCCTTCATTTCATAAGAATGACATAACGCACAACACCCAAATTACCATGATAATATCTTAAAGACATAACTGCAGTCAAAACAAACATGTCTATGACGTTATCCTCTCACCACAAACCACCACTAAAAGAACATAGTTTTGTACTATGAGAGTATCAAAGATATACACAAATAGGAAAAATTGAATTAACCTCTATTTTGTTTCCTTCAGCTTGATGAGATCTGTCATTGAATGCAAGAGCACCAGTCCTGTTGTCTTGATGACATTACAGATTACATCCATGGTTTTGTGCTATTTAGCTTTATGAAATGCTTCAGAATGAAGGGTCTTTAATTAACTTCAATTGCATTCTTAATTGTATTTCCCTTGAGAGCAATGAGATCTATAAATTCATGATCGCCTTGGATGATTCAGTCACCACTGTCTGACAAAGCTTCAAACCAAGAACTGAATCTGTGAATTGATCAATATGGACAACTCAGATTTAGAGCTGCAACAACTAACGGCTTGTTTGTCAACTACTGAATCAACTATTTTGATTAATTAGTTTAATTAGTTTGAGCAAGTCAAAGCTCTCTGATTCCAGTTTCTTAAATGTAAATATTTTCTGATCTCTTTATTTAAACTGATTAAACTGAGTGAACTGAATATGAAGATGTCATCCTGAGAAACACTGTTCAACCATTTAATAGGCCAAATAACTAGTTGATTCATTGAAATTTGTTAGTTGCAGCCCTGCACAGATTTGCTAATCTAAATCTAAAAATATGAGCATACACATTGCGTGTTTATTTCCCACTCAGGCAGCATGTGTGCAGGCAGTTAGTCATTACAAATATCACACTAACCATTACAAGTATATACAGTGTTCTCCAGTCTGCTCTCTCCTATCATGTCAGGTATAAAGTCTCAATAATCTGTTAACACCTTGTGCCCTTCCAAAAGAAAAAAACACACACAGATCTCTGTTTTGGGAAACAGCTTATTAAAAGGAACGTGGGGGTGGTTGCATTCTGGATTGTGTAATAACAAATTTTCCTCAGTAGTGCATGGCTACAGATCCTTGGCAACATGTGCTGGAAGCAGACTCAGCTCCTTAACTACATCCACAACACAAAACCACCAAAGCCTCACTTCAGAAAACCGCCATCATCCGTAAGCAACCAGAAATGAAATCATCAAGTTATAGAGAAGAAAAGATGTGAGCTAATGTGGATGACCTTGATGAAATTTGTGTTATATACAGTTGATATCTTGATCACTTGAGACAATACATTACAATGTTATGATTTCCATGGAAGAAGTTCTGATCAAAACAGACTTTACTAACACAGAAGATCACTACACCTGTTACAATAAGTGCCTCAGATCCATGGTACAATATGGGACTTCTTCTGGCTCCACAGCCCATTGTCCCTCTGCTATAAGTGGTCTTTTGATACGTCACATAAATCTGCTATACAGAGGCGAGGAGGCCACATCTCAGAGGTTCACATCAAAAGTCTTCCGTGAAAGAACTTCACACAATTGGGTCTTCAAAGTGAGGCTCCATTACATGTCATCTTCAAGGCAACAGAGAGCTTAATGTGGGTTTTTTTTTTTCAGTAGCAACTTCTCTTTTCTATTGCACCTTTTGTTGGTTGCACACAGGTTTGCCAAATGGGGCAAAACTGGAGGCTAAAGCATTTTCCAACTAATGTCAAATATACAGTAGCAAGCTGACAATGACACAGGGGTTTGTTTGGTGAACTACAAAAGCAGGAGTTGTAGGGCAGTGTAACATAATGCCAGAGCCTACCTGAAGATTAAACTCTACATAAGGCAAATCTTCTCGCCTTAGGATGCACATCCAGCAAATCCAGACCGCCACAGACACGCTGCACTGCTGCTTTGTGTTAAAGACATAGTATGGGCTGCCCAGTAGAAAATAAATGTAAAGTAAAAGTCATAATGCCAGATCAGACAGGCTTTGGGAATGCACTGCGCCTAGATTCACACTCCTGTTGTACTGTTGTACTAATCGGGTCTTAAAAGCCTACACTCCATGTTGTACCAGAATCTGAAGAATGTAGGCCACTTCAAAAACCAGTCTTTTAACACAACAAACTCAAGAGTTCGATCCAGACGATATCTAAATCACCAAAAGTCAATCAGGTATTCATTCATTTATGTTTCACATTGCAATTAACAAATCATATCTTCCTGATAAATATGACATCACATGTGGAGTTTCTACAGTGGCACTATGTTCAACATACCCGCATCCTATACTCTTACTATATTAATAGATTTAACTAATAACTACAAATAACACATACATTGCATTATTGTGAAGGATTTCCTAAAGTACACTGAACAAAGTTTTAGATTCTACAAATCCACCTCTGGTTTCAATTCACCTGAGTATGAAAATGAAATTTTAAAAAATGAAAATACTTTGAATTTGTATACAAAATCCACCACAGTAAATGTTTCAGCAAATTATGTTATTTTGTTGTGCTGAAACTGTTGTTAGAACGGATTCTTTTCTTGCTTGTGTATTCAAGGGCACTCTGACATCCCAAGGTATGTTTTGGTAAAAATCAAACCCAGATAACAAGAAATAAACATGTTCTGAACAGATAATGTCCATTTGGATTGTGTTTTTAAATGAAATTAGGAGAATAAGTCAGAAATCCAAGAAATCCTGAAGGCTGCATTTCAGAGATCAATCAAATGACTGTGTAATGTGGAAGAACTGCCCGTAGTAGCAAACCCATTAAGATTATCACTCAACTCTTTTCCAGCACGTTTTAGCATCTTTGAGTCTGATTTTTTGGTTTTCTGGGCCACAAACTCCGCTCTCATAAGCTATAGAGCTGCAACTATTAGTCAATGAATCGATTAGTTAATGGAAAGGAAATTAAGCAGCATTAAGACTATCTGGACTGTTCCAGCTTCTTAAATGAAAATGTTGTTGCATTGTGATAGTAAGTGAAGGTTTTGGACTGTCGGTTGGACAATAGAAGAAATTTGAAGATGCTGCTTTAGGCTCGGAGAAACTGTCATGAGCATTTTTCACAATTTTAGACTAAACGATCAATCGATTAATTCTGAAAATAAACACTGGGTTAATCAATAATGAAAATAATTGTAAGCTGCAGCCCTAATCAGCTTTGCTTCAAGACAATTTTTCAGAGAAAAAGCTCAGATAAACCCAACACCAAACAGCAGGCAGACAAAGTTAGGGACCAGCTGGTGAACATAGTGGAGCATTTAGCAGCTAAAGAGCCAGAGATTTCCCTTATGGAGTCGGTGGAGTCGAAAGAGTTTACAAAGGAAACTGAACATTGACTCACATTTGCCAGGTGGCTAGGAAAAAAATGACTCTAAATTAATTCTAATGGTCTAATGTCTGCTGGATGTGTAAAAAAGAAACTGTTTGCTGACAACTTTATAGGGCGATAATAAGTCCATGTTGCTTTCAGCTGGCTCAACTACTGCCAAGTGGTATAATACATTACCATGGGACATTAGTCTAACTGTGACAAAAAGTGAAGACAATGAAATCTTAACAGTGATGGATCACCTACAAGTCTCTGCAAAACTTTGCTTTGGAAAAAAAAAACTGTTGGCAGTAATGTAAAGTATTCATGATTTGTACAATAATGGGCTCAAACATGCAAAACAGTTTGTGGGCCCTTAAATCGAGAGTCAAGAGGACAATGGAGGAAAAGTTACCAGTCAACAGGTTTCTACAACAGCAGCTTTTGCCTTCTCTCTTAAAGTGCAGCCAAAACTCAACACTTACTTAAATGATAGACAGGTGCTAATTATAGAGGAGAAAATGCTCGCCAAAACTTTTCATCAACTGTGTATTGAGGCAAAAGGCAAGTGGATTAATGAGCAGGAAAAAAGGTCAGTATTTATCGAATAAGATATTTTGCTTTTTAAATTTACAGCATGTGCTTTATGGCTATGCTGTTTGTTACATGTACTTGCCACATGCATGTAGTTGGTCTTCTATCAAAATTACATTCCAAGCAAGAAAAAAAAATCTACTACTGATGCCGTCCCCAATAAGACAAAGTATAGTGAAATGCAGACAACCTTTTGATTGGAGGTAATTAGTTCTGATAAAGTGAGCAGCTGGCAGGAGGAGTCTTGCTGAGTTCAAAGGGGTGTCCCTCATCAGGAAACATTAAGTGTTCTTACCAACATGATGCTATTTAATCCCAACACTTGTTGCAGCATTAACACCAAGGTGTTACCAGGCAAACACACACTTTTTCTACACATTTGCTATGATACACTGCACACACAAACACCCAGAAAGAATAAAAGCATGTGAAGCAAACCACAAAACTCCTGTCAGTATTTCAACAAGAACGACAGAGAGAGCAAGAGGGGGGAAAAAAGAGTTTCACTTTCAGACAGGGGACTGAGCAAAGAGACCGTGAAGGCTGTTGAATCTGAATTAAGCATAGATTGGCCTATATTGCAGCGATCGGGGAACTAGTTCAAAACGTGCCAGGCCTCATGTAGGCTCTGTCACACTGGGGACCTTACTCTCAAACTGGGAAGCATATACACCCAGAGCTAGGAAACACTAGCTGACCAGGAGATAACAAAGTGGACAGTGGGCTGAACCTTTGATCATTTGCCTTTATGATATTCACTGACTGGTTTTCAGATGAGGTGGGAAGAATAATAAAAATGTAAGTAAAATTGGTAGCATTTCAGGATGGAGCTGTGCGCTCAGTGACTTATAGACTTGTCCTAACAGTGTACACAGGAAACACTATTCATATCACAGATAAGCAGTGGAGTAGTTAAATCAATGTGCACATCATGTTTAAAAGCTACAACCCAGATTCCAAAACAATTTGTGACGCTGTGTAAAATGTTAATACAACAGAATGTGATCATTTATTAATTCTTTTTAACATATGGTCAATTGAAATCAGTACAGAGACAATATTTAATATATCTTGACATATTTAATGTTTGACCTCATCAACCTTATTGATCTTTGCAAATATCTGCTAATTCTGAATTTGATGGCAGCAACACTTTTCAAACAAGTTGGGACAGGAGCAACAAAAGACTGTGAAAGTTGTGGACTGATACAAAAACACCTGTTTGGATCGTTCCACAGGTAAACAGGTTCATTGGTAACAGGCGAGAGTTTCATGATTGGGTATGAAAGGTTCATCCCGGAAAGACTCAGTCATTCACAAGCAAGAATGGAGAGAGGTTCACCACTTTGTCAAACACATGATTGTATGAAGGAGATTACTATTTGGGCTCAGGAGCATTTTGTAAAACTGCTGTCAGTAAACACAGTTCATTTGTAAATTACTGCATTCTGTTTTTATTTATCTTTTACACAGCGTCACAACTTTTTGGGAAATCGAGGTTGTAGATATAAGTAGAACTGACAGTGTGTGTAGCAAGGCAGGGGATGCAATTGAGGACGAAAAGTTTTTCTTGCCTCTGTTGGGTCAAGTCCCAGTCCCCCTCTGGACTCCCATATTCAAGTTAGGCAAGTGGCCTGCCCCAGGGGCAGAAAGAACAGGGTGGTGGAGAAGAATACCTGTGCATAACCTGACCTGAGCTTAACAAACATCCATACAGTCGATCACTTCCTCCTCTCACAAGGCTGGTTAAGCTGCATGTGAGTGAGTGAAGAACTTTCACTTTCAGGAATATCGCACATACCTCAAAGTCAGAAGGGCAGCTGAATTCCTGGTTCTGACTCAACTACTTGGTTTGGTCCCAAATGGCACGCACTGACCCACTCATTAAGCAGCAAACCTGCAGCTTGACAAGCAGCCCCTGGATGAACAGTAATTGTTGCAATCGCAGACAGAGAGCAATTAATGAAGGGGTCAGAAGTTTCCAGAGGGGTGTCTGCCTCAATTAAAAAGCTCCCGCATGAATCTGACTCGAACCCCTAAACTAGGGAGTCAGGCCTGAGCTGGGTGAAACGTGAGCATGTTGACACGGCTGGGAGCAGGAATTTATTTTTACTACCAGGAAAATGTTGAGCAAATTCAATATTTCAAGCATTAGCTTTGTCATTCTTACTACTCAAAAGGTTTCTTTCATATTTTACTCAGTGTGATTTCTAAGTAGAAAAATTTGTATTATAGTGAGTACAGGAGCAAAAGCTAAAGCATCTCCACCGAGCAAAGAGAAACCACCTTGCCAGAATTTTATTTTCAATGCTGCAAAAGTCTCTAATATGAGCATAAGTGTTTGGGTTTTTTTGTTTCATTTTTCAAGAGACTTCAGAGGACTATGCAGCTTGGCAAGCAGCGTCAAATTAATTAACAATGACTTACAATACAAAGCACTAGAGCGCTGCAAACAGAGCCAGATTGACGGGAGCCTTCCCTATAACTGTTGCTTATGACTTCCATGAGAGACTGAAGGCAAATTCCCTCTGGCGCAGGGCCAGACGCAGACACACTCTGCCACTACACACCAGAACTGGACCTGCTATATGATGAACTGCGTTGGCGGCATAATGTGAACGCGCTGAGATTCATCTTTCAGTGGGTGCAAACAAATAAAATTCACAGAACCACCACGAGCTTAAGGAAGCAGATACAGCTGAGCCCACAATAGAAACTATAGAATACATTTTAAGTGTCTGAGGTATCAGTTGATTTTAACTCGGAGAGACAGTGTTACACTCTATATATGCTTTGTATGAACTAAAGGCAGATTTACTGTTCAGGGTATTATTCAACTGTCAGGCTAATATTAGCACTAAATTGTTTGGACAAAACTGATATAACGAAAATCAAAATTAAAATTGTAATATCATTATACAACAATGTACTAATCTGCTAACATGGCCAAAATAATGCTGCTACCTGGAATCCCACATTCCACAATGTAAAGTATTTCAAACACAGGTGTGTGTCAGATGTGTGACCCATATCTAAATTAGAGTTCACTTCATCCTGTGCCAACTGAAGGGAATATCAATGTCAGGTAAATACAGTAGCTCGTAAGAGGAGATGAGACCTGAGTGCTAGAGGGGAACACTCACACCAAACCAAAACAACAACTTGGATGCAAACTGAGGAGAGTCCCTAAAAAAGGCAATATTGTGAATGAAGTTCATTACACAGCTGTATGGTAGAACTATAGGTTTTAATATAAAGTCTTTTCAAATATAATTCAATGCCACATGATTCCACTTTGTTTAATGATGACGTTCGGATTGGCTTTATTAATTTGGACAACATAACCACATATCCTGGCAGCTCCTTTGAGAATAAACTTCAAATATTGATATTTCATCACAATAAATCTTAATTCAAAATGAGTCAGAGTCTCTGGTCAAAAGCAAATGACGAAGATGTATTAAACTATAACTGGTCCCTGATTGTTGAGCAGCACAGAAGGATTTGCATCCACAATTAGAGATCTCACTGCTTCCAATCACAAACACTGATTTAAAGTTTCTGTGAGGATTAAAGCTGCAGTGCATCAAAGTCAATATGATGTTGCATTATGTGACTCTTGATTTTGGTTGCCAGATGTCTGCTGATACTTTCAACATAGGAGTGACAACCTCAGGAACAGCCATAATGCTTGTAAAACATCTCAGCCATCAGATGTTCAGATGTAGCATAATACCTAAGGTGAAAGACAGTGCAAGGCTCATATGTGCTAATGATGTTATTGTAATCACGCAGCAGAACATGGCAGGATGGAAAACTCATATTCTGTTGAAATTATTATATGTGGAAAACAATCAACAAGGTCAACAGAAGTGATGTTTCCTGCCGCCAGTGCATGTCTGTAAATACTCAACTGTGATGAAAACAAACAAACCCCCCCACCCCCACCCCAGCTAGTTTATTATGTAATGCTAATTTGGCATGGAGAGCTACACCTAATTTCTGGTAATGGAGCTCAATGATTTGCTCTGTTTTTCCTCCCCATTAATCCTCTTAAAGTGAATACTCTAATGAGCACGCAATGCATCAATCACGCCCTTTTCACATTTGACGTCCTGATAAATGGGTTGATGAACAGGTGCGCCCACCTATCACTGGGTCATATAGCTGTAGATTTAAAGTAAAGAACAGATGAGCATGGAGTCCACAAACAGCGCCAGGAATAACTTAGTCAGAGGCAACAGCAGAGGGGGGGGGCTATGCAAAACATCAGGTAAACCGTGGGTGAGGTAAACATCTTTCTCAAACGCCATGCGCATACACACTCACACACACAAAAACACATGGGGGGCTTGAGGGTGTTAGAGGCTGTTATTCATTATCCACACGACTGCATTCCAGGGCTGGACAAAAGGAGTTATCGCCACCATCATTCAGAGGCAAGCACAAGAGAGGTAGAGAGGGATTTAAGCAGGTTCTCAAACAAGATGCCCCCACCTGATAACCTCAGCACTGCCCTTGCACCATTCCCACATGGCCTAATGCATTCACAAATCAGAGTGAGAGAGAGAGAGAGAGAGAGAGAGGGAGGGAGGGGAGAGTGTAAAAAAGATTGAATGAGAGGGCAAGGTAAGAGGGGGAAAGCAAGGGGATAGAGAGAGAGAGAAGGAAACTGTGTGAACATTAACAGTGAATGGAAGCGATGGAGAAAGATAATGACACCTCCTCCTCCTCCTGCTTCCTCCCCCGTACGGGAAGTGACCAGGGAGGCAGGTGCACCTCACTACTGACCCACTCCTGATGTGGCTGTGTGAGGGGTTCTGTGGGGCAAAACACTTCTTTCCTCCTTCACTTTTTTTAATCCTCCACTACCTGGAAGTTCTTGTGAAATCCCTGTTCCTGTAAATCAGGTTTTTAAACGCTGACACCTTGACATTTGGATGGACACATGAGACTACCTGAAATACACTGTTACATAACTCACCTGTCCACCCTCTCTCACCTGAGGGTGGTGGACAGGACACCTGCTTGATCCATGACCTTTGACACCCGAGGGAAAAGAGAGATCAAGCTGAAAATGAAGACACCTTTTTGAACTAATCACAGTGACAGTAAATGAAACTCTGTGTGGCTGTCTCACCTTTCTTAAACTCCTCCAGCATCGCATCCAGCTTGGTGTCATTGAACACAAAATGCAACGGGTGGCTGTAAAACTTTGTGATGGTTTTGAGCGGGGTGCAATCATCCGGGTCCACGAAGGCCAGGTCCTTGACAAAGAGCAGATCCACTATGTTGGACCTCTCGCCCTCGTAGACCGGGATGCGTGTGTAGCCGCTCTTCATGATCTCGGACATGGTGTTGAAGTCTAGCGTGGCATCCCCGGGGATCATGAAGCAATCTCTAAGCGGCGTCATCACGTCCTCCACGGTCTTAGTCCTGAGCTCCAGCGCGCCCTGGATGATGTTCAGCTCCTCCTTCACCAGGTCGTTGTAGGGGTCCGTGACGCGCAGCATCTCCAGGAGCTTCTCCCGGTTGTACACGGTGCCGATCTCCTGGCCCAGGAGGTAGTCGAGCAGCTTGCTCACCGGGTAGGAGGCGGGGAAGGTGAGCAGCATGAAGAACTTGGTGAGGAAGATGGTGTTGGCGCCCACGGCCAGGCCGTGTCTGGAGCAGATGGCCTGAGGCACGATCTCCCCGAAGATCACGATCCCGATGGTGGACATGACCACGGCGATCAAGCCCGATCCGGCGATGTCGTCCAGCAGGATGGTGAGCGTGGTGTTGACCAGCACGTTCCCGAGCAGCAGCGAGCAGAGCAGGTAGTTCCCCTGACTGCGCACCGGCTCGATCTTCTTGGCGTAGTTCTTCTCCTTCTCGGTGCCGCAGTTCTGGACGATCTGGAGCTCCATGGGGTCCAGAGCCATGAGCCCCAGGTTCAAGCCGCTGAACATGCCCGACAGGCACAGCAGCATGGAGATGAAGATGACCTGCAGCCAGAAGGGCAGCAGGAACTTCCTCTCCTCCACCACGATCACTTTGGTGTCGTCCCCGTCGTGATAGATCCAGGTGTTCTCCGTCCACGGGTCGTGCATCCCGGCCGCGGCCGGGGTGGCGGTGGCGATGCAGAGGTAATACGCTTTACTCCTCTCCGTCTTCCGCAAGGGCTTGACCTCGATTTCCACTATTCCCGACGTTTTTCGGTTCAGGATGATGTTGGGCAATATAATGATATCCGAAGTCCTGATGCCGCACGGATGCGAGCCGGACGAGTCCTCCTGGCTCTGGTTGTCCCCCGAGGAGGAGGAGGAGGAGCTGTCAAGGCTCGTCCGGCTCCGCTCGTGCTCCGTGAAGGCGATCTTGGACCAGGTCTCGTTGTTGATGTTCTGCCCGTACACCCTGAGCTTCACCCGGGACCGCTCGCTCACCCGCAGGTAGCCCTTATCCATGAAGGAAATGTCGTCCGTGTCCTCCAGCCGGAGACCGATGATGACGGTCTCCTCGGAGCCCTCTTTGCCACTTGTCGGGGCGACACAGCAGCCAGTGACAGTCAGGAAAATCATCGCCAGAGCTCGGACCCGGTTAAGTGACGCCATTTTTGCAGCGGTTGGTGCCTGGGATAACGGCTCTGCCATATCGATCACCATCGGCAAGCGAGCTCCTGAATGAAAAGGGCTGTTAAAAATCAGAGCCAGTCGGAGTCCGCCTTCATCTCCGCCGAGGGTCGCCGTGACTTGTGCATCGGGAGCCGCTCGTTGCCACTACGTGTCCGACACTGATGAGTGGCGAGCGCAGGCTTACGGGCCAACTCGTGCCTCCCCTGAGGTCCCCGAGACGGGCGACGGCGGCGGCCAATCAGAGGGGGTCGCCGACGGAGAGGTGGGGCGTCCGCAGTCTCCTCGACCAATCAAATTCCAAAACAAGTGCACCTCATGTTAGGAGACAGACGGGACTCTGCTCGTGACTTTTTTAACATATATCCTACTACAGCAAATGATCAGTGTCTATGATTACAGTTTATTTGTTTGACAAACAATGACTTATTAATAAGGAAACATGAACACCTGCATAATATAATGCAACACAATAATGAAACTGACACAAATGTTCAGTTTATATTGAGACTGTCAGAAGTGTTGATTCAACTACATGGTCATTTCTGAGTTTCTTCATTTATTAGCATTGCATTACGCAGTTAAAATCAGGGCCTGCTGATGCACTGCAGTGATGCAACTGTCTCCTACAGTTGTGGTTCCAAAAACCTTTTCACATGTGATCCCTCAAAATGAAGCACTTTTTTATTACATAAATCTACTGTTTTCCTCTCTCCACCTTTTGATCACACAGATTTATTACTGTTTTTGGGTGGGTGACTTTTTAATCAGTGAGGCCTATTTCAAATCAACTATGTGTCTTCCATTCTGTTTAGGAATTGTTCTTTGCTTAAAGGCACCTCATGCAATACTGGTCTAAAGAACCTCCAATATGATATGTGCAAAAAATGAAAATAGGACATTCAGCTGATTGCCAATATTTATTATGACAGAAATAGCAAATCATGAGTAACATATTCATGATGATACTGTTGCGAAGCTCACACTAAAGCAAAATTTGTCAACGGACAGCTGGAACAAAGCAATAAAATTAGAGGTATGAGAGGTAAAACTTATGATAATTTAAGGCAAGGTGAGAAAATTCCTGATTAAAGTGCAAATAACATGGGTGTTAGTTATTCAGATGTAAAACATTGGCAAAGGAAAACATTGGCAACATAGGAAGGTTTTACAGTGGCCAATACTGTTCAAGATTATGTACAAGTTTAGAATTTTTTGGTATCTAGATTTGCTTTGATACAAAGCCAAAGTCATTTAATTCATGCAACATTATTATTTGAAAAAAATATATTCATTGAGTCTTGACATTGCATAAGCCAGAATTAAGTAAGTAACTAATTTGAACTACTGTTATTTCTGCAGAAACATTATGATACTGGGGCTGTATTTCTCACGGCTGTTCCCACGTCATTTGCAGCAGCCAGAAGAATTTGTGTTGCAGCATCCCCCTGTGGTTGAACCTGGATTTTGTTTCTGTAGCTGAAGGGCCAGCTCAAAAGGATCCACAGCGCCTGTCTGTATCAGTCATTCAACAGGGAAGAAATCATTACGAGTGCACAACCCACACCCAGTTCCACTTCAGTATTACATAATAATTACATTCCATCCAAGACAACTGAAAAGAATGTTGAAGTCTGAATAGTAAATTCAAACTTTATTCTGATTGTCCATCACTAAACAAAAATTAAAATCATGTTCATTCTATATAGCAACAAAAATAAAAGGTTGTTGTACTCTGAGCTTTGAAATGCATAATTTAGCCCTGGTTTATGGCTCAGTGACCCTTTTATCAGACACTGGTTGAGACTGGTTGTCCATTAAATCAGCANGTGTCTGTGAGCTTTTATGGCAGTAGAACTTCAATTTGACTCACCCCATAGGACTTTATGCTTTTTAATTTCCTCTGGAAGTCTTCCACTCGTGTAGATGTCACTGAAGTACAGCTCACCACCATCCTGAAGGTCAACAGTCAAACAGCGGATGCAGCAAATGCAGGTTTAATGATTCACAAATTAAAATGCTTCTTCCTTATTTCCTTTGTCTTGTCATTGTAAACTGAGGCCAAAAGTCAAAAGTTGTGTACCTTGAGCACACTGTAGGCTTCAGCCAGTACTCGCTTTTTGTCTGGAGAGAGATTCACCACACAGTTGGAACTACAGAAAAAAATAAATCAACATATCAACACACTTTGTCTGGTACAGCAGTCAAATACAAAACAAGGAGAGAAAGAGATAAGAAACCCTTCTTACATGATGATATCATATGAGCTCTCTTCCAGACCCACTTCAGTCAAGGTCTCAATGAAGCCCTTGACAAAATTGACATTGGGTTTCTTGAAGCCAAATTCTTTCATGTGATGGTCCACAAATTTCCTGGCCACTTCAAGCTAGAAGAAAACATAGACTTGCATAAAGTCTCTCGGTTGGATGCACATTTCATTTTGAACAGGCATTTGTTCAGAGTCTATAATGGGTTATTGTATTTAAAGCTGAATTTGCAAAAGAGTCTAAAGAATTATATACACTGCATACAGGGGCAGAATTTTGTCCAAATTCCAAAAGACAGTAACCGTCTTCATTAACATTTTCACTTTTCCATATACAACACTTATTCCAAAAAAGTTGTAAAACTGTATAAAACATAAACAGTAATAATGCAAATTTCTCCACGGAGGGACAAATAAAGCTTTATCTTATCTAATTTTATGACAATAATAACATAATTTGCTATTACTTTTCCCACATATACTCAATTAAAATCAGGACAAAGATAATACATTGAATGATCACCAACTGCTCCTCCTAATCCAATTTATTGATTTTTGTAAATGCATGTTTCAAACAAGTTCGGACAGGAGCAACAAAAGGCTGTGAAAGTTGTAGACTAATGCAAAAACACCTGTTTGGATCTTTACACAGGTAAACAGGTTCTTTGGTAACAGGCGATAGTATGGTGATTGGGCATGAAAGGTTCATCCTGGAAAGACTCAGTCATTCACAAGCAAGGATGGAGTGAGGTTCACCACTTTGTCAAACACAGGATTGTATGAAGGATATTACTACAATGACTCAGGGATAATTCGTCACCTCGTCAGTAATCACAGTTCATTTCCAAATGACTGCATTCTGTTTTTACTTATGTTTTACACAGCATCCCAATGTTTTTGGAATCGAAGTTGCACTTCATTGACAGTTCACTGAGAAGTGTAGACATACTCTGATGCTGATGTACAGTACCTGGTCATCAGTCATGTCGATCCCAGTGACATGACCCTTCTCGCCAACCAGTTGACTCAGCATGTAGCAGTCTCTCCCACTTCCACTGCCCAGGTCCAGAATCCTGCAGCCCTCCAAGCACTCTGGCATCACCAGACCACAGCCATAGTACCTGAGGGTGAAGGACATCAACACTGTGAGTATCCCTGGGCTATTGCAAATACATCTGAAGCAAACACAAAGTGTAACATGCCCAATGACCTGGCGGTGACTTCAGGGTGCACTTTCTTCAGAGCCTCGCGGATGGAGGCAGGCATGGGCTTGGATGGAGTTGTACAGGCATTGCTGTTCACATCAGCATTGCTCTTCAGCACCTTGCTATAATAATCCTGTTTGTGAGCAGAAAGGTGGGCTATAATTGCCCCTTATCAAACAACAGATTACTATCAAGTAGATATAAGCAGAAAGGCAAGCAACGATTAATAAAGCAAGTCATTTCCAAGCTGAACTTTGGTCGGTGAATTCTTTTGAAGACTGTGCATGACTAAGCAGTCCTGAACTATAGAATTATGTGTAACATTAACTGGTTGCAAAAATGCAAAGCACAGTAGAAAAACAAAACAAAGACACTAAGAAAAATAAGCAATGGACAGTGCAAGTGGCGTAAGTACTGCAAAGCTGGTGAGCAGGTACATATTTACAAATGGCCACAGTCAGATGAATATTTACAGATGGAAAGCAGGTGTAACATTGTCAGTGTTTCAGCTAATCAAACTAGCTTACACTATGCTAGCGACCACTAGACATGTTATCATAAATGAGACATGTTATCATAAGTGAGACATGTTATATTACCTGAACATCCGCGTGAATGGCGCTGTCAGTGAGGCCTTTTGGACACGCACTTTAAAAGAAGAAATGTTTATAGCTTAACTTTAAAATTCATGGACGTTAACGTTACAGTCACTGTTAGCCCTCCGCTAACCCAAATAGCTGGTTAGCTACAACACATGGATGAATAATACACAAGTTTAAAGTTACAAGTCATTATTTAGTCCGTCATATTCGTAGCTTAAGAAAAGTTTTTTTTTAAACAACGGGTTCCGTTACATGCCAATTTGTAATGCTGCATACAAATGAGACAAAATATGAGGCTTGTTCTTACCACTTTTCTTCGGCCATTGTCTCGAATTCTCACAAGTCAGAAATCAACAATTTGTGAAGATGATCTGTCTGAAGCACAGGTCTGGACTGAGCACACGTGACTTCCGGCTCAACAGCACCCCCTGTCCCTCCCTGCCTGAAACCTCAGCTGAACCCTGGTGAGGTCAATTCAGTTCAAAGAACATGTTTCATTATTTTCTTAATTCAAAGTGTCTTTCCAGGACAGAGATAATAAATTCCACTCAGTGTTGACAACAAAAGAGGCAGTTTGAATTTAAAAGGGCCTGTTTATTGAACATACATCCATCTTGCTTGTTGTAATAAATGGCTTATGATCAGAACATTCAAAGAAGATGTGCAAATCTTACACACACAGACACACTGGTGAAGAAAGAAAACATGTCTTTGGCGAGAGGCCCCTGATCTTGTTAACAAGTTGTCTAATGTGTTGTTAGTCAAACGTACCCTTCACAACTTCAGGATAAGTCTCAAAAGAACTTAAATCTTTTCTTAACAGAAAAAAAAAATACCCATAGTGAGAAAACAACTCTGTCCATAACAATAAAGCTAATGATTTCATAAAAATTATGAAAGCAACTATTTGGTTCACAAACATGTTACAGAATATTATGCACAATTTGAAAATATAAAGTGGTTCTGAAATTTTAAACAGATCCAATATTTTTTAAAGGATTCAGCCGATATGAAAAATAGCTCTTCTTGGTACTGCATATACCTCAATTACACAATGTATTCAACCGTTGATGGGTAAAATTCAGTGATCTTACCATTTACACAGAAACGTTACATGTTACAATTTAAACTTGTGCTAGAAATTTTGGGAGACATATTCTGTCTGATTTTTTTAGGGACATATATAAATCTGTGAGACCAATGGATGAACCATTTGTGCTTTGCAGACATTGTGATGTGTGCATTTCTGAGGTTGCTCCAAGGAAAGTATTAGAAAAAAAAAAGACACAATGGCATGTGGCAACAGTTCCAGTTAATTTCAGAGTGGGCAAACAATTCTTTTTCTTAACTCAATTTGCAAAGGTCTCACACATGTTCATTATATAATTAGTGACACTTCTCATGGCACATTCATCATGGATCAATGTCTAATGTATCACAACCGCAGTAAGATTTGGATTAAAAGTTTAAATTTAAAGTGTTTTCCAGAGAAAATATATCAATGGAACTGATGGCATTTATTATTTTAATGTTTCTGTGTGATCTTTGTTTTGTATCCACAATGCAGCATCATAAATATTGCTTCTTAACCTGTACTGTTTATCCATCATAAAAAAACGCATGCCTCTTTACAATAGATATGCAGATACTAAGCATTACCAAGGACAAATATCAAAATGGTATGGTAGCTTCTAAACTACAGGCTGCAACTGTTAATGACATTTGACATAAATATTTCTGTTACAAATAAATTGTGTGCAAACTCTGTCCATCTGCTCCACAACTATGGCTATTATGGGATTGATTAGCTTCATATAAAGCTGAGTAAGGGATGAATATCCCTTAAGTGACGGAAACCCACACACACAGACTAAAAATTATTCTAAGGTTTTTCCTAGGAAGGACATTTCCTCTGTCAAGCTGAAGAGCAGAAATGGAGAAGTTGGCAGGGTGACACATTGCTAAAAAAAAAAAAAAAAAAACAGTTAACAAGAGATATTTTGGTAAAAAAATGACACTAGTCCAGTTGACTGAAGTCTGCCTTAATGGACTCTTCAGAAAGCTGTTAAAAATGTTTAATTAATGAATCCTACAACAAAAGGATGGCGAGCTGTGCTCATAAGAAAATCCAATACGCAGAGTTTAAATGTTTATGGATCATACTGTGGAGATGGTGAAGTTGGTGATCTGTTGAAGTGACTGACAGAAAAGTTTGAGGTCTGACGTTGCCTATCTCACTTGTAATCTCTAAAAAGCTTAATATTATATTCTTGGTTTTTGGTACCTGCTTTCTCATTGTCATCATTGTTCATCAAAATTCAGCATTTTTTGGGTAGGCACATACTACTAACATTCATTAAATTAAAAAAAAGGATTGCTGAAAAACTGAATCGGTTGCATTCCCTAACAATTCAATGAGGTCCATTTCTTACAGATGTCGCAACGAAACCCTAAGACACTAATCATGTGCTGCAATTAAGACTGAATTAAAGACAGTCAGTATTTTTTGCTCTGATTTTCTTTAGCTAAAAGCTTCATTTATAAAGATAAATACACTTTTGTGCAAAATAGGATCTGCTCACACAAAGATTTGTTAATGCACTTTTACTTCTCTATCACTAGCAAGGCAGATAGAGAGCAACAAAAACAGACACAAGGCAGAGCGGTTTTTAATAGCTGAAAAAGTACTTTAGAAGCATGAGTCTAACGGGACATCCCACACAGTCTTGTTCTCGTGTCCCTATACAGTATCAGTTTGCAGAAGCACACACTGTGGTAATTCCACATTGCACTCATCAAAAATGTTCCTGCTGTGTGTGTGTAGTTTTTAATTTTTTTTTTTTTTTAACTACATGGATTCCTACCTTCAGAGAACGGCTTTGTGGAACTGTTGCAAGCACCTGGTGAGGAGAGATGCATTCATCCTGGGCAGTGATTGTCCTGTCCTGATATCACAGCTTCAGCTATCAAGTCTTTGACTGTGTATCAGTAGCTTCCATTGCATGAGAAGGACAACTGAAGGGCTGTGCGTGTGTAGTGTGTGCAATGTGTGTGTGTGTGTTTATGTAATTGCCACAGGCTGTTAAAAGGGCTTGTACTGCCCAAATAAAAGCCCAAATACACAGGTTAAGGCCACTGTTCCAGTGTGGGGGAGAAGCAGGCTTTCTCAACCTTTGGATTTCAACCATGTTTAGGTGAGATTCCACTTCCTGCTGCCACACCTGTTTTATCTAAGATGCACACATTCATAAAAATACTCACTTAGAAAGTATTTAGACATAAAACACTTGCTCATATTCAAAAGCATATGCCTCCATGCTCTGTGTCAAGTGCTCTCTCCCTCGATGACACAAAGGTGTGTTGACTGCGTTTCAGCCCTGTGGCTCAGTGCTGGTGCTGTGGTGCGGCCCCTCCTGCTCGTTGATGGTGTGGAGGAGGAGGCACACTGGAGGGTGGAGGGAGGCGCTGCCTATGTGGTGAGTCGGCTGAGGAGACCCACGTGCAACCCGCCTCTCCAGCCCACCCAGCGCCAGCTCCTCATCCGCACTGAAGGAGGCTCGATGGCCACAGCTGTCGCAGAAGTCGCCAACCTCCTCATCCTCCTCCCCATCTCCCTCGCGTCCCAGCAGGCTCTCCAGCTCCCTCAACTCCTTGCCTTCCTGGCCTGTCCCTCCAGCTCCACTAAAACCACTGCTACCACGTGTGCCGCACACACACATCTCAATCCCAGAGTCCCCAGTGAATCGCCTCCTCCTTCCATTGGGGAGACGATCTTTGTCATCAGCACAGCCCTCTGACAGGTCCTTCAGCAGGGGGTCCTTGCAGGAGTCATCCCTACTTCCACTTCTCTTCTCCTGGCTCGTAAGTCCCTCCCTGTTGAGCCCTTCTGATAGCGGGATCACACCTAAATCTTGTGCTGTCTGCGTGGGCTTGTTGTCAGGCTTTGGCCTAAAGTCTAAGGTGGGAGGTTGTGGCTCCTCTATGCTGGGTCTGCAACACAGACTGTCAGAGACCGGGGACACTGGAGTTGGCTGGATGGTTGGACAGTGTCCCTCCTGCTGCTCAGGAGCCAGTGGACTGGAGGCCACTGAGGTTGGGCCTGTGTGTAAGGCACTGTAAGGAGGTGGAGGAGTGGGTGGCCGGTTGACCACCTCTTCATAATCAGGCAGGAGGTAGTTTGGCAGAAACCCTGAAGAGGAAAAAGACAGAAAAAGCTCTGAGTAGAAAAAAAGCACAATTTTAAATATGCCCTGAAGGAAATGCCCACAACTTAATACATTTTGCAAGGTGAGCAAAACTTAAATGTGTTGTGTCTGACCCCTAAAATTTTCAGTGTGTCGTCACTGCACCACTATTCAAGCATTCCTAAAGCAACAGGAGGAGAATAGGAGGAGAAAACAAGCTAATTTCTGGGTCAGTTCTGTGCTGAGGGCTGTTGCAGCACTGGGATGGTGTTGCAACACTGGCAAGGTACCAAAAGAGCAAGGCTAGCCATTTCCTCAAAACTGGGGCATGCAAACAGGGAAGGTTCTGACGCCGTGTGAAACCAAGGATACTTCTCAGTGCAAACATTACTTCTGAGTCAGGCACCACTGCTCTGAATCAAACATCGCTGCTTTGAATCAAGCACCACTGCTTTGAATCGAATACCACTGCTTTGCTTGTCACTAGGTTGAAATTCCTTGGTTTGATATAACTGGACTACAATAACACATGTATAAACCATACACTATAGCTGGTAGGCCTAGTAATGGGGTAAGGAAAAAAACATTTATACAAACAGAGTTAATGACCAAACATTTTATATACTGTGAGGTTCTGCACAACAAATCATGGGGAGGATTAATGCAAACGTGCTAGCTCTTTCAAGCTAAGATGTTTGGGGGAGAGAGGTATAGGACTTTTCTCCAGCAAACCAGAAAAAATTGAGAATTAAAAAAACAAACAATAAAAATATTGTATGTAACAATTAACTAGGCGGCTTCATTGCTTCACTCTGTATTTATGAATATGGGGTACTTATTATTTATCATTTATATACGCCATTTTAAAAACTTTGTATTGATCATTATGATTCAAACCGGTATTGTACATATACACTTATATTTTCAATATATAAATTGAACATGTTCAAAGCCAACACTAGTTAGGGTGAATGGATATTCAATGAGTAGTACTGAACTTGATACTGGCTCAGCTATTTTAAGGAACAATTTTTTTTGCCACTTGGGGGCAGCGCCTAATAAAGCTGTTGTAGTGAACCTGACGGACAGTTGTCTTTAGAGCTCAGTGGGTTTATCAGAACTTTTTGCCTGGAAACACAGTGGTTGAGAGCAGTGAGACTGAACCAAAACTGTAAAGTTGTTGGCTGGGAAACCACAACAATGCACTGAAAGGCATTAGTAGGGTAGAACTGCAGAGTGAGGTGATAGTTCATTAGTGATCAATATTATCGATATACAAAATTCATACAACAAAAAAACTATCATCAAGTTGAGTGTGTTGCACTGGTAGCTCTTACTGAAATAGAAGGGCACAGAGGGGTAGTTGTGTGCTTCGCGGTAAGCAATGAGGTTGATCTCGTGCTGCCGTTGTTGCTGCTGCAGTCGGTGTTTGGTGCGACGATGGTGACATACACAGCAGCAGCTCAAAATGAAGATGATTGCCCAAACCAACCAAAACCCTGCAGTGAGAGGAAGATGGACACTGTCAAGTCATGTTTACAGTGGAATGTAATTGTTAGCTTGATATTTCAAAGTAAATTCACATGGAGATGAACCGGTTTGAACAGGAAAGATTGTGCTATAACAAAAAGTGCCTGCTGCTAACACAAGCATAACACTCCACATCAAATACTGCCAACACCTGGTTATAACATGCTTGTATACTGTATGTACTGTATATGTTACATTACGAATTGCATACAATTGATTCAATCATCACTGAGAGGCCCAAGTTCGTTTTTATCTCTAGGACAAGGCACTGATAGGTTTACAGTCTTTCCCAATTCATTCTCTATGGAGCAACCCCATATTTGACACCACGGTTGTATCACATGCTGAACTCTGACTTCTCCAGTTACTGACTTTGGGACTTTGTAAATGGTGCATGAAATATTTCAGTCCAACCTTGCAGGAAAATAAATGGAAAAAAATAATGGATCTCCAATATTTCAGAAGGAAAAGTTGGAAGGAGGATAGCGATAAAACATAATTAGAGAGATCTCATTTGTTCTTCTTTGGCATAAACACTGTGTCAAAAACAGTCCAAGACAATGTGATTGTTTAAGAACAACCTGTGCTTTTTCAATATGCCATGAAGTCCTGATTTTCTAGGAATT
The DNA here is from genome assembly GCA_037975185.1 of Centropyge bicolor. NCBI lineage: Eukaryota > Metazoa > Chordata > Actinopteri > Pomacanthidae > Centropyge > Centropyge bicolor. The sequence goes on along the minus strand of JBBMOC010000021.1, from coordinate 6,846,617 downwards.
ATTTGTGGAACTGTACTATCTAGAGTCGAGTCTAAACAGCAGCAGGGAACAAAAAGTGAGTGAGGCTTCAAAAATGGACTGATTTGTATTTTCTGCGTATATGCAGTAAGTGGGACGCCACTATGTCGACACAAAAAAATGTGAGAACTTCACTTCAAGGACAACAGAGCAAGGCAGCCTGTGTCTCCAGAAAATAAGAATGTAAACTGTACAATATGACACTGAGCACAATGCATCTGTACTGGGGCTGTTCAGTCATCAAGAAATATTAATTCTGCTCTTCAGCTCGAGTTAATAAAGTCTTGAATGCTTCATTACAAACCATTTTCACATCAACATGTCTGCATATAATCATGTCTGTACAGGAATATAAAATCTGCCTTCTTCTGTTCGCGCCAACAAATAATTTTAGTTAGCTGGATTATTATTAAGTATTAAAGTATTATTATTATTATCAAATTTAAACCAGAGGTGAAGGCAGCCGTGCTGTGTTCTTCACTGCTTCATTGAAACTGATACAGATTCCCTCCTGCACATTTACTGGGATTCAATCCCTGATTTTAAAATTCTTGTATCCTGTGAGGAAGAGAGAATTAGCAGTCACTAATATGCCGAGAAATTGGTCATATATTTTGAGGCCATACAAGACTCTTCTCAAAAAACACTAGCAAGCTCTGGCCACAAAACGGATAAAACACTCAAGATTTAATAAGACATTTAATATTGCACTTAAAAGCGTGCGTTATTAGGTTACATCACATGTTCAAAAATGGTAAGAAGAACAGGTCACACATAACACATCTGTACTATACAGTTCATTTAACATGTTTGAAGCCTCCCTTCAATCAAAAGTGTGTTTTGTCTGTTGTTCCTTTGCTTGGATGTCTGCGCTTTACAGTGCAGAATGATGTATGAGCAGATTTTGACAGTAGAAATCTTGACAGTTTTCACATTTATCTGCTCAAGGTGGAAAGTTTCAAAAACTGGAATGAGACATAGTTAATGAATAACTTTCAACCAATAAAGTGCTCTATGTAGTTTTATGGCAGAAATGTATTTTGGCAAGGTGAAGAAGCCTCTGAAGTCATATTTAAACCATTGTTAAATACAGGAAGTGGGATTCTTAAATCCTAGCCAAAATGAAATGTCAAGGACACCTTCCTCCACTCGAGGATTATTTTATGGCAGGCCAGAGAATGACTAAGATTTCCTCTGATTGAATTAGTCTTATTTTATGCTTAAGGGTTATTTTTAAGCAGCACTAAAAAGAAAATGAGACTGGGTCAGAGGATCATCCATCTTGCAAGAAAAACCAGCCACTAATCTAGGAAGCATGTGTGAAAAATAAACATTTTGTCTCTGTCAAATAAAAGATGCTCAGCTGATTTCCAGATGACCAGCTTGTAGCTCTGCAGGTTAGTAATGCTCTGTTTGGGGACGTTCTTTGCTGGGTCGGCAGTCACTCGCAGCTTCTGTGCATCACGTCACAGTTGTGATGCACTCTGCCTCTTTGTGTCATCAGTCAAACTGGTCAGAGCTTAGTTTAACACAGGTCTCATAAAAGGTCAGACTCTTCTTACTTAGTTAGCTCTGTAACATACACTCTATGGGGCACCAAGACTTCTGTCAGCAGCTGCAGAAGTAGGGACCAGGAAGAGCCGAACTTTCAAATTCTGCGTGATCCTTGAAAAGTTTTGCGGAGTTGATGGGATCTGGCATTGATGTTCTGGATATATGTGATCTGGTTTATGATGTTTCAGATCTATTTGCTTCACCTTTTCAGCTTTTCATTCTTACTTGTGTGTTGGTGTATTCCACCTCCACTGTACATCAGTACGTGATATCCCTCTTAACCTACATTATAAAACTGTCGATTATATACTTCACTCAGCAGTTGTATGTGATATGCAATAATGAAGACAAGCAGTGGAAACAGAAGAAAAAAAGTAATCAGACGAGACGTCATTTTAACCCTCCAAAGTATTGTAGCTGTGTGGCTACAGTACCGCCCTGTTCCTGATGTACATGAGCACCCTGCTGTCTGTACTGTCTGTACCTCAGCCAATGTTGAAACCAAATCCCACAGCCAGTGAGGAGTTTGACAAGGTTGTGCCCCTCTTCTTTCACTAATAGGCACTCAACATTATTTGTAAGTACTACCTCTGAGCTTTTCGGATGCTCATGATAATATCCTTTTAATGTGTGACAGGTGGTGCATCATTTACTTTCAAAAAGTTCTGAGAAAACAAAACAAAACTGGAGCATACCACCACTTTTAGCAATGGACTGAGGGGAAGTTGCACCCATTATTATTACCAGGAATTATGGGGGCTAGGAATACTGTGGATACAGAGAGGGGAGGTTGAGAAGGGGTGAAGAAAAAAAGAAAAATGAATAAAAAGCAGGATAACTTACACCAGAGCTCATAGTAGTAACTGCAGCACTGAGACTCCCCACAGCAGTGTCCGGACTCACAGATGTAGCTCTGGTTGTTAATGCCTTCACAGTGCAGTAGGCTCTGCAAGAGAGAAGCAGGCTCACTTTAAAAGAAATGTATTACAAACATCTCAAATTAAAAAAAAAAATCAAACACCATCTCGAGGCATCTGGTTACAGCGTGCAGCGCCAATAAGAAAATAACAGAGCCCTTCCTGTCGTGTTTCGTGTTTTATTTTTTGACTCACACAGGATGGAATTACATTTGTTCGTTTTGCTTGCCAAAGCTACAGAACAGGTTACACTGAGATCACTAGTGTGCAATAAAAGACAGATTTTTTTTGTGCTAAATACAGTACATTATATACATCATGTTATGTTCAGACACTAACTACTCAGCTCTGAACTGGGTAGTAATAAAAGCTAAAATGTTTAACTAAGGCCATAAGATTTCTGTGTTCAGATTTTCGGAGCTGTTGTCACTTTAGCAGAGCACTATGAAGTGCATCTGTCCTGCCAGTCAGAGTTATGAGCATTTTAACAATTGGTCATATTGTTAGTTTTAGTTGTCTGTTCTGAATTGTATCTGTTTTTAGTTATTTTCCTGGAGGAATGTATTCATTTTGGCCATCTCATTTTTAGATCTAGAGGAAATGTTTCATCCTGGCTTTGTTTTATTTCTTTGTTTTTTTCGATTTTTATTTCATGGCCCACTGTTACAAGACAAAAACGTGCAACATGCTCCTCATAGCCCACACAACAAAAGCGGTTTGAACTGTCATCGAGCTATGTTCTCACTATTGGAACTGAAACTGCTACCACATAGTGTTAAAAACATTTCTTACAAATGATGGTAGTTTGTAGAGCCATTTCTAGAGCCTCCTTTGCTTGCATTTTATCATACTGTAGATAAAACAGAGCAAGTGTTCCTTTTCACATTAAGTATCCCAGCGAGCAATGACAGTGTGACAGCGGGTCAGCATGCACCACACCAGAACCCTGAATCCAAAGCAGCTGAATGGAATCATTGTAATTTACATCCGCGCTTTTCCTAATGAGACATGTCAACATGTCTTCTGTTTCTGATTTACATAGTTCTGAAGTTAGTTCATCATGTACTTTTGTCTGTAGTTTACCGAAACATGCACTGTGTTCCAGTTATGTTGCAGACATTGGAGGAATTTCCCAGTTTGGGACAAATAAAGTCCGTCCGTCCGTCCATCCATCCATCCATCTAGACAAAACTCAGGATACGCAAAGATAGTCAGCAAGTATGCTTACATTTTTTTTAAGTGTGCTGTCCCACAATGCAATGCACATAATGGAAATGGAGGCGATACTCAAGGCAGTAAAAAAATTGAATTATTTGTAATATAAAGGTGGTGATAAAGTCGTAAATAGTATACTATAACCTTTGTAGTACACAGTACATCCTTTGCACAGTTAATATTTGTGAAGTGTAGAAATGGGGTGCAGCAATTTCTTTTTATATGCATGACCCAGATCTTTGATTTAGAACAATATTGTTAATTTCATTTAGCAGAAATGATTGTAGAACAATATTGTTAACACTGCAGATATCTAGTAGCCAATATATATACTTAGCTATGAATCTGGAATAAACAAGTCCTAACAACTTGTGCTGGTAGGCTGCTAGAATTTCATTAGTTTTTAAGGCCCATATCAAGTGCAGATTTTTGGAATACAGCCAGCACAAAAACACTCACGATGTCGCCCAAGATCTAATACACTATTTCAACCTAAAGGTTTAGTTTGAGGCCTGGTAAGAACTTGGAAAATGTCAAAAGGTGTTTGAAACTATAGTCTACTTTCATCCAAAATCAAAAAGGCACTTGCCTCCACTCCAACCACCTGTTACATGTTTCAAATGTCAATATAGCAAAATAAATAGCTCTGCTTGATCAAAAATTAACCTGACAAAGCATATCCATCACACCTGTGAAAAGTTATGTTGTGGCAGGTCACAGGTGAGGATAATCATATCAGGCAGGTCTGCATGGTGCCGAAAGACAACGGAGCGCTGCAATCACAATAGTCTCATGTGAAAGCTCTATGGATTTTTTCCAGGAATGATCCCTCAGATGTTTTCTTTTAGATTATCTTAATGATTAACTAGCCAAAGTTCTGTGGAAGAATAGTTTTGTCTCTATAGATTACCGGTGCAGGTCCCAGATTGCGAGGCATGATGATCCAGGGTCTAAAAATCCCAGACAAGTCCCTCCACCTCATAGGTCATTATGCCTCAGAGGAAAAAAAGTCAAACAGCTTTCAAACATACTCTCTCTCTCTCTCTCTCTCTCTCTCTCTCTCTCTCACACAGACACACACACACACACAGACACACACTCTCTGACCCCACTCCGATTCAGGCCCAAACACTGGACAAGGATTGCTCTACGGAAATTTCCAAGCAGCAGTAGAGAGCAAGCTCCTAGCTGGGCTGCTGCATGATAATAAGGCGTACAGAGTGGTGAGAGGTGTGTGTGTGTGTGTGTGTGTGTGTGTGTGTGTGTGTGTGTGTGTGTGTGTGTGTGTGTGTGTAAATTGTGAGGCAGGGAGAGAATGGCAAGAAAAGCAGAGAGAAAGCTAGACAGAAAGCAGTAACACAGGAATGATTCATCACACACGACACACCAGATCAGCACAAACCGAACTGCTGACATTAAATGTGATCTGATGTATTAATCATTGCTCAACAGCTGTTTCATCTTTATCAAGATGACATTTTTTAAAATCCCTGCAAACCACAGAGGGATTCAATTCTCTGTGTACTAAACGCATGATGTTCTGTTCCTCCACTTTGTTTCTGATAACTTCAGCTGTTTTCACTGACTCACCACTACTCTCCACCATATGCTGTGCACTTGGCAGGCTGAGCACTTTTTGCAACTTGATACCAATAACCGTCTAGTTTGTTTGGGTCTTCAGCCTGTGTTGCACAAAGATAGCTGAGTGCTGAAGGGGGACGGGATTTCACAAACAGGCCTTCAGAAAGACAAAAGTGCTTCATCTAATCTCATGCATGTGACTCCACAAAATAAAACTAACTTGTGTGGCAGGAAAAATGTGTGGCAGTATGGTGTCAATAAAATAGCATAACCTGAAAAAAATTGCCATTTTTTTTACTGATTCTGTGAGACAGACAGTGACTGAGCAAAGAATCTGGACAGACTAGATTCCACTGTTCCCTATACAAAGAGGCAACCATGAAACAATCCACCTCTCTCATGATATACCACCAGATTAAAGGCGGATCTGGTTACTGTCCCAGAAATGATCGCTGCGTTAGAAAATAATTAGCCTTAAAAATGAGAAGCTGTTGAAATGAGCGGACAATGAGAGCAGTTAAAAAAAAATCTGCTGGCAACTATTGAATGTTGGTCCTGAAGATAAGTGACTACAGTTCTTAGTTAATTCTTGACCACATAGTCAGAGTCGATCCACTTAGTGCAGGCCTGCAGGACTTGGCAAGTTAGCTATGGCACGTAAAGACCTCGATGACCCCTTATTTATTATTATGTCCTGACACAAAGAAAGGTGCTCTTTCATAGTCATCAAGGTTATGCAGAACACAACACTGCTGACACATTTCTAGCAACTATTAATATCAGACATTCCCCCAAAGAACAGCTTCGAAATTTCAACAGCTGAGGACAGTCAGTTCAATAAACTTCAGCTGTCTAATTTTATCTAAAAGTTCAAATGGGCAGTGTGTTTGCCAGCACTTTTACGTACAAGATGGGGAAACACTACCTGTAACTATTTCGTAACTACAATTAAGCTTTGAGACAGATCTGTTTGTGCTAATTAAGAATCAAAGCAGAGCATTCTGCACTAGGAATGGAAATTGATAAGATTTAATTGATACCAATACCATTATTGATTCTGCTGCTCAGACCAATTCATTCTTATTTCCCTTACTGATTCTTGGCTGTATCAACTAAAATTAATGAAATGAGAGAATACTTGTACAGCATTAATTATGTGTTCTGTTTCAGCATATTCCTGGTGTTTCCACATTGACTTGAAATGATCATTTTCACAGACATTACAACTAGCACTGCTGTCATCTTACTTTGTGAAATGAAGCTGAGCTTTGGGCTGATTCTTCCTCTCTGCCATGACTCCTTCTTACTACAGATCAGATGCTTGAGTCTGGCATTATGTGTCAACTGTCAGTAAAACATGCTGGCATCAGTAAAATGACTGATAAGTGATTCCAATGGATCTGACAATTTGGAACTGGTTCTCAGTGGTTCTGGTTCTCAATTTTCATGCCTAATTATCATTAATTAAGATTTAAACATATGCAAATATTGTTTGTTCTTATTAAAGTGATATTAACATTGAGAATGTTGACTGCACCAAGGGGCAGTGTATGAAAGCACAGCTATACAGACATGGATTTCAAAATAATTGGGAACCACCTCTGTTATGAAATGACAGTCCTCATTTCCCATAGAAGAAAACAAAACACAGTGTTAATGCATATTTGTGTGTGTGTGTGTGTGTGTGTGTGTGTGTGTGTGTGTGTGTGTGTGTGTGTGTGTGTGTGTGTGTATGTTTGTGTGGTGGCAGGTGACAAGAGTCCCTGGCTTATAGGCTAGCTTTATTTTACCCCATGATGTCATGTGACTGTAGTATTTAACTCGGCTTTACAAGCTCTTAGTCAAAGTATTAGGTAAAAATGACCAACCATCAAATACAGTCTATTTGTTTCTTATTGTTTAAATAATGGACTAGGTAAAGAAACAAAGCAGTTGCTAAGTTTTTTGAGACATTACAGTGACCAAACATTAGCCTGTATACTGGAGTGGAAAATTTCTGCCAATGAGAACAGAGCTAAAGAGAAATGTTAATCATAATATCTGACAGTAACATGTGATCACTGGTTACGATAATGCTGCAACTCTGATAAAATAAAGCTGACTCTATGTTGTGTAGAGTGTAAGGAGAATGAATGCAAATAGCAGATATAGCTCAGGGCTACGTGATGCAACTATTGTCTCCCAGTAGCTGAGGGCCATCAGCTTTACATGCACCTATGAGTGACATAAGTCTGTTCTCACGCACTTTTACCACTAAAGTTCCTCTTGAAAAAATGTTATATAGTTGCCTGCAAATGTGTGTTGTTTCGCAATTCTATGGTTTATGCACACACGTGCACACAGATAAAGAACAGATACAGACGCTGCACATGATACCGCATGTGATAACAGCAGTAACTGGACTTCTTTTGCCAAGAAAAAAAAAGAGAAACCCAACTTAGTCAATTAGTTTGTGACTCTTGTGCCTTGATGTCTCAGTAGGACTCTTGGACAGCAGAGTGATATTCAAATACTGATAAGGAAAAGGACCGGATGCTGACTAATTACAGCAACCCACCCACTCAAATTATAAATACTTGAGTGTAATTCACAACAAACAAAACAATATGGCAATTAGGCATGTCTCCAAAACATATAGAATAAGAAATGTAATTCTGCCCAGAGTGAGTATTAAAAATATGGCAGGTGCAACCACATGTGAGAATGGACAGTTTTTGACCAAGAGGTTACAACATGAATCCACTCAAACGGTGACCTGAATGGGGACTTGGACGTGGCTGTATTGTAGAGGCACTGCAGAACAATCAGTTCAAGTAAAAACTGTATTCTGATCTCCAAAATCATCCAGACTGTTTTTACAGTAGCGTTTACAATACCTTGTCATTATCTGTGGTGGTGCACCTGAGGAGTGAAAGGACAAAGCCTGGAGGCTGCTGTTAACGTTTGCATTAAATAACACACAAACATGTAGTAATACAGTAATAAAACATTAATCCCTATAATGGATAAAACTGTCAGATGAGCTGATGACTGGGTCCACTGAAAGGAGATGATTATAACGATGCTATTGTCAACACATTGACAATAACATCTAATTATCCTGACACTGGATTGCTATTAGGTTCATTAACTAACAGGAGCTGTTTTCTGTTTTGCTGCCACACATGATTACAAAGCTCAAGTACCAATAAGTGTTCCTTGTTATGTCTACCGGTGTGGCTGCATTCATACCTGAAGAACTGCTTTTGCTGTTTATGCAACTCACTTGTGGCTAAAATGTCAACCATCGACCATAAACACAGCAGAGCAAGGCCCTGGCTCACCAGTGTCCCTTTATTTTACAGCGATGCTAGCTAACTCGGCTAGCAACCAAACTTAGCAAGCATGCTAACATCTTTCTTGACAGCACGGTACAAGTTAAAGTCAGCTAATATCTAACGACAACAGATGTATTATGCTGCAATAATGACCGGGCTTGTTGTTTAAGAAGCAATTAGGTGTCTAGCTGGACTGTTTGCTCATATAACCAGGTACGTAGCTAGCTAACATCCCAGTGAGAGAGCCTGTTAGTGGTTGCTCGGTCTTACCCTCTCTGCTGCCGACTCGGTGGGGGTGACAGAGCCAACAGCGTGCAAAAACAATCCCATTTTGAGAGCCGAACATACGCCTCTCATTCCTCCAAAAAGTGGCTACAGCTATGGCAAAAACACGCGCATGTAAACACTGCTGTTCACAAGCTGCGTCCTAGTATCCGCAACTATTTCTCGGCCGCCGTCGCGCTGAGAGGCAGCCGCATGCGCCGCCTCCTCTGCGCACTGGACATTTCAACAAATCGCAACTGGTTGCTGTCGGTGCCACTGGCTGATCCAGCTGTTACACAAGCCGCTCCTCCAGTCCAGGGACTCTGCCTCGGTGCGCTGGGTGTGGCGTGGTCACCTCGTCCCGATCCATGTGCGCAACGTGATGGGCGTTCTGAAGGATAGCCACTGGGTTTGCGGACTGACCTGCGATTGGACAGCAAGGACCAGCTGGGGAGAGGCTGACCAATCACTGGCCGATGCGCCTCTCGTGCATGGCCTTGTTATTTTCCTGAGTTCTTATCCTCTGCTGTGTGGGAACACATGTTCAGAAGGGGAGTCTTTACGCTTGAGTTCCATTTTCGAAAATTTGTAATCGAACATTGTACCAAAGCCCAGTTAAATTCACAACCAGTTAGTCACTCGAGTATAAACCAGTTTATACTGTATTCTCAATTCAGATTGAAGCTTGTTAACATACAACAGCCCAAAGTAATTTCTGAAAAAAGAAGGAAGACACAGGAAGAGATCTGCTATTACCGTTTAGTGTGTTTTATTATCATTACACATCTGTCACAAAATACACAAGTCATGTCAAATATCCCCTATATTAAAATGTATTTAAAGGGCCAGTTCACTCAGCTTGCAAGGTCACATATTTTTCTCACTTACCTCTGGTGACATCTAACACTGCAGTTTTGGATTCGCCTGTTGAAGTTTTGATATATTCCCCATTGAAACATTTCTGCCAGCCTTGCATAATGCAGGTTTTGCGATTAGACATTTACTGGTAAATGTCAAGTTTAACTAATTGACACAGAAATCCAACTTCTTCTGCTTCTGCTGAAGAAACTGTTTAAAAGGCTCTGGATGCTACAACACAATTCAATTCATTGGACTAGTTTGGTGGCAGAAGGTTCAGATGGGGACAGCTCAAAAACTCTGCACATACCACTTAAACAATGTGAAGGGGCAAATGCAACTAAGGTCAAGTAAGAAAATATGTTGAGATTTGAGTGAACTTAACCCTTTAATCTGCAGAATAAAATTAGCATTCAAGTCAAACAGGGCTCTTATGTGATCTGTGGAGCAGTAAAACGTCCTTAAAATTGGTTATTTGAGCATAATTGCAGTTTCCATTGTCATTATTCAAGACATTGTAATTGGCTAAGTGCTTGGCAAATCACCAGTCCCTTTCATGAGGCTGTCTGTATGGTATGTCTAAAAGACGAAAAACATCCTTCTCTGTCGGTGTATAAAGTGGAGTGCCGCCATAGACCTTCACGCTACCCTGACGCACCACATTTTCATTCAGCGAGTGTTCTGATAAGCTCATGTTTCTTGTCTTTGCCAGGGCTCTCATCGAACGGTTGAAGTGTGCAGACCCGGTGAAATACATGAGCGCACAGGCAAACTCGTTGTAGGGCACCACAATGATATCCAGCCTGCGATGGCGGTGGCCTGGTCCTGGCAAACGGCACACACCCATGTATTTCTTCTGCTCTCCATTCTCCTCGTGGCTCACCAGGTCGTCTGTCAAAAACCCTTAGACACAAACAGTTGTTTGCTTGAGTTGCTCTGACAGAAAACAATCCTACATGTAAGTATAAGACATGAGAAAATCCTCACTACCGGAAAAAGACGAAGCTTACCACTGTCATGGAGGCTCTGTAACACTTTGCTGAAAACGCCCTTGTGGGACTTGCCATCGGGATGAGATATAAGTACGTCAACATCTCCACACGTGGCCTTTCCCCGGCGATAGGAGCCACATGCCATCGCCACTAGGTGGGGGTCTATGGCCTGGACAGCATCCCTCACCTGCACAAAATATAAGCCATCATCAATCCTGGAGAAATGGAGTTTTTTTTCCCTACCTCCCCCAACCACCACAACATACACACATGCACACACACAGTAAGCTTTTACCTGTTTCCAGCCAAATACTGGGAGGTAGGCCCGCTAAAGCCTCACATATTATTTTGACAAGCCTGAGGGGAGTACACATGCTTTAGTCATCTATCGCATGTGCACTTTCTATCTGGCAGCTTTGGAGGAAAAAGAAAATCTAAGTAATACAATCTGACAACAACTAGCGCTGTACTCAGCGCTCTGGAGTGAACAGGTATCCGGCTAACTTAAGATGCAGCAACTTTCGAGAGTTAGTTTTCTCCTTTGGGATGCTCCACTTTGTGAGAACACAGTCTGGTTTTCCCATTATCAAGCAGTCAAGGAAAGCTGACACAAACTGTTTCCTACCTTAAGCCTTCTGCTTCCAAATTTCTGTGAGTTAGAGGTGGAATCCATTTCAAAAGAATCGCAAATCTATGTAAACTTAACTAAACCTGTTCAAGTGGTGAAGGATACAAACATATTTCATCAGTTATCACAGAAAGATACATGTAGATGTTGTGACAAACAAAGATACATTACCATTTTCTCTATGGCTGCTGCTTCTTCTCTGGGCATTCGGTCTAGAAAGTCATCATAGTGCTTGAGTCCTATTTTCTGAGTGTTGCTAAGATGGGCTTTTGTGCGGACGTCCTCCAATGTGCGAAATCCCTAAAAGAAATAGCCTTTTTTTCAAAAATCTTCAAAGAATACAAAATGTTATATATTAGATATGTGCTTCCAGTTTTCTTTCTGACTTAGTGATCAACTTAATTAAGATTACATTTTATATCCCACAGTTTACTTACGCAACTGTAAATAAGTCATGTAAATGTGTTAATACCTTCTTTTTTTTTAGCATTTATTTGCACTTTTTGCTATTTAACTACCCTACCCTTGCTGCTGTGATATGTTAATTTCCCCAATGTGGGATGAATAAAGGTTTATCTTATTTTATCTACTATTCCTTAAGGATTCTTATAAAGTTCGCAAACATTCAAACTTGTAATTTACTGTGATCTTTTTTATAAAGCGTTGCTTTATAGAATAATAAAAGCCTCTGATGACGTTTTGCTGTGCTAATTAAATAGGATCCATAGCCTTCCATAGACAGACGCTACATTTTTTACAATGGTATTTTTTATCAATATTTGAGCGTTTACAAAATCAGATAATGATAGAACCACATATTTCTTAATGTATAATAAAATAAAATATTTTTGATTATAGTTCGATATTTGTTTGCAAAACATTAGTAAGTACAGCGTGGGATATTGTACAGTTTGAAAATAAACCTGTAAGCGCTCTCTGGTGGGCAAACTATGTATATCTTTGGCATATTGATACTGCAATTTCTAACACAAGCATCAATATAAATTTATACAATAAGATGATATTGGTATTATGTTGGCCTGGCCGATTTGCCGATCAGTCAGGCTATAATCCAGAGTTTCAGTCTGGACTGGACTTTCTATTATGGGACATATCTTTCAAGTAGATATCCTGTCACCGTGTTGTAAATTGTACTTTAATGTGAATAGTCTAAGCGGTAAGTAAAACAGCCTACTTGCAAAAGAGGAAGTGTATACTTGAAGTCCTTCAACTTCAAGTCTTCATTTTAAATTCAAGTAAGCCTGTAACATTTTGACTGGATGTGTGTGTATATGTAGTGTGTGTGTGTATTACCTGTTGGTACCACAGCTGTGCAGTTTTAGCTCCTGCACCCCAGATGTTTGTAAAGAGCTCCAATACTGGCACAGCCTCCCCGATGTGATCCAGTTTCCGCAAGTGACCGCTCTCCATGATCTCATCAATTTTATCAGCCATGCGTTTTCCAATTCCTGGGATCTGAGAAGCCTCCTAAAACAAACGAAAAGGGTTCCAGTTAAAAGAGGAATATGCAATAAATAATGCAAGTATTGTGGACTAAAGATACTCTCTCACCCAAGAAAAACAACTTCTTACAGTATATCCTACAACTACACACATTACTGACACTACTAACAGCAGAACAATAAAAGAATCTCTGCATTAGGTGACCTGATACGATGTAACAGGTTTGTGGTAACTCTTCAGTGCGTTGACAGCCTTGGAGTAGCTGAGCGCCCTCCACTTGTCCCCCTGGTGCGTGTAGGCCTTAGCCAGCACTTCTAGTTTGTCTGTGATGTGTTTGTTGAAGTTATTAGTCTTGGACTGAGAGGACTGGGCACAGACCCACTTCCCCGAGACCACCTTCTGGGCAGCAGAGTCTGGACCAGGACTGATACTAGGGCCAGGAGTCTCTTCTTTGGGGTGCTGGCCAGTGATAAGAGCTTCCAGGTCATCCTGAGACACCCCATCTTCCTCTCCCCGCACTTCCTCTTTGGTGTCTGGGATCATCTGAGAGTAAATGTAATCGAAAACTGTAATGAAAATCAAACACACACAGACTTCTTGTATTTATGTGTTCAAGGTCAGGCTTGGAAACCTACCATGTCTTTGGCCTCCTCTTGTCTGGTTTGATCAGACACTGGCGGTAGAATAGTTTCTATGGAAGGTTTGACATTCGGCAACTCTTTAATATTTTCATGCGCTGGTTCAGATTCCCTAAGCAGAGAGAACAGTTTTGCAAATACTTTATATGTATATATTTTAATTGGTAAATATATAAGTTAAAAGTATAGACACGTCCACCATGACTTACTCCTCTGTATTGATAAGCACAAAGACCTGTATGTGATAAACTGGAAACACCATGAGATACAGATACAGGTAACAACAGCATTCAGACTTTCTACAAAAGTAGCATTAGCTCAATCACCTCTTAGGTAAAAGAAGGCTGTAGCTGTCAACATCCAACAGTTGTTTCTCACTGATGCACAAGCTAAGCCAAGTGCATTTCACCAGTTGGACTCCAGAGGGCGTGCAATCCATTTTCAGTAGGCGCAGAGCCCTGTCCACGTCCATGTTGTCATCTACGACAACATGAGTGACACTGGGACACAGTGAACTCTCTGTCTGTCCTCCATTTTGCACAATTTGTCTTTGGAAGATCTGGTACCTGGCATTTCCTATTCCAGCAGGCAGGATGTAAACTGTGATACCATTAAAAGTGTTTCCTGGGACAGAAGAGAAGAAGACGTTACAATGTTGCACTTCTGCTTTGGTGTTATCAGTATTTGTTTTTTCCTAATCTATCTCTCCTGCACAGTTTTATGTTTTTCTCCCCCTATCTTCACATTTTTGTCAGTCACTCCCACCTTCACACACATGCGCACAAACACACACACACACAGTAACAACCTGTGACATCACATTCATCAGGTTTCTTCTTTGTCGGGGGCGCATCCTTTCCATGTAACACTTTGGCTCTTTTAACTTTAGGAAAGGCTTTCATGATCCCATGACGAGGCTCCATCTTGTCTCTTGAAGGGGGACACCAGTGACCTGTGACATGAAATAGAATTGTGAAGTTACATAGTAAAACCCATCCACAACCTGGAACACAAGCTGTGTGTACAACTAATTCTACACCATAATACACTAATTGTAACAGTGTCTGAGTTCAAATTAAAAAACAGACTGTGTTAAACCATTGAAAAATCTATTTGGGGGGCTGCTATTTGTTTTCTTTTTATATTTTTCAATTTTACCTTAGGTTATAAAAGTTATAATTTGACAGTGGTGATATTACACTGTAACTATACTCCATTAAAGGCCCTGCATTCAAAATGTTTAATGATCTTATAAGCATCTTACAAATGCTAAAGCATACATTAAGACAAAGTGCCCCCTGACAGTGTTATATTACTGAATTTTATGATAAGAACTTATTATTAATAATGCATTCATGTGGAAGTTGCGTTTTAATGTTGCGGTTGACTTTTAACTACTTTAAAAAACTACTGAATCGTAGTCATCTACATCAACAGCATGTGGTAAGTACAAGTACAAATCTGCAAAGTACCTAGAAACTGTAGCTGTTAAAGCATGAATGTATTGACGTAAAAATAAGATATTCCTCTCCGAAGTGTAGTAGAAATGTCACTATTAACATAAAACCAACGCTCATCTTGTGCCATATCTCGAATAACTTAATACAACACAGTAAAACACATTTCTCGTACAACTGGTCTGCACTGTCAACATTAGCGCATAGTTACAGTATCAGTAGTATGAAGTAAGAAATTTGGGCTTGTACTCAATGCAGATATCCAGTTATAGTTAAACCAGCTCACTCAGCACTTAACCTAAAGCTGTTTCCTAAAACAGATGAGAAATCAATCTATTGCATTCGCTAACTGCCTTTTATCTTATGCTAATGTGAGAAACAGACAACGGTTGGTCTTTAAATTATCATTTTAAATCAACATTTAAATGACACTAATTAATTCGAGTATATAAAAAAAAGTGCATTTGAGGCAGAAAACCTCTTAAACTGTAGTTTTTCGGCTCTTACCCCTGTTCAGATGGAACCATACACAGAGAAAACAGGAAATACCAGTTTAAAGTTTTCACTTCCGGGTCAATTAGTTATTTTAATTTTTGTTTTTTAAAAATGGATCTATATTGTCCCCTACAATCTAGATATTGCAACGTGATTGTTGTAACAACCTTTATGAGGATTAAAAATTTGATCAACTCTATAAATATTTTTCTAATTAGTTTGTTTAATTACCTCGGTTGCTGTGGTTACCGGTCGAGTCCGGAAGTGGCCCAGAGCTAAACTAACATCTTCAGAAACATGGCTGTGCAGAGCTGGACTGATCTCCTGAAATCATCAAAGAAAACAGCTCTGATATACGATGGCGAGTATCTTACAAAAAAGAAGAACATGGTCTTCAATTGGGAAGATTTGCTTTTCGCCAGATTACTGTCATTTTCCCTAAAGTTATCATTTATTTCTTCTGTTAACTCCGACTGTTAGCAAGCTGTCCAGCTAACATTAATGTTACCAGGCAATAAGCAGGTGGCTCAACTGACCACCATTTAGCTAATTTAGCTAATGCTGAGATCTCTATAATCAACGAGTCTGTTAGCATGTCTGCTCACTTTACACTAAATCTTTTAACCATCCATACTGGTTTCTGCTTACTGCAATTTACAGATTTTTACCTGTTTTTATTTTACCAAAAATTGATTAAATATTGTAGTTTGCATATCTATATTGCTCACACTCCTAAGAATGATCACATGTAATGCTGGGTTAATTCTGAAACTAGAAACACATTGTACTACGCAGTTTGTATAATAAATCCTTACAAATTTCACCTCCAGGAAAAAGGAAGATCCACTACCTCTTTACAGATGGCAAAGAAATGGCAGAGGAGTACGACTTGAAAACAGATGAGCTCATTGGTAAGCAAGGCGTGTTTAGTTTTACACGGCAACATGCAGCTGCTGGCATTCTGAATTTCAACAGCATTCGTTTATGTATCTTATAAAACATTTTGTACTTTTCAGTCCGAAAGTGGCGACATAAAAGCACACTTGGAGCTCAGGGACAGTGGCAGGTAGAGGTTGGAGAGCCATTTGCGGGCCCTGTCACTTCTCTGGAATCGGAGGTGATCAAGGAGAACTGCTCTAATGTGGGTTTTCTTCTATGTTTTCTATGACTTCAACTTTATAATTACTCTTGAGCCACCTCATTTTCTAATGTACATTTTCTGTTGTTTTGATTCACTTTGATTGCTTTTAGAGAAAACACTAGCAAATGTCATGTCTGTAAAATGGATTTGAATGATTTCTTTTTTCCACAGCCTGTTTTCATGCGTAAAGACACAAAGACCAGCTTTCAGTGGAGAATCCGCAACCTTCCCTACCCCAAAGATGTCTTCAGTGTTTCTGTGGAGCCATCTGAGAGATGCATCATCATAAAAACCTCAAACAAAAAGTAAATATGCAAGAGAACACTGGTTCTTTTGTGCTATACACTTGTTGCATGTAATCCTTATGTCTTTCCTATAGATGGCACTGTTTACAATACCTTTGTCTCTACAGTAGTGCGACAAACCAATGACATCCTTTCCATGTCTTCCCAGGTATTATAAGAAGTTCAGTATTGTTGATTTAGATCGCAGTGAGCTTCCACTGGACAGCTCCGCCCTCAACTTCACTCACGCCAACAACACTTTAATTGTCAGCGTAAGTCCTGCACAAAAATGAAAAATAAACTAATCTAAATAGATAGATAGATAGATAGATAGACTTTATTTGTCACAAACTGGGAAATTGCTATGTTACTGCAGTTACAGTATAAAAAAGAGTAGTAGAGGTTGTGCAAGATTAGTGCACTATTAGTTTGTGCAAAGAACATAAGGTGATCAAATATTATGTTACCTAATGCTTTAAATGTAAACGTAAAGGTTGATACTTAGATATATGCTCAAACCTAAAATGTATAGAAAGTATCATCTCAGCAGTCTGAATAACAGCACAAATATACATTCTTTACAAACTATCATCCTTACTTTCATCAGAAAAGTTTAACTTTGTTTATCAAAGCATTTTATGCATATCATGAAGATGAAATGCTGGAGGGTTATTTTCTTCCTGATTTTCCTCTGTGCACCTGTCGTTTTTGACATTACAACAATATTTTTTATGCCTACAATAATTGCTCTTTTTGTGGTATTTGCCCTCTGTTTTGCACATTCTTTCAACATGATTACGTTGAAGGATTTGCAGGAGCGAGATGAAGAGATGTTGAAGTAATTCTTTTTCTTCTCTGTTGTCCAGTACAAGAAGCCCAAGGAGATTTTAACCCTTGAACAGGACCTACTGAAGGAGGTGAAGAAACTGAAGGGGACCAGCGAAGGGGACGTCGACTGCAAAACTCAGTGAATTCTGACTGTGGGAGCAAGAGAATTGTTAATTTAAAGCAGAACCTCACTGTGTCATTATACAGATATGTGAGAGATCTTGTTTTTTTTTCTTTTGTGGATCCCTTTATCTAGAAGACCTTTGCACAGTGCCTTGTTAATGGTTTAATGCCTCTGCTGTTAATAATTGGGACCATATATTAGATTTGTTAGTGTTGTAATTTATCCTGGCATTTGTATTTGACACAGACAAGATACTCCAGAAAACATATTGATTCACAGTCTCACAACCAGATTATTAACTTTGTACCTGAGTGTTTTCCCAAATTATTACTTTCACAGAAAATACAATTTACATAAAATCTTTGTGAGAAAATTTAAAGTTGTGTCACAACAGTGTCTATTTTCGCAAACCTACTAGGGAGCAACTTTGATGGGGGTCACATAACCTACCACCCTCCTTTCATTGATGTCCTTGTAAAACACTCAAAACACACAATGCCTCATCCCTGTTCGTTCCAGGGTCGCTGTTACGAGCACATCCCATTTGTGTTAACTGAATACCCTCATGTTCCTTGCATGTAGAGGGCCACCCTGAAAGCCATTACTGAAACTCTGGTCAGTGAGCAAGCTAGTGTTACTGTTTTCCCCTTGCAACAGTGGGTCACTCTGACCCTTTGGTCTCCTGCTAAAACTCCATTGACACGAGTAAACAAATGGATTTCATACCATTGTCTAATAAGGATACATATAAAGAGGTATTTTACATTTTGGGATTTTTTAAGTCAACGTATATATGGCATGTATGGAAAAAGATAATTGTATGCATCCATTCTTCCAAATGGAATATTGATCTACTTTTTCACCAGGTGCAATTAAGTAAAAACATTGTCCAGTCAGAAATACTTAAACAAGGAATAAAAAAAGAACAGTGCTGTTTAAAGGACACAAAGGCATTTAAATATAGATCATTTCAACCTTGTGATTCCATGCATTTTTTACCACTTGTCCAAACCCAGAGAGCAAGTGCGAAAAGCAGAGACAAAACCACAGGTCTCTCTCACTATTGTGCTTTGTCTTCGTCCAGATGGAAAGAATAGGAATACAAGAAAACAGTTTGAACCCAGACTGTCCTGTTGTTTTGCAAATTCTTGTGAGGGATGTGATGTTTTGTTGTTTTTTTGACAAAAAATGCATTCATACATACTTGATTAGGCAATGTTTGGCTGTTTGGTTTTTGAAATGGTGCAGTGCTAATTCTACTTAGATATGTTGTGTAAGAAGTGTATGCTGCTGAGAAGAAGTTCTAAATACCAATCATCCATTCTGAGGTCTTAATTTTTGTAAATTAGTTAAATGCTTTACAGTCTTCACAGCTCAAGCTGCTGTCAGAACAAATTCCTGCAGCAGCAAACATCGACTAACAAATTGGACATCCAGCTCATGCACTGTGAGAGCAGCCGAATCCCTCTGTTCAGGGTCTTCTTCCTCCCCTGTCGTTTGGCCTCTGATGGTCATGCTCAACTGCTTCTGGGAAGAGGGCTTCTTTTCTGCCTCCCTTTCATTCCCGAATGCCTCTTCCCAGCCATTCCCCCTCTTTCAGCCGATGCCACATTTTGCCACACAGGCCCTGATGCTTTTTCTACAACCCCTCTCCGCAGACCCCACTCCCTCCAACCCCTTACCCCTCCCTGTGTGACTGGCTTCTTTTTGATAACTGACCCCTCCTCGTGTTATTATTCGAACCCACTATTGTATAACATGCCCTTTTATATGAGGTTTCACAAAGGGCCCATTTGATCAGAGGGTTACGGTGTGCGATCGTGAGAAATGCAACTACATGGTGGTAACCTTTGTTTGGGCCAAAATGGTGGGCTGACCTCATCGCTTTTAATGCATAGCTCGGGCCATTCAGGCCCAAGTCTCACTTGCTGAGCACATTGAATTCAGTAGCCTGTCACAGATATTGCCCCTCAGTTATCTGGGTCTCCAGCTTGAAGACGAAGAAGGAGGAAAAAAAACAACAGTTTTTGAGGGCAACCAACAATATATGCTAGCTTTCCGTCCCAAAACAACCACACATGAGAAAAGCCAAGCAGCTTGTGAACTGATTCTTTAGTGGTTTTAATATACACTCTACAATAAATATTTCAATCATTTGACATCATTTACATTTTTTACAGTAAAAATATATTCATATATGTAGAAAAAAAAACAGGTTAAAAATTCTCAGAAATGGCCTCCTAAAGCCAAGATAGCATGTCAAGTGAGGCTCTGAGATGCTGTAACCACAGAAGAATCCAGATAGCTGCCATGTCTAGCTTCATTGTACTCATTTCTCTTTTAAACATTCTTTGTTGCTGAGCTGGTTAACTTCTAACCAAAGATTTTCACTCACGACAATATTGAGCTCCTCCATATTTTAACCCCCCGCCCCCCGATTTAATAAGTAAAAATCTGTCCTAAAGTCTGCCTTAATTGGAAATAACTAGCAGATTAGATAGTCAATGTTTACATACAATCCAGTACAAAGAATTACATAAGTCAAACTGAGGCAAAACGTGTATGGGCACTTGACTGTAAAAGTTAATTTCTGTGGGAGCACTTGTTTTCTTGTGTAGTGGTTTTTCTGTGCTGGTCAGTCCACAGTTCTCTCTCAGTGGTTTCAGTCCTCAGCGGCCCCCCGAGCGCTGGTGATGGGAATGTTTAGTCCGCTTGCTCAAAGGGTGCGCGGGGACAGCGAGAGGAAGGACATCAAACGGTCGCCTCTCGCTCAGCAAGTGCCCCCTGGGCAGACGCTTCATGAAGTGGGCCTCCCTCTGGTGCTGCTTGGTCTTGGAGGCCTTCCTCGGACGTCCCTTGCGCGTGAAAGCCATGTACCAGCCCTCGTACTTGGCATTCTGGAGTGCCGTGTAGTTGTTTTCCAGGACAATCTCGGTGAAGATACAGTCTTTGCCTCGTCCTTTCCGCTGGGGAAAGAAAAAAAGGGGGAAGAAGTTGAGGTATTTTGGCCAATTTCCAGGAAGCGGAAAGCGTATCGTCTTCATTTCCAGAAAATCAAATACCCTTTGAAACATTAAGAGGGCTGTTGAGACAAATCTGAAAATCAAATTTGTTCTGGCTTCGAATGTGTCTCAACAATGTGTCGCCATAAGCTGCAAATCTGCTATAACATTTCCAAGAAACAAACAAGCTTCAAGATGTTGCTGTAGTCATATGCAGCCACAAAACTATGAATTCCAGATTACCTTGCCGATCAGCTTTCCCCTCTTGTTCATACATATGTAGTATCCTGTCTTCACCCCTTTAATGCGAATACGACTTCCAAAAGAGTCCGTCTCCACCTCCAGCTTAGCTGCACAGACAAAACAGATCACAGATAATGAGATGACATGGTGCAGGCATGCAGATTATGATGTTGCAGTGTGTGAGACAAATGGCCTCTTTACGTAAGAGAGACACTGCAATAAACTGGAATTACGTCACGTCATCATTAAATGGCATTAAACCGTTGTGAAACAATCACGTCAGGTGATGACATAAAAATTTCCTCTTAACCCTTTTATGATCCGGTAGCTGCCTTTAACAATGGCATGCAAGCCTTTCAAAATAGCATCAAATGATAGTGATTTTGCACGGCGCGATTGTTGTTGAGTGTCTGTAAATGCTGTGCTGCGATGCAGTTCAGACTGGGGATAAAGGAGAGTGAGAATACTGCGGTCAGGGACACAGCCACAAGCACAGAGCAGCGGTCAGATTTGGGCCAGTTACAAGAGTGACACCCACTTAGGATGTGTAGTCAATGTGTGCATGACTGACTCTCTCTCTCTCTTTCTCTCTCCCTCTGTGCGAATGTGTGTGTGCAGGCCGAGAAATTTAAAAGACAAAAGAGCACACAGGAGAGGAAAAGGTATAAAGTGAAGATGCTGACTTCACCGCTCCTTATAAATTGAGTCATACATTGAGTTGTAATGCAATGAAAATTCCTCGTAAAATGAGGCTCCAAAAAAGCGGGCAGCAGGCATGGAGGCGAGGACGGATGGCGGTGGCTGTGGTGGAAAGATGGCTAGACGCACTGAAAACCCTTTGGTGACAGGAATTCTGCTCCCTTTGAGCTGATTGATGCAAAGGGCGAATGTCTCGCTGAAGTCCATCGTAGCAGGTGTCATCACTGTCAGGATGTGCAGCGCACAGAAGAAATATATAATCTTCATAAGGCCATAAAGAGATGGCAGCACTGATGCCATTTACAATGTTCGCAAGTTGTTTCTCCTGGCTCAAGCATTTTCCTACAAGCTGCCATATATCATATGATTTATACTGCTTTTCAACACAACTCCATGCACCATTGAATTCAAACAATTCCCATGTTGGTGAGAGGGAACATGTTTCCTATTTTATTGTTTTCCTGAGGTTTAAATGCACTGAGATGTAAAAGGCCTTTAGCTGTCATCACCTTTCTCATCAGATGCAGTGAAGTTGCTTCATCATTTCAGAGATAATACAGCATGTTCTTCCTGAATGGATTAACATATGTTGCAACAATTTATTACATAACTATATTTAATTACAAGCAAGCTTCAGGTAAGAGCAAAAGAACGTTCTAAATGACAATTTGTATTCTCGCGATATTTTGATTTTTTTTCATTGCACTTGTCCGGCCGTTTGTATGGATGCTGAATTATGTTTTTTAATGAATTATAAGTGATGTTATTTGCTCTTTGAATCGCTGCTAACACACTCTCCCTCTCCACCGGCCGTGCTCTCCGGTCTTACCGTGCACTGCTCCGTCGTCCCCGTTGGCGTTGACCCTCTTGTTGGCCAGGACCTGGACGTGCTTCCCGCTGGTGCGGCTGTATAGCTGGTAAGTCCGCGTCAACCTGCGGCTCATCCGGTCCGACAGGCGGCTCTGCTCGGTGACATGGTGCTTGAAATTAGGAGGAGACTGCACAGAGTTCTGTCGGACAATAGGAAACACATGTCATGAAATGTGAAATTACTTTTTAATGTCTCTGAGTTTGGACTCTTTTTTTAAAAAACTTTTTTGCAAGACTTAAAAAATGTATGAGACAAAGCTTTTTGCCAGTCAAACATCCGAGGCCCACAGCTCATTATGTCATTCATCACGGTGAAATATCATCTCGTTTATTTCTACATGTTAAGCATCTTTTTTTAAATGAGATGCTTTCAAAGACCCTCGGGAATGACAATTCCCTCTGATAGTTTTTTTTTTTTTTTTTTTTTTTTTGCCACCGATGATCTTTCACCTCTTCTTGACTTCTTTTCTTTTCCTCTCGTTTCAGCCCTTCTCCATCCACATGTGTTTTTACCATCACTACTTTTTAAGTCTGGAGCTTACCTCTTTTCAAGATGTTTGAATTGTTGCCAATAACGCTCATAATAAAATGTTTTCATTGTTATTGCAGCCTGTTGCAGATGTCTGAACTATAAGCTGCTAATAACATGCATACCTGTTCACTTTTACTTACTTAATTATAGGCAACATAAAGTTTTTTTTAAAAATTTTTTACTGAAGTGAAAATGGGAGTTACCTGTGCGTAAAAGCAAAGCGCCGTGAACTGAATTAACCTGAGGAGAGAGAAAAAAGAAAAAAAATCAAATTTAACCTGTGGCTCGATTTCAGTGAGTTCATTTATGTGCACAGCTCTTTACTTACAGATAACCTAACCTCGATGTTCTCAGTCTCATCTTGTAATAGTTCAAATATTGCTTCATGAATACTCCGCTGATTCGCTGCTGGAAGCTCTTAGAAATAAAGTTCCTCCTGAGGAAGGGGGTCTCAGATCGGTTTTTATCCCCCTCTTGGTGCACATAGAAGGTTTTAGGTGGGACAACGGAGAGATCCAAAAGTGTCAGGTAGGTACTGGATCCACTTTCCTCCTTCCAAAGTCCAGCAGATTTCAATGCGGATCCAAACTAAAAGTCCGGACTAAATGTCACCAAACGACCTCCATCAAATCCTCCTCCGGTCAATCACCCTGTCAGCAATAAAGCTCTTCATAGAGGTTAATAAATAAATCCCCTCTGATTTTCTGAGACAAAGCAGAAGCGATTATTTCTGCTTTTACGCACGGATCATCTTTACGCACCCAAAATGAGATTCAATTATAAAAGCGCTGATCCCAGTTCAGTTTGCTGTCGGAGCCACGATGCTGCAGCTGTCCCTCCATAAGATGCACAGATAGCAACCCCCAAAAAAAAAAAAAGAAAGTCCAACGTCAACCTCCCACACGTGTGTTTCTTGTGGTCGCCTCCAGTGCGCGTACAGCATCTGTGTCCCTCCACATTTAAATACTTTAACTTGCGGGAAAGTCAATATCCTCGGCGAGAGCAGGCGGAGCGTTCAAGCTGGAGCCAATTTGAAACGGAATACTTATTAAAACACTTTACCTGCACCTATTTGCTTACAGGTCCGTGAACACAGCATTCATCAGCAAGTTGAATGTATATAATTGCACAGCCTGTAAGATGAAAAGTCACTTTCAAAGAGAGATGCTTATTTATGCATGTTAGGCCAACACATAATATCTTCTATCAGCTTCTCTTATTGGATGTTTATAAGCATTTGTTCACAATCTCATTCATGTCATGATATTATCTTCATCCATGTAAAATCACAGTGCGGTTTCTATAAGCACAAAGGTCCACATGGAAAAATTCCCTGGCATGTACTTAAGAAAATCTACAGTTACATTAACTTATTCCCTGACTGCAGGTTAGAGGTTGTTTGGTGGTCCCCCCGGACAGACCTTGATGTACTTTTTTATCCTACATATGTAAGTAATATGTGTTCCATGTGAACACATGACACAGAATGGTTTTCACATAACATCTAAAGCCTTTGCCTTGGATACAAATGCTCTCTCTCTCCCGCTCACAATCATTCTTCCATAACTTTTCACAATCCTGGTTTGATTTTCAAAAGTGTGTCCTGGGCCTGCTCTGCTACTTTCACAGCATGGTTTCATCCACTACATCATGCAATTATATTGTAATTATTCTCTGTGAGAACAAAGCAGCAGGGGACTTGACTGTTACACATTCGTCTGATAGGGAAGAAAAGGGGTTGTAACATTGGATACTTTGAACTCTGCAGGAACAACCTCTAAACTTGATCAATTGGGTAGACGCCTTCTCCAATCCAACGTGGAGGAAATGGTGTGAATACAGATTTCGAATTTCCCTAAATCAAGAATATTTAGAGTAGCCGCACACTCTCAAAGCTAATAAGAGATAAAATATTGAATTTGAAATACAAGTAGTATAAATTGTATCCAGATTATTCCTATCCCAAAAATTTAACATTCTACTCCACCCATGTTAAAGTGTTACATTTCTATTCTGACATAATAACAACAATAGATAACATAACCGTCTTCTGTTTGGTTTTGAGAAATGTAAGATATATGCATCAGATTTTAAAAGTGAATTCAACGTCAGTAACTTAACTGCATAGTATGTCATTTCCGCCACTAGGGGTCTCTCACTTAAATCAATGAAAACAAAAGGCATAGTTTGGCGTTATGCAGCATGGGATCATGGGAGTTGTTGGCTTCACTTTCACTTTTTGGATCACACACAACATGGTGCAAAAGTCTCTGGCACCACCTTCTACAGAAAATAACTTGTAACCCTGATTCCAAAAAAGTTCTGATCCCGTGTAAAACATAAATAAAAACAGAATGCAATCATAAACTGTGTTTACCGGCAACGGTTTACCTCTCTCCATCCTTGCTTGTGAACGTCTGAGTCTTTCCAGGATGAACCTTTCATACCCACTCATGATACTATCTCCTGTTACCAATGAACTTGTTTACCTGTGGAATGATCCAAACAGGGGTTTTTGGATCAGTCCACAACTTTCACAGTCTTTTGTTGCTTCTGTCCCAACTTGTTTGAAACATGTTGATGCCATCAAATTCAGAATAAGCAGATATTTAAATGAATCTATTAGGTTGATGAGGTCAAACATTAAATATATTGTCTTTGTACTGATTTAAAATTGAGTATATCTCTAAAAGGATTATCAAATGATCACATTCTGTTTTATGTATGTTTTACACAGTGTCCCAACTTTTTTTGGAAGGTGTGTTGTATGTATTCTCATGACACCACAAGTGAAACAAATTCTAGGCGACATCAGTGTCTACACGCTTGCTTTAAATCAGAACAGAAGTGCTAATCTACAGTATAGCTTTACTGACTTCAAGCCTCAAATTGGATTATTGTCCCAATGAGCCAAAACCAACTTTTGGACATGAACTCTTACCTGAGTGTTCCTAAATGCAGGCCTCTGTTCTCTGTATGAACACTATGGGAAACTTTTACACTCTTCACACAGAACAGCTGTGCAAGATTATAATATATATAATTATGTGAGTTTGGTCAATGTCTTAGCTGTAAATCAGTCATTTCAGCCAATGCAGGGGATTTAGAGGGTGAAAATGGACCTGGCTTATTAGTTCCAGCGGGACGCTGCAACAAGTGATTTTGCCACCTGGAACAATTCAGCTTTGTTCTTCACTATTTTGACCCCAATGAAGCAACACTCGCATATCCAAATATGAAATCCACATGTATGGTAATTAAAGAGATTGAGTTTTATGAAGACCACACAATGACTCATCAAAAGTGGATGTTTGACTGTCTGAGCCCACAGATTAGTTCTGTCACGAGTCATTTCAAGAAAATTTGATTCAGAAGAGGAAACCTGGAGTACTCTCGATCTCAATGGTGGGTCGGGTCTCTGTATATTTAAAATACACTCTAACAGTCTTCTGTACATAACTTAATTTTACACACACATTATTCTTGTATAAACTTAAGTCCTATAGCAAAATGTATGTCAGATTCAAATAGGATAAATGAATTTCAAGTGATATTGCTGACTAGTGTTGGTCATCGATACAGTGATGTGATGAAAATAATCAGTATTCAATTCAGTTGACTGTCTTTTTAGAGAATATGAACATCATCAGTCAAAACCCATATCCCTCTGATACTGATTTTAAGACATTTTGTGTTCATTTAAAATATTCAGATGAATGAATCAATTCTATCCACTATGATGTCGACATTCACTCTTCAAAAAGGCAGCTGAGAATCACTGCAAGATGGCTTTTGTTCTCTCTCAGATACTTGCCAGTTTGCTTCCTCGTCTGTTCTTGTCGTGGCCTTGGGTCAGCCAAGACCAGACAATGACACACAATGTCCACACAAGTCCTGTGACCTGATTGCGAGGAAAACTCTCTATTTTCCACATTCTTAGTGAGAGTTGACGATAAAAGCCACTGGGAAATACCTTGAAAACAATATTGTGGATATTACTGCACTGGCTGCCAAATAGGTATGATGATGGAAAAATGCTGACATTAGACTTCTTCATTTCTTTATTCAGAAAAAATGTGCACAGAATGGCCAGTGTTTGTTAGTATACTGCCTGAAGAGTCTGTGAAGTCAATATCTTGTTTTTCTCTTATTTATTCATCATATGTTGTGGTCAATTATGTAAAGTGATGCAATAACTTTGCTAAGAGTTAAGATAAGAAAATTCTTGATCAGCCATAGGGGAAATTTGGATGTTGCAGCTACACAAGCATACAGATAGATAAAAATATAAAACTATTTTTAAAAAAAAGGTATATACAAAAGCTATATACAACTAGTACAAAGTGTTAAAAACAGTATTTACATCTAGTACAAAGTGGAATCTAAAGTGACTTAGTGGATAAGGTGACATTTCAATCCTGCAGAAAATGTAACTAGTGCAATATGAGTGATAATGCAGCATAATGACAACAGCAGCAGCAAATGTAGCTAATGCAATACGAAGATGATGCAGCATAATGACGGCAGCAGCAGCAAATGTAAATAGTGCAATATGAAAGATAATGCAGTATAATAAAAAAAAAAGTCAAAGAATTGTGCCTTGGAGCTACTGCAACAGGCTGCTGACCCCTCAGCACTCTGAAGTAATTAAGTTCACAGGAAAGACAGAAGAAATGAATATTTGCTTTGTTGAAAAAGTGCCACTGGTACTGATACAGAACATCCACATTGGTACCTTTACTGTGTGCCTGATTCATGTTCTTGAATGGGTTAGATGAGAAGATTGATCTCACTGTTATATCTGGACACTTGATGTAAGTCTACACTTACTGCCTCATAGTGATTTCTAGATCACTAATTCTAGCTAGGTCTAATTAAACCTGCCTATTAATATTGATAAAACTGGCTTAATTTGAAGAAGAAAAGTAAGCCTGAGGTGAGAGCAAAAGTCTCTTAGAACATCATTCAGAGAATGCAAAGACTTCATTCAAGCCTTTTCAATTTCTGTTTTTGTCACTTACTCATAATGCCACCTTTTTCTTGTCATGCTTCTCAATCATTTTAATAGCTCACAGCAGTCCATAGTTTGTTATGGTGTCACTTTATATTTCTGTTAAGGTAATTAAAACTGCTCAGTAACACACTTTATTTTCAGCATTGTATTCATCCAGCAGACATATTACACAATCATTTAGCAAGTGTAAAATGTGTGGATTGTGTGTCTTATTTCACCCATGATGCATTGCGCAACAGGCTATCTAAGTCTTACATTAGTCACTCATAGGGAAGCTTTATGCTACAGGTACTTTTAAGCATCTACAGCAAGTCTGGCTGAAAAGTGAAATTTAATTCAAAGACAAGGTTTGTATTTATGCAAGTGGCCCAAGGAACTCACTGCACCCGGTCAAGAAATAGTCCCGCACTTAACCTCTAGTAAAACCACAATGTGTCATTTTCAATTTTTGTAGGGATTTATGAAACGGGATGTAAAAAATGTGTGTGTTTACAGGTGATTGTAGCCATATTTTTCTTTATTGGACAGAGCTAGTGTACCTGTCTCCCTCTTAGACTTTATGCTAAGCTAAGCTAAGCTAAGCTAAGCTGTAGCTTCATATTTAGCATGCAGTCATGAGAGTGGTGTCAATTTTCTCATCTACCTCTCTGCAAGAAAGCAAATCAGCAGATTCCCCAAAATGTTGAACTTGTCCTTTAATTACTCTCAACATCTTAGAGTCTCAGCTTGTTATTCTCACATACAGTATCTGCCCCACAGTCTACTGCTTTAAAAAAATTGGACTGAGAACATTTGGCCAGTGTCATACAGTCGATTTTTCTCTTTGACTCGACTTCAGTCTACAACAGCCACTTACAATTCAGAAACAGTTCCTTCTCTGCAAACCTAAATGACATTTGGTTGAGGTGACCTGTCAGACAGGCTTGTCTAAAATTCTCCAGACTGTACATGAAAGCTTTCTCGGAAACCCGATCAAAAGCGATCATTTTTTATTCTCGTTTCTTACATACCTAACTGTCTGCTGCCTCACTCCTGAGAATCTCTAGTGACCAGCTTTTCTGGCCTCTTAATGAGTTTGAGAAGAGTTGACACGGGTCCAAGTTTTGCCCCAGATCCCAATTCTTTTGCCTTTTCTCTTGGTCTCCCAATGCTGCTTTTCTCATTTGGATCACAGTTTGCTAACTAAAGCAAGACCCTGGTATCAGCGAATGAGGTTCAGAAACAGCAATCATTGGACGCTGTGAAAAAGAAATCACAGAGAGGAACTCTCTGTTGGCAAAGATGCACATTGGTTATTCTTAGAAGAGGAGTGACTGAATGTCTGAAAAGGCCCCAGAGCAGACTACCATTCAGTGAGAGGTATTATTCCCCCTAGCTAATGTGAGACATAAAAATACACACTCTTGCATAAGGCAGAGCCAATGGAAAGGTAGACACCATAGAGGAAGAGAAAAAACAGAGCCAGAGAGGAAGACGGACAGAATGTGAGAGAGTGCGTGCGAATGTATGAGTGTGTGTTTGGGTGGAAAGAATATGTGGGATGTTGTGATTCTCAGTGTCATCTGGTAGCAGCGTCGCTCACCGCCCAAACCGCAGTGGCTTTTGAGAAGAGAAACTCCTCAATCAACCTGTTGTAATTATGCGCTGCTGCTTTGCTGCAACAACGTGCGCCACATAATGCGCCTGTAACCACATCACCACACACACCAGTAACTTACCTTAAACTGGCTCGAGAGTGAGCTGGCTCCCAAACTGCACATCACTGAAAGCTACAGTTTGTTCTTGGTGCAGGACAACATGTAGGATTAATGGAATACACTGTGCAAATGGATTTAAAACTTATGGTCTTTAATGACATTTTTTAAAAATTTAGTTGAAAAATTACTGGCAGTATCAACTGATAGGAAACTGGATATCACCCTTGAGATGGTACTTCATGGCTTTGTCAACATTAATCTGTAATTAACTAATGATTTATAATAAGAAAAATTGGGAAAAATTTGGGTTGCCAGGTTGTGGCTGGTGTTTGTCCTCCTCCTTTGCACTTTAGCACATCATGACCTCTGACCTTCTGGAAAATGGCTCTTGATGTGTACCAACATTTATTTGCTAACAATTTAGTAGCATCCAAAACTGCAGACTTTATCCCTTTATTAAAAACATATTAGCATTTAAACCTTACAGAACCTTAAAAATGACTTACTCTTTTTTGCTGGAGGCTTATTAGAAAATTAGAAACACTTGACCTTTTACAAACAATGAAAACTGCTCACCGTTGTTTAATACCATTTCTGGTCATTAGTGACTTCTATCAGATACTATCATGGCTGAAATTTATCTCTTAGGGACAAAATATGCTGTTGGGCCTCTACTGACCCTCACCTACCACTTTTTGTGCAATGTCTATGTCCAGTGCATCTAGTACGGCTATGCTGAAATAATACCCAATTTGTGTTAGTTTGTGCTCTTTTCATTCAACAATATTTACTGTGTAATGTGTATGAAACAATGAAGGTCATGAAACTAGATTTTGACCCAAGACCCCCCTACAAGACAGATTTTATAATGCAGCACCCACCTTTGCCCACAATGACCTGGGCTGCTCTTGAACTGGGACCCCAGGTCAGTTGCCTGCTATGCTGGATTGGAAATCAAGCCTTGATCAGTGGCATTTATAATAGCAGCCTTGATGGTGTATTACTATTTATTAATTACTTACATTTATAGCTGCATGCTTGATGTTTATTACCTTTTAATGAATCACCTATTAACAAGTGCAGACTTGATGATTCATTAAAAATATAGGAAACTCTTAATTAAGTTTATTTATGACTTGAGCTGTGTTGGTGAGTTTTTTACTATCTGGTAACCCAAAAGTTGGTGTTATGAATGGATTATAAAGGATATACACTGCATTGATAAGTGATTAATTAATATAAGTGAAGACATCAATTACAAGTTCTAAACCAATACACAATCAATTTTTTGACATAGACATGTTGACTCAATTAATGATTTTTGCAGGTAGCTTAGTTGCATACCTTGCATGCAGAGCTGTATGTGACATATTTCTAGGATGCCCTGAAGTAAACATTTTTTTAATTCAAATGAGGGTCGACAAAAAGATGAAAATGAAAGTTGTTATATTCCCTACTCTATAAATTTTTTTCCTAGAGTTTCTACTAAAGTCTTATGTTTTATTGTCATCTTAGAAAAGAATTTGGACTGATGGAAAGACAGCGTGAGAGGGACAGTAATCGTCCTGTGCTGTGCCATTGAAATGAGGTAATCATGGTGGGGTGTGGGGGTGGGGTGTCTGTCTACCTTTCAGTCACTCGGAGCAGCTCAGTCACACAGTGATGATTTGCTGAGTGTGTTGCGCATATGACTGAGTGTGTATGTGCCGGTGTCGCATTGCCAGCCCCTGAGAAAATTGTTACTGTGAGAAAATTTGGAAAATCAAGTCAAAGTTCTCGCCACTGAATGACGTTGGAAGTACTTACTTGTGTTTGAGCGCGGCAGAGAGCTTGAATGGCTTTTTAACTGGATGAAACGACTGTCTGGGAATGACCCCAGTGTGTAGAAGTGATTAAGGGGAGCCAATTTTGCCATAACCCAAATGTGTTTGCATAACGACTTTGAGTGGTGTTCCTGGTGATATTAAATCAGGCTCTCTGTTGAAGCCTTTAACAACTGTTGAGTAGAGCAGCTCATGTTTGGCTACTTGTCTTCGGTGGGCTTGTTTTTAAGCACCTCAACAACAACTTCATCATTCGCAAAAGTCTTAAATTACTCATTTGCTCGTGTTACAACACATGAAAATGAAAGCAATGAAGACAAACAGGCCCGCAGTGGCATCCCATCAATTCCCTGTGAGGAGAGGTGTGTGGCAGTGAGGTAGAAAGCTGCAAAGTTGTCGTTGGCTCCGTCGCAGTGGTCTTCCTTCCCAGCGACTTGGATGCTTTCCCCGTATTTCACCCCATAACCCCCCACCCCGAATGGAGCGTGATTTACTGTCTTGTAAACACATAGGAAGTAGCATTGAAAATGGTTTAACAAAGTCAATAAAAGCAGACATCATTCCTGGTATCAGGGGGTGATGAGGGGGAGGAAGAGGAGGAGGTCTGGGGTGGCTGAGGGCAGGTATTCTCCCCTCTCCTCTCTGGTTTCTCCCTTGCTCCTCTGTGTCCGTCCTTTCTCCTTGCCTGTCATCTGTGTCCTCTAATCCTTCTCTCCCTCTTTTTTTTGACTTTCTCTTTATCCCTATTTTCATGTCCTCTTTTTTCCCCTCTCACCCTCTTCTATACTCCCTCCTCTTTCTCTCTCTCTCTGCCTTTTTTATTTCATGCGTTGGGCAGTGGACAGCCAGAGCAATGGCTTTAACAGACCTACCTGCAGGGCTGCTTAGGGCGGCTCTTTCATCTGGGCTCTGGAGAAAGAAGCCCCCGGCCCTGAAACAGCTGTGTAGACCTGGGAGTGAGAGGACCATGAAAAACGCAGAGAAGAAAGAAAGGAAATTCAATGGTCCTATGGGAATCATACCTCCCCATGCCTCTCTCTCTTGCTCTTTTTCTCCTTCCCTCTTTCTCCCTTCCTTTATCGCCCCCTCTTTTTCTTTATCTCTCTCTCTCTTGCTCATTATCTTGTAAAGTTTTCCCCTTTTTTACTTATACCGCTTTGAACTACTTCCACCTCTCAGTCTGTCTGTTTTCTTATTCTTATCTCTATAAAGCTTTCTTGCAGTTACATCTTGTCGCTCTTGAACTCGAAACAACTCAGGTTTAGATTCACATCTCTGTTATTCAGCATCTCCTTCTGCAACAGGTTTCATGTGCTCACTTTCGTCACTAAATCGTCAAATTGCATTAAAACATATTGAGTTCTGGGCTTCGGTGAAGGTCAATGATGGACTGAAAGACGGCCAGGACCACGGCCAAACTCAACTGTGAGAAATTTAATTCAGGAAATTAAACCTTAATATTCTCATAATAACCTTACAAAAATGGAAAAAGTGTTAGCGTGGTGTAGGCCTATTTCATGATTAATTATTTTCGGTTTTATGTCTTTCTAAAAGGTTTGGATTGACTGTGGCTATACAAAGTTAACACATAATATCTATTGATATTAATCAACATCAAATTCCATATTGCATTGTGCATTTTGTTTCGCTTCAAACATAATGGTAATATCATATAACTTACTCACTAAACAATAAAATATAAAATCTAGAGAAATTTGCTTGTTTGGGAGCTGAAATCATCACACAAGTAAATGGTGTGCATAAAAATGTGGGAGTCTTACCTTGGTTCCTTGCTTTACTGTGCCGGAGCAATTAGGGCTGCAACTAATGATTATTTTCATTAGTGATGAATCTGATGCTTTATGATTAATTGATTAATCATTTAGTATGGTTTGGTCAGAAAAAATGTGAATAATCTATATTTCTCAATTGCTTCTTTTATCCAACCAGCAGTCCAAAGTCTTCATTTACTGCCATGAATCACAAAGAAAAACAGCAAGTCCTTACATTTAAGAAGCTGGAACCAGCAAATGTTTGACATCTTTGCTTGAAAAATAACTGAACTTATTAATCAGTTATCAAAAACGCTTGCTATTAATTGATTAATTGACTAATTGTTGCAGCTCTACATGCAAAATCAGTGAAAAATGACAGGTAAATGAATAGGGAGGTTGTATTTATTGATTCATGAACAGTGTCCAGTTGGAGCGGCAACAGTGTGATAAATGGCCTCAAGTGACTGCAGACTACAAGAAGAATACACAGGTGTGGAGTTACAAACAAGACCAGACCTCTGGATCCTGCTCCTCATCTCCTCACCTCTTCTGTAACACCGCATAGCGCCAACCAAACTGTGTGTAGTTGAGTTGCATTGTGGGATGTTGGTGCTAGGTTACTGACAAGAAGAATACATCAAATAAAAAAAGGCAATGTCTGTGCTTCTGCATAATTAATTTTAATGCAATGATTCAGCAAACTACTCTTTGTTATAAAAAAGTGTGCCAAATAAATATAATGTAACATAAAACCAGACAACCAAAACAAAGGGCTAAAAGAGCCTAAAATGTAAATATGTGGACTATAAAATATTGCATAGGCTTAATGCTTGTTTAAAAAAAAAAACAGCTTCATATATCTATTATCCACTGATTCACCAATGACAAAACAGTCACAGTTCGGAAAAACTTAAATCTAAAATCATATGTAGCATGAATGCATGTGTAGCTTTAATATAGACAGTGTTCAGTATCTCTTTCCTTAATAAATTCATTTGAGATTTTTGCAGCATGAAGTAAAGACTAATGGACAAATTTCTGATCTCTGGCATAGGTTACTTTGGCCTCGGCTTCTGAAAAATAAGAAAGAGGAGCTGGAGTTTTGGAGCTGAATGTAATGTCCCTCATGCATCATCACCATCAGTCCACTCTGTGGTGAGATCACCGTCCTGGTTTTAAAATTCCTCGCACTCCTCCAAGAGGTGGGATATAATAAAAAAAAGAGCAATTGGTGACAATCCATACCATCCCCATGGGTGCCGCTCAAATAGCTTCTCTGTTTTATAACTGCTCCATTTAAGGCTTTCTAATCCTATTGTTGCCTCTCTGTACATACCAGCAACACTGTGCACTGTCTCTATTAGTTGATTTGTTTGTGTTGGACAGCCTTCTGCTTGCTGGGATGTATCAGTGCAGTGACTTGGTTTCATGATTGCTTTAGATTGCCATAAGTGTGCACTTATGGTAGTCTTAAGTTTTAAGATGTGTAACTTTCACCAGGGTGTGTGTGTGTGGGAATCCAGTCAAGTAGGCCGATGCTCAATTTGATGTAATTGACTTTGCTTGGTGTGCTGAACCTCCTGACTAACAAGTGCCATGTGTGTGAGGGTTTTCATGATTTATACCAATTAATATCATGGGTGGGCCATTTATGTTTGCATGTTTTCCCTAAGGAAAGGTTAGCTTAGTGTAAAGACTGGAAGCCAAGGGAAACAGCTAACATGTTATATATATGTTGCGTGTGTGTATGTGCGTGTGTGTGTGTGTGTGTGTGTGTGTGTGTGTGTGTGTGTGTGTGTATTCAATTAATTGAATAATTGCATATAATATGTGGTCAATTAATCAAATAATTGTTGCAAAATGACCAGGCAATGCTGTTCATGGTGTCCTGAATCAGACAGCTCACCATGTTTTAAATGTCCTCTGTCCTTCTTCAATACATGACAGAATTATGTATAGAAAGACATGAATATACAGTAGCAATATTCAGCTTCTTCATGCACAGAATACAAGAAACTACAATACCACACTTGCTCCCAGTAGGTAAATTCCCATTCTGTCGTGTTAAAACAACATCACAGAACCCAGAATAGCAAGAAGAATCAGATCACACGTTTTCCATTCCCTTATTGTCAAGTGTTTTAAAGGCCACTTAACAGAGGGGACTTTAATAGTATCATAACGCTTATGGATTACTAGTTAAGTATTCCAGCAGCTCCGTTTCCCCCCTCAGTTTAAAGCCAACTTTAGAAGATGTAAAAAACTGACCTGTGAATCACCTGGCCCTTCTCTCCTTCCCCCTCCCCACCCTTCCTCCCCAGGAGGATCTGCACAGGGAGCGAGGCTGCGAAATGTGAATCAAAAAAGGGAAGATGAAGGGACGAGAAATATAGGTGGGAGGGCAGCTGGTTAACACAAGGGGCTAAGTATGGCAGGTAACAGAGTGAGAAAGCAGAGAGGGAAAGTCCACTTTAAGGCAGGGAGGGAAGAAGTATAGAGAGTGAACGGGGCTGGTGTTGAGTGCTGTTGTGTTTGTTTAGTCCCCTTCAAAGGCCAGCTTAATTATTTTACCATGCTGTGCCTGCAGAGACTGCAGGATTCATGGGCTGCTCTCAACCCCTATCTCCTCCATCCAACTGAGGGCTTAACTCTTAAAACACTTCAAATGTCCACATCCAAGAGAAAATCAGACTCAGAGGCTCAGATGATTATCTCTATCAACAGAGATTATCTCCATATACAAATAAAATGTAACTTTTTCTTCTTTTAATTTAGTGTCTTTTTAATCTCTGGAGTTCGCTTTTGATTGATAAAATGTCTCACTGAGTCACACACTGAGCCAACTGATGACTATGCATGCGTTTCCTGTCCAAACCAGCAAAGCATCCTCACAAAGATGAATCACTCTCTCAGGCTGGACTGGTGTTTGCTGCCTGCAGAACAGTTTGCCTTTCACCAGTGGGTGCAACAAATTTGAACTGGAAACAGGTCAGTAACAGCTTCACAGTATGCAAAAGTGTAACCCACTCGTACAGAAGCAATGGAGATGTAGAGACATTTTGGGAAATATGCTTTTACCACTCTCATGTCTGTGTGGTAAATATGAAGCTGTAGCACCAGCAGCCTGTTAGTTTAGCTCAGTATAAAGACAGAACACTGGAAATCAGCTTGCCCGGCTGTGTCCAGAGGTAAAAGAGAATAGGCCTACCAGCACCTCTAAAGGTCACTAATTAACACATTATATCTTGGTTTTGTTAATTCCCTACAAAAACTGAAGAGTAAAAGGTGCAGTAATGTGGTCATTGTGCTCAGCCAAGAAGCAAACAAGATCAACAAGGAAGATGGAACGTGTTAATTAGTGAACTTAGAAGAGGTACAAAATCTACCTCTTATTATTATTTTTTTTATCATTTCCCTTTGTACAAAGCCAGACTAGCTGTTTCCAGTCTTAACAATAAGTTCAGTAAACTGGCTGTGGCTTCATATTTTTTGTGCAGACATGAGAGTGGTATCAATCTTCTGATCTAGTTTCCAGCAATTATTCCTTAAATGACATAACACTTTCAGAGTTTTACTGACTTATTGCTTTGTTGAGTGAAAACAGCCAGACCGACTTTCTGCTGTTTAATTGTGTGATTGCTGGACTTTATTTTTGTTCAAGTTAACAGTCACAACCTAGTTGTGGTGCGTTACTCTCATTGCTGAAGCTCTGGATGGGTTTGGGATCTATAAATGTGTCAGGATAGAGGCCAATAACCTGTTTAAAGTCCCGACACACAGATTTTACATTATTTCAAGCTTTTTTAATTTAAAAGATGTGGTAAAGGCTTACGTTTACTAGATATTTGACACATTCATAACACATCCATGAATGCACCACTTCACATCTGTAATACATACTTCTCAGTACATCTGGACCCTAATAGTTTGTTCATGACATTACTTGACAGCAGCCGTACTGTAACTTGGCTGAAGGTATATGGCCTATTTCACAACTTTAGAGATAACAAAATGACTGAGAGAAGCTTAGATTGGTTGTCTGGTGATGGGATGTTCGTAGATGCAGTAAAAGCTAGGACTGTGGAGCTTTTAAGTTTAAATGACACAAGTACTTTCACTCCATTTTTACAGCTGCAGTATCATCTATGAAAGCACAAGAACATTGAAACTTAGTGGCTCCTTCACATACAGGAACAGTGATCTTGTTCACTAAGTCCTGGCAAACACACAGCAGATCGCTTTACATCAAATGGGAATGCCAGTCACTTTAGGAATTTATACGTGTTATTACTATGGTCTAGACAGTCTAGGACAGATGTCACGGAGATGTAAAACTGGACCTGCATCATAAAAGAAATTAACTATGCAAGACGGTGAAGGTGTCTCCAATAAAAAAGGTGTATCATAAGAAGGAAATCATACTGAAAACATGTGAAATATAAAATCGCGTAATGACACTTATTCCCAGCTTAGTATCAGGTGTCTCAGCTGAAAAAAGAAACAGCATTATACTGTAAAACGAGGCAGATTGCTCCAGTAGTATCCTAAAGTCATTCATTTAAGAAATCGCTTCAAAAAATGTTAAGTATTTTCTATTGTATTTTCACTGGAAGTATGTTAAATTACTTCTCCCCACTGGCAGTTTTTTTTTTTCAACCGTCTTTTTAAGAAAAATAATATTTTAAGAGCCCTAACTAGATTAAATGACTTGTAAGATTTCCTGCGGTGTGACAGCACCCAGGGTGATTTTTCTGGGAATACCATTTTCTGCTCCATAACTACCAATAATACAGACTAAAGCTCGTTGGGGTATAAAAAGAAATAAATACTCTGAGGACTCACAAAGTCACTCCTTCATCTGCTGAACAGTTCCAGATTTTACTTCTCGGTGGCATCACAGCTTTTT
Source organism: Centropyge bicolor (assembly GCA_037975185.1). Taxonomy (NCBI): domain Eukaryota; kingdom Metazoa; phylum Chordata; class Actinopteri; family Pomacanthidae; genus Centropyge; species Centropyge bicolor. The sequence continues at coordinate 6,808,281 of JBBMOC010000021.1, read as the reverse complement.
AGGCTTTGGGCTGTGGGATTTTCTGGCCATTGAATTGACTTGTTCATTGTCACATAGACTTAGAAATAGAAAATGTATATCCAACAAATAAAATAGGAGATAATAGGCCAAATAAATGACAAGCACACACATGGGCTTTGCCTTAGAGATGGTTCGCTCTTTGCATCTCTGCACAGATCAGAGCAAAATTACGAGAGGTCTTGGATTTGACATAAAACATTCTATCAGACAATGTTACCTTCAATCCAGAGGCCCATGTTCAAGCGTCCATGAATGACAACAAGTAGTAACCCCGCTGAGGGGCTGCTAGCTCCAGGGACGCCGCTCTGCTTCTGACCCCTTGCTCTCTGACCTCCCTGTGGAGACGGGGGGGGCAAGTTAAAAAAACAATTTCCCCTTTTTGGATTGACATGCGATCACAGAAGACCTCATCAGTTCACTTATTCTAACTGACAACATACAAGTCTCAGCTGGACAGGGAGTGTAAAGAGCATCAAATGCTGTGGAAGAGACAAAAAGAGATGCTTCATAAGTATGAATCTACTTATTAAGACCAAAGAAATCTTTCTGCTATCAGACCCTGTCCTGTTTTACAGGCTATCCTCTGTTACAGTACTTCATAATTACTACATTGTTTCAAGCAAATTGTTCAGACAAAAAATAGCATGTTTCACTTTTTTTAAAATGCTTTTTTATTTTATGTCAATCGCTGATCTGTCTGTTGGTTTGTCAGTCAGTCCACCACTTTGGTCCTCACTGAAATATGGCAACATTGATGGATGGGATTGGATTTTTTTAAAAACAGACATTCATTATACCCAGAGGATGAAACCTGCTGACTTCATACGTTATATATCATGACTTTTCCGCTTTCCTGTTTACTTTTTATTTTATTTTATGATTTCCATTAAATGTAGTACAAACATACATGTCCCTCTCATGATGATGTTTGACAAGCCCTTAAAATTTCATCCAGTGACATCATGAGGTCAAAATGTTTGTCCAATAGACTAGTTTGGCTTATGAGCAAAACTAATGACTTTCCAATCAGCCTCATCTGCACTTTGTGTTTCAAGCTAATTAGCAAATGTTGACATGCTAACAAGCTGAACTAACATGGTGAACATGGCAAAGGTCAACATGTTAGCAGTGTCATGATGGACATTTCAGCATACTGGCTTTAGCATCTATCTGTGTATCTATCTCTAAATATTATGTTATATGATCAGTCCTTTAGTGATGCACCTGGGATCGAAAGCTGACATCTTCATCCAGCTCTCTCTGACAAAACCCGTCTCAGTCCTGCAGTAAAAGTCACTATAAAACCCGACAGTTGCATCATGGAAACTGGACCCCTCCGCTCCTCTCCCTGTCTTCCCATTTCACCTCTACATCTTTCCCTCCTTGCTTTGTCTCTGCTCTGTCTTTTCCATCTATCTGATCTCATTCTCTATCTCTGTCTCCCACTTCCCCCCTCGGCTTGCTCTGCTCTCCATGCGGCCTCTGACCGATCCCTCCTTCCTGTACCCTCCTCTATCCCTCTTTCTCTCCTCCTACCATTTATCTGTCTCTCGCTCCCTGCTGTTCCTCTCCCCTCTCCCCTCCTCCCTCACCCTCCTCTTCTTCCCTGTTCCCCTCTTTCCTCTGTAGTCTGCAACCTGTGGAACCAATTAGACCTTGTAAGTGGGGGCCTTTTGCCACTGTCGTGTGGTCGGTTTAACCTGCTGCTCCAGAAGGACCCTGACTCGTTGCGCGACCACCACCTTGCCCGCCTTGGTGGGTGGGTTTGGGACGGTGGGGTGGGGGAGATTGTGACCGCAGGAGCTCGGGGACCACCAAGCCTCTTTTGAACCTCTGTCCTCAGTAAAATCCCAAATGCTGGGTTGACTTGTTTTAAAAGAGGAAGGATGAGAGGCAATGGAAGCTCAGATTTTTTAAATGAAATGTGACAGAAGCTTGAAAATGATCATAAATCTCATCCCTTTCTTGTTCTCCCCTCTTCATCTTTTGTGTCTTACTATGTTACAGGCCTGTTCTGATACGGTTCATCCTCTTTAGGGGTAAAGGAACTCCTCTTTTAGCACCAGACCGTCTCCTTTCACCCTCTTTTCACCCTCACCCCAACTGCCAGGAATGCTTTTAACAATTCACAGTCGGACGCAGAGCAACATGGGAAGCTGGGAGATTGTCGCATTCCAAAGGGGAGCATTTTTTAGTCGCTCTTCACGTGTCAATCAGCGACACTATCTCCTTGTCGCCCATTTAACCCCCCACCCCCAGCCCCCTCTGAGACACACATACACAAACTGTGTGAGACGCTTTGCTGTGTCTCAGTTTAAGGACACAGTCGTCGATGTGTTAAGCACCTAAGAATGCGGGCCTTATGGCGGCCGTAGGACACACAAACACCGTTTTCTCAGACTTCACACAAAGGACTCATCCACCTCCAACATCTGTGATGTGGGTCACTGAGGAGCACCTCTCCTCTGGTGAAATGCAGAGAGTAGCAGGTCTCTTTTAACAAGGAGTCCCTGAAAAAAAAAACCCCTGAAAGTATAGGTTTCCACTCTCATAACTCATCTCAACTAGTTAGTTTTTTCCACATCTGATGATTTCTTGCAGGTTTGGGTCCAGACTCTTAACTTTCTGGGCACTGATGTCCACAGAAAAACATATGAAATACTGTGAAATCAATCAAAGCATGAAATCCTATATTTTTATAGCTTGATCTGAAATGATAAACAGAGAATCAGGTCAGGAAGGTCACACAGACACACTCTCACATAGTACAGGCCAACTTTCAACAGCTCTGCCCTGCTAACACACACACTGCCCCCCTTACAGTTGGGACAACAGTGCCGGTGAAATTCCTTGGCACATTATCAGTGCGTTGAAAGCACCTGACTGGTATGTGACAGTGGCAGTTAGTGACAGTTCTCCTTTAAAGTGGGGAGCGGGCGGCGGCGGCGGGGGGTAAAGGGTTGATCCATTTGATACGAGCCCTGCTGGATACTTGACAGGAGCTGTCAGTGAGCCAAGGGGAGGGTGGTGCTTATCGATCAAACACACCTCCTATCTGCCACTCTGACCTTCATGTCCTGAGGAGGGCAGTTTGGGACTGAGACACGGGGTGGGTGGGTGGGTGTGGGACTTTGTTTTGTGATTGTGAAAGTAAATTCATTACAATAATTGTTTAGGTGCACAGAAATTGGTCATTAGTGAATTTTTGTGAGTCTTATTCACTTGAAGGTTTTCTCAGCAAAATCTTCAAATGATTCAAACTAGCTGACTGAAACACTGGTTCTGACTTAAAATATTCCAAATAAACACTTTAGCATTTATTATTGCTTGAATTAGTTGTGATTATTAAGCGGCATGACAATGCACTGCAGGCCCTTACTTATTCACTGTAAAAAAAATATCTAATACACAAAGTAGAAACACTTCATTAGAAGTAAAACTTTCTGCATTCAGTATAGCATTTACAGTAAACTGCATTAATGTATCAAAAGTGACAGTAGTGAAGCGTTCTGTATGTGTCCTATAATGAAATTGATACATTACTAAACACAATTACTAAAATAATAAAAATGATGACTAATAATGCAGCTAATGATTATTTTCTTTATCAATTATTCTTTTGATATTTTGATTAATTAATGAATTGTTTAGCCCATAAAATGTTATTTTTAAAAAGGAAAAAAAAAACCCTCACAATTTCCAGAAGTCAAGCCGACATCTTCATATATCCTGTCAAATTTACACAGTATTCAAATTACAATAATAAAAAAAGGAGAAGACTGACAAATCTTCCTCACGCTTGAGAAGCTAAAATTGGCGTTTTCCTAAGTTATTCAAAATCTAAATTCTTCTCAGTTAGTTTTCAGTCGATGAATTAATCAGTTAATCAAATAATTGTCTCCATGCTAATCCCTACAAAGTGAGCACAGATTTTTTTTAGCTACAAACGTAAATTTTCATGGCAGACTTTATATCAGTGTAATGAGAGAACATAGCTTTTGAGATAAAACACCCAACGTATTCTTATTTGTCAAACCTGCTATAGTTTAAACACTTGCATCATAATTTCATCAAAACGACACACACACACACACACACACACACACACACACACACACACACACTGCAGAGGAAAGTCTCCTTCCAACTAGTATAATTATTCACCAGTTTACAAAACTCCTAACCAAAGTCAACCTTTGGATGACACCACACATGAGTACCGTCGGCGTGATCCTGAAAACCTTCTTTTTAAGTAATTCTTTCTTCAAAATCTGGCGCTGGGCCGCAGTTTGTTTTTGCTGGAGAGGTGGACACACTGCAGCATGCAAAGGCTGAAGAGAGAGAAAAAAAGTGAGACTGAGGGACAACCAGTCATCATGTGGTCAACCATAACCAGTGATTAGCCTGGACAATCTCTGGCCACTGGTCGTTACAGCACCATGCTGTCCTGCTGTCAAAACACTGTGCTTGGCAGGGACACCCCATACTGGGACTACAGAGGATTTGTGTGAGCTTTAAAATTTTGGATTTGGAGCTTCTGATCTTCTTATTTGTTTGTGTCAGTGATTTGCAGGTTGCAAGGTGTCTACTTTTGTGTGTTGCAGAGAGGAGGCAAAGCAATCCTGTTGTTTTAAGTGAGTCAGTATGAAGGAAGCAACTATTTCAACATATAGAGCCTGATGTGTGGTTAATGGGCTCCCCCTACTGTCTGTAGAGTTCCTCACAGTTGAGATGCCCCTGCACAAACTGACTCCACATTAATGCAGAACAGCTAATGTGCCATAACTTGCAATCCACACGAAAGCAAAGTGGATTTGATTGCATCTAGGTACATTTTCTCCATATTTGTATTTGCACTTCTTCATAAACCACTCTCTCTCTCTCTCTCTCTCTCTCTCACACACACACACACACTCTCTCTCTCTCTTCCTCTCCATCCTCCCTCCTTCCTGATCTATAAATACTCTCTCATCAGCAGAGCTTGGCTGCAAGAGGCGTCGACCCCGGCCTCTCTCCGTCCAGCAGAGCAGTGATTTATGGGGGCTCAGGCTGGTGCTAACCTTGCACTTGGTCCCTGGCAGTATAAATGATGGCAGGTCAGTGGCACCGTGGATGGAGGGGAGACACTCTCTCTTCCTCCACCTCTCTCCTCTCTCTCTCTCTTCTCTCTGTCCTGTTATCATCAGTGTGATGGAGACATCATCATCGCCACCATCATCATCTCCTGGGAGTATAAATAGTGCTGTATCAGGTGACAGTGCCGGCCCTGGCCTTTGATGGGAGCTTTAATTTCATGCCTAATTTCTCTCGGCACAGAGAGGATCGATGCTGCCCTGTCGGTGCTCCCCATCCCTCTGCTGCAGAGACGGAGAGGGGAGGGAGAGCGGGGAAGGACAAATGCGCAGGGCTCAGGTGATGACGTGCTAGCGCAGAGACGTCTCACCTGTAAATGCGCACATGCACGGGCTCGTTTCAGCACCGTCACGTGACTTCAAGCCATCAACGCAGCCGGAACAGATCGCTTTGGAAAGAAGAGCAACAAGCAAAATATAAGTGCACGACCGCGCACCCACCTGTGTGTTGTGTGTGTGTGTGTTGCACATTGGCACGGTGATAAATAAAAGCCCTGTGTCTCCAGCTCGTGGCCCCGGGGAGGCATTGAACTCTAGCCCCCTCCATAATGACTTTGTCTACCTATCGATCCCTCTATGATCCATGTACTGTAATTCTTATATCATCAGCCAGGGCCCAGGCAATAACTCCAAGTCATATTTCGGGGCCTCCTGTCCACTTGACAACTTAATGATGCAGGGGTCCTTGCCGAGTTTGGACTTTTACCCCCCGCCCCTCCCTCCTCCCTTTTCCTCCTGCAGGGCTCTAATTTCTCCTTGTTCTTTCAGACTAATATCAGCACAGGCACACAGAGGCTGTTCTCTCCAAGGACCCCCCCCCCCTCTGAAACCACATATCTTCTCCTCCTCACCTCTGTGGGGTTAGTGTCCAGGACTGCTGTGCATCTGTCTCTGATTTGGAGCACAGCCCCTGCAGGCTCCCGAGGAGACTCAGCCGTCCCTCTTTAGACCCTGTTCCCTCTCTCCTTCTGAGCCGGACCTATATTTCATTGCCATTTCAACCCTCTCCTCCTAGCCTGGATGTAATAGCAAGGAGATATATGGCCCCTCTCTCTCCTGCAGCCTTCTGAGCTTCCTCAGCCTTTTATAAAACACTGTCAGAGTGACAAAACAGCAGCCCTTGGGTATTGGGGCACAGATGCCCCCCTCCTTCATCCCACCTTCATCCAGGGGCCATTTCTCAATATCCTGATCCTTTTAGCAAAGAGAAAACATCTGGGTCCTTGGACAGGAGGAGTTTGGAGCAGCCATCCTGGACAGAGTCGTAGCTCATCTCTATAGCTCTGTCTGCCCACGAGCCACAGGCTGTCTGTCAGCTCTGTTTTTACAGGAGCTGATTTAGAGAGCGGCCCTTGGATCCTGAGCCAAGAGAGGAGCCACTTGGTGACACACCTGATCCAGGAGCTGCAACCTGTCCACGCAAAGGACTGGCTCAGACATTTCACAATGTAAGGACTGGAGGATCTAATGTTGTCCACCTGGCCAGAGAGACATTACTGATGGAGATGTGAGGAGCGGAGAGGAAGGAAGAGGAGGTGGAGGGAGCAGATGGGCTCTGCAGACAATTAAAGCAGCATGTTCTGTTGTGCTTCTTCCACTTTGTTCCCGTCTCTCCTCTCGTGCATCCACCTCACTCCTCCCATCCTTGGCTCCTCTCTCCTCTCCTCTCATCCACCAGGCTCACACTCCCTCCCCTTCCCCTCCCATCCCTCCCCCCCAGCCTTAATTGGGAGTCAGGGAGAGCGGTGGAAATCGCATTAACGCGGGCCTCTGCCTGGGCGCGCCATCCATCTTCTTTTTTATTACGCCGCGCCGGGGCTGCCTGGGCTCCGCCGTTCGATTTGTCACCGGCCTCGTTCGCTGATAACAGGCATTTGTCATCGGCCTGCCTCCCTGTTAATGTTATCATCTCCTCCCTGACAGCCGCCCTCCGCCGGGGAGCGCCGGCGACAAAGCACATCCGTCAAGCGAATATTTCCACGGCTAAGGGGACCGCACACTGCAATAAGCCACATTAAAGCACTTATGAAGGGTGCGGGCCGAGTGTGTGTGTGTGTGTGTGTGTGTGTGTGTGTGTGTGTGTGTGTGTGTGTGTGTGTGTGTGAGTGTACGCACATACACACACACAAACTCACACATTCTCACACGCGCGCAGGCAGGAGCGTGTCGCGCGCCTGTCAGTGCCGTAAAAGAGGCGAGGTGGGGGCCGACAGGGAGAGGAAGAGGTAATTTGTTGCAATTAATTACGCAGTGAGTGTGGCTTTGTTGTGTGGGAGAGCGTTTTATCTGTTGGAATGCTTCCTCCGCCAGCCTGTGATGCTATTTGCTTGATTTATAGCTATAGCGGAGTGAGCCTGCGTGAGCGCGTGCGAGCGTGTTTCACGTGCGCGCGACGCTGTGGCATTATCCACAGAAATACACTGTAGTGTGGCTGACAAGGAGCCCTTTGTTTGGGACTGACTGTTACATATGAACAGTCACACCGGCCCCTGTTTGTCCTCTCTCAGGACTCAAACTCCACTGTCCATTTGTCATTCAGCAGCAAATCAACAACTCCAAAGGTTAACTCTCAATCACTCAGCCTGCCTCACCTTCCATCCCTCTCCTTCCTGCCATGTCTGAAAGAGCTCAGATATGCCACACCAAAACAATCCAGATGTGCTGTGCTGATGTTTGTGACCCTCCTCTTCCTCTCTCTCTCTCTCCTCTGTGATGTCAGGACAAGCATGGATGTGACAGCATTTATCCATCCTGCCTCAGTTGGGGGTTTGCAGGGCCCTTGTGCAGGGGCTGACAGATGGATCAGCCAGCCTAAAGGCAGAGGGACGAGATGAGAGAGAGAGCAGCGCCTCTTCCCATCGTTCAACATACTATATGACTCCCAAATTTGCCATACGATGTCACATGGTAGGGCAGATTTGCAGCCCTGGCTGGCAGAGGACTGGTGACGGCAGTTTTACACAGTGAGAGAACGCAGCCACGTCTGTGATTCTTCACACTATGGCCACACTCCACAGTTTGAGGTGAATGACAGTCATAGTCATAACCTCCCTTAGTTTAACTCCAAAGTGACTCATTTACATGTTGAAAACAGAACATAGATGCTATTCAACAACTGAGCATATAGTCTTTTTCATTGTGGGAACCAGAGACAGAAAACAAGATTATGTTGAATACGCAGTATCATAGATTCATGTACGGAAGAGATGTAAGCATGCTGGTTGGTTGTAGCTTGTTTCAGACATTGTGTTATTTCTTCTTGAGGTTGTCAAAAGATTGCTTGTTGCCTGTTCCCAATTTCCACCTTCTAATAAGTCATCCTTTATGATGAATTTAAAAGTTATTAAGTTGAACTAATGGCTTTATTAAAGGTCAATAAATAAATTATTAATGCTTATAAATCACTCATAATCCCTTAAAAACAACCTTTGCCAGGTAATGACATGCTTTGTCTTTTTAGCTTTTGAGTTCATTGACAGGAGCCCCGTAAGGAACTCTTTGACCTTTGACCTTCTACAAAATGAGCTGTAGAGCACCTGTAGTAAAATCTAACTAAAATTGTTAGAAAGCATTTGCTCATTTACACATCCAGCAGGTACAGAGCAACTTTATCATTCCAATGGAGTCATGTAAGTTCAACAATAATTCTCTTTTAGCCCTGTTTTTGCTCTTTACAAACTCCTGGCTGTTTAGCAGCTGAAAGGTCCACTATGTTCACCAGCTAACTAACTATGTCTGTCTGCTGTTTGGTGCTGATCAGGAAATGCTGAATTTTTCCTCTCTCAAATGCAATTTCCAAGGTCAAGAACTCACTTGTAAACCATTTATTAACCATTAATAAAGCCATTAGTTGCACCCATTATACAGTAGATGGTGGCTTATTAGTGCCTTTCAGCAACAGTTTTAGTTTCACTCATTCCCTTTGGAATAAAAAGCTTCTTCAGGTTTTTAGTGTTTCTTGATTCTTTGGGAATCATTTTGGTTGTTGTTGTTAGAACTGGATTTCATTTCACTATTTGCTTCATGATGTATGTGTATTTGTACAGTAATTGCGAGAATTATTTTGTTATGTTTGTGGTTGTGTTTGGTGAGAGGCAATAATGCCAGGTAGTTATTCAGCTCTTTATTGCACTTTTCTATGTATGGAGGCAACTTCCAGTTAGTGGCGTCACCATAGCTAAATGAATGTGAAGTAAACATTGGCCCCAAAAGAAACTGAAGTATGGTGGTAGCACAGAAGAGCCGCTCCGTATTTAATGGTACAGTGGGGTAAACTTGGAATACCATTTACTGTATCTGAAGTTTTGGCTCTTATTTTTGTATGTTTGCTTGTGCTTACAAGGTTCAATGAGAAAAGCAGTTTAATACTGCAGAACAACAAAGAAGAAAGAGACTTTCATGTTCAAACATCTGTATATTTTTGAACAATCTTCATTTTAAGATAAGATATTCCTTTAATCATCCCTCAGTGGGGAAATTCACTATTTCTCAATGTCACTGACTCCACTATATATTATGCAATAAGGTCTTACAGCAGTTAAAAAAAAATGAGCGAACAAACGTTTACAGCTACTTTGTTGTGAAATATTGATAAATTAGAACTACTACAGTAGCCACAACATCCAACTCTTTTATGTAAAAAGAGACACGAAACTGAAAGATGAGAAAAAAGACAAAACAAACAGAAGCCCAAGTTCTTGGTAACGACATTCACCTTGAGCTGTATACTGTAAACATATGGTGACAGTAAATATCAAACAGTAAGTGATTTCATCAGAGGACTATACCATACCTTCCTTCAGTGCAGTGATGGAAGCTCTGCCTCAGACGTGTCAAACAACGGGCAGCATTCAACACTGAACATCAACAATAATGTGATCACGGGATATGGCCAAAGAACGTGTAGCTAATGCAGCGATTAAAACTTGTGAAACCAACTCAGTTCCCATATAAAACGTTTTAAGATGCAGAGAAATTGATTAAAATGTCCCTGATGGTTGATTTGAAATGCATGATCTCGTGACTTCTGTCTCACATATGATGTACAGGAGCTACATTCTGACTGGGGATTAACTATTAAAACAGGAATAACTGCGTGTATAGTAAGTGAAAACTGTTGATATAGACAAGTCTGTGTTTCCTTTTGTGTGTAGGATTGTGATTCACATGAAGCAGCAGATCTCCTCGAGGCCACAGAAGGTCCACCTTTTAGCTCTGCTATGGTTCCTTCAGTCAGACCAAGAGGACACACTGAGAGAAGAAACCATCATTTACATGTTGGTCCGACTCCTCGCTCCTTATTTTCATCACGGTGGCCAAGGGTGCCATAGCCGTTCATCAGATCTAACTTGAGGTGACCATTGGGAGTCAGCTCTTCTTTGAGGATGTTGTTCTTGGCAGCAAACATCTGGCTAATTTCCATAAAGGTTTTGTTCTTGGTCTCAGGAATAATGAAGATGGTGTAGATGGCCACTCCCAAGCAGATTGTACAGAAGATCAGGTAACAGTAAGGACCTGTTGCCATCTGTGGTGGGAGGAAGAACAGTGTTTGAATAAAATGATACACGTGACCAAAGAAAACAAATACAGTTCTGACTTTCTTTACAAAGTGGAAATTGTCTAAGGACATACATTTGATGTTGACATCAGATGGTCTTCATCTCTGTATTTGCATTTAGCTTCAGCTCTCTCTCTAGTAGACTAACACATGATCTTCAAACTAGCAGGGACAACAACAGCAGTCCTCCCTAACTGTCTGCCAATCAAAGTTATCGTCTCACACACATCACCCTATTACCCTATTGGAAGCTAAGATGACTGACATGCTTCACGGTTAATCACATTCTGGAATATTCACTACGAATACACACTACCTGCGACAAGCAATTATTTTTCACCTTGACTTACGTAACACAGTCTCAACACAAGCAACACTATACTATAACAGTTAACACGAACATGTCACCCAGTCTGTTACAATATTAACGGATTTGCTAACTTGAAAAAAGAGACATGGAATTGTTAAAGCAGCAGTTATTGATTTTTTCCCCCTTTACATTAGCATTTTTTCCGAGTCATGTTTGAGAATTGAGTCTTACTGCGAACTAGAATTTCACATCGAACGTAAGTATTTTAGCCATTGTTAAATGGAAAATATTTATTAGTCCATCTTTAAAAAATTTTACTGACTTACAAAATATAACACATAAGACGAGACCAGTCAAAGGCTTTGTTTACTTTTCTGTTAAAGCTCTTTTTCTGCTATCAAACCCACAGTCAGTGTGAAAATTCAGATCAGTTTCCTCACTGTGAGTTCAGTATAAAGATTGTCCAGGACAGGATGTTTAGCACAGCTTAGCACAAAGACTGGAGGCAGGGGGAAACTGCTAGCATAGCTTAAAGTGAAAATATGGCTTTGATAAGCGGTTCTATGTTCATGTTTTCCATGTTATTAAAACAGAAAAATTAAAGGCCAGATGATATCATGATGTTTTTAACATTCGTAGCCAGAATTCATGCATGTTTATATCATCACTTTCCTGGGACAGATCATTGTCCTCTTGACTTTGTGTCTGTTCCACTAGAACAACACTGAGGACAATGGGAGACAGCAAGGTCGCCATTTTAATTGGCGATTTTATTGGTATTTGGGGAGTCGCCTCTATTCAAACAAAACCAGACAGCTCGTATCATAATAGCCACATCATAATGTGTCTGACACTGCAAATGGAGCCACAACAGATCCTGGATGCAATGTCAGGCCGAACCTGAGATTCTTAATGTCAACTAGTCTGACGAAATAAACAAAACCTTTAGGAGCATAAGATGTTCTTTAACAATGAACCTGAAGATTTTGGGGCAATAAAACCCAGAATCCCCTCGTTAGATCTGCAATAAATGTCACACACATTTTGTTCATTTCAGGATGAAGATTTCAAAATCAAATACTTGTGACTTTGTGTTAACAGAACTGAAAGTAGAATTTGAGTTGAATCTGACCTCTAGGAAGGGAAAGACGAAGCCGATGGTGAAGTTGGACAACCAGTTGAGGCAGCCGGCCAGCGTGTAAGCGGCCGGTCGGTGTGACTGCTTAAACAGCTCTGCAGTGATGAGGAAAGGCACGCCAGCTACACACGAGAAACAAAGAAACGAATCTGCATGATTCTAAAAGGACACATTTTAACCAAAGCAACCGTCTCAATCAGTCATGGTTCGCTCCACATATGGTTCATCCATTGGTCGGATCTAACTAGGCATCCTATCAAGCTGTCATAATACAAATCACATTTAACCACTACAGCTGCGTGAATCTATTGGGTGTTGTGAAATTAACATCAGCGTCTTCATTCATCAATTAGTTTATCAATATTCCCACTCAGGACTATTCTTTGGCAGTCATTCAAAATAAACAAAACATCATATAACAAATGATAAGCATTTCTCAAACCCCAGTGCTGTTATATTACACTTCTTTTTCCTGCGTGTACTTCATTATGTCTTCATTATTACTCAGTGATCGTGGATTGACAGGAGAGGAGGCTGTTTCTCGACTTGGCAAAAGTCCAACGCCAAACCACAAGAAACAGAATAGCTTCTCCAGGACGTTAGCAATTCATTAGTTTGATATGCAGGATCTACGAGATGTTGTCTTAGCTTTAAACGAATAATTCTTCATTGTTAGATGTGAAAGCTATGAAGGAGAAATATGCATTAATATGGTCTAATGATGAGCTTTCCAAACGATGTCCTCATTATCTGTGCATGATAATTGCAGAGAGGAAGGTTTAATATCGTCAAACCAATAACTATGCCATAATTTGTCAACATCTGTGGTACGTATGGGAGGAGGAAGAGGGGGGTTGTCATTGTGCGCGCGCAGAGGTTTCGTCTGAAAGAAACCGTATTCATCACGGCTAGCTTATGAACAATGAGCCATTAAAAGTCTAATTGCAGCAACAGAAATCCTCGTCCACATGCTGAGGTATAGATTTTGCTGGCTTGACGAATGACGCTATGTAAACCAGATTCATTCTAATTCATCATCCTCGCAGGTCCACTCAACATGGCTCCTAAAGTTGTAAACTATTGCCTCTTAATTCACTTCACTCAACTCATCCAGGGTACAAATGGCTTTGGGAATGGATGTAGTGTGGCAGTTATGATTTCCTAATTTACAAGACTAATGAAATACAATATCTCTTCACAGTCAGAGGAGGAGCATGGAAAGGAGTGTTGCTGGGTTTCAGATGCGGTGCCTGCTGTTGTGCAATCTTCCAGCAGGGAGCAGTGTTATCTTACGCACAGTGCAGCCTGAATCTGGTATGGAGTGCAAATGTTCTTTTCAAGGTTTTAAACAGGGGTTTCAAAGTGGGATGGAGGGAGGTCAGATATGCTAGAAGTGCTCACCTGGACCTATGCAGAAGCCAGCAATGATTCCAACAACGCAGCAAACGCTGATGTAGGACATGAAGGGCACGTGGGCCTGTGATTGGTCAAACAGTTCATGAGTCTGATGTCATGAGGTTTTAACATTAGTTTCACACTTTTTCCATAATGATTCTTTTGACTATATTAAAGCTTTCTGATTACACACTAGCCATTAGTGACATGATTTGCACAGTGCAAATACTTTCTTATTTTAAGTATTAATAATCTGTAAAAAGGTGCTTTCCAGACTTCACTAAGGTCACTATTTACTGAAGAGCACCTTTTTTAAAAAAACAAACAAACAAACAACTAAGGATCTAATATACATTTACATCATTTTATCCCCAGTTTTTCAAATCTGTCTTAAAACAATAGCATGAACATTGAAAGATTTTTTTTTATTATTCTTCTAGGTCATGCTGGCCATCAAGAGGTCCCTCTTTTCAATTATTTCAATTAAAGTGATGGGGGCAAAATGAGTTCTCCTTTCCTGCAAAAAATGTAATGAAAAGTTTACTCTCATGCTCATAGGAGGTTTCATCTATTTGAGTTACACAAATAAAGTACACATCTTCCAGTGTTCAGCCTTTCTAGTACAAAATGCACACTTTTTGTTACTATCCTTCTGCTGCTGCTCAACAGGGAGACACAAATATGAAATTCAATACTAAAAAGACTAATTTTGCAAGATACTCACTTGATTTGTTTAAGTCAGACTCCTGAGGCCTCATAAGCTTCAGATAAACTTTTGATTACATTTTTGCACAGAATGAGGATGGTGGATTTGTCCCCCATCACTTATATTGGTATGAACAGGAGAAAAAATTACAGAAAGTAAAATTAACTTCGTTCACCTATTCCTATGTTTTGTTTTGTTTTTTGCAAAAGGGAACCAACCTTAAATTAGACACAGATTTCACTTATGTAAATAATTATGTAAATTTGCTAATGTCCTTAGCCTTGTTTAAAACTATATACTGAATGCCCTATGCCACAATTTGCAAGTTAATGTAATATATTCTTAGAGGAGCAGGGCATCAGTGACACTGTACCTGGAAGAGGACAGACACTGTGATCCCAAGACAGCAGAGTCCCATGAAGAGGAAGCCGCCAATCATCAGAGGTCTTCTGCCCAGACGCTCTATAGTAAAACACTGCAAAACAGAGCGAGAGGCAAGAAATGTTGTGACTGACTCAAAACATGATACATCATCAAGAAACAATCATTCCATCAAGTGTCCCTGTAAGTTATGATAGTGAGTCAGCATAGATAACGCCAATGAAAACACACACAGATCATTAAATACAACACAAACAATGACACAATTAAAAAATAACAGAAAATCTTGATGAAAAGTATGTGATCATTCAAGACTACATGTTTGATACATGTTCAAACAGCTTCAGCTCAAGTTAATAATAAGAGCTGTCCATCATGTTCTGTTCATTTTCTGTGGATAAAGAGCTGATGCTCCAATCAGCCCAAAAGTGGATTGAAATAAAAGAGGTGAAATTATAATGATGATATATAATACAATAACATATATATAATAATAACATAACAAATTGTTTTCACTTAGAACATACATTAAGAATTAGCCTTAAACAGTGTATTATTAGAGCTCAAACAATAATATATTATTCATTTTATATAACATGAAGAGAATCCTCACATTGGATCCATTAATCAGTTGATTATTGAAGTACCATGTTAAATCATCTTTGTATGATCATGTCTACTCACCCCGAGCATCCCAGAGATGACCTCAATGGCACCCGTTCCCACTGTTGTGTACTGAATATGAGGTTCTGTGATCCCTGCGTTCTTAAATATGTCATTTGTGTAGAACCAGATCTGAAATTGACAGTGACATGAAGTTTCTTAACACGATGAATGTGTCAGACCATAGACAGACACACCCACACAAAGACTGATGTTTTGAAACTCAAAATTTGTCTTTTTTTTCATGAGGAGCCAAAAAGTCGCTCTGCTTATTTGGCGTTTCCACGTGATTCATCATAGTGATCTTTATCATCACGCCACCCATCACTCATGCATTTGAGATGCAGCGTTTCATCAGTATGGACTTCTGACAAGTGCTCCCCTTGAAATTAATTTGTGTATTCTCATTAATCACACTTGCTGATGCAACATCCATCATTGATGAGGTGTGGACGAGATCGCAATTGGTGCAGTTAAATGCTGTCGCGTTGATTTAGTAACCAAACGTACACTATTTCATCACCATTGCAGCTCTGAAGTATGCACACACACACACACACACACGCACACACACACACACGCCTATATCAAAGCAGAGAACATGAAAAGTGAAAGAACTGGGACCAGTTATATTGTTTAAAACACACAAATGGTCTTGTAAAATTATACATTAAAGTATAATGGGAAACAGTTTATACACATTAACACACAAAAGTGCTAGAGTCACCAACATTTTATCAGTTGAGCAGCATCCAAGGACTCAAGGCATTGCTGGTTGACTATGTCCATATATGGTAGGAATTTTTCAGTAGGCCTCTTCATTCTTAGATCCACAGTCCAACTCTAGATAGGCTGGGTAAGCACAGCAGCCCTGGCACATTTCCCTCTGAGACCTCCTTCAGCTCTTCAAGGCCGAACCCAAGCTGTTCCTGGAGCAGCTGACTGATGTAGTCCCTCTGGTGCATCTGGGTGTACAACAAGGTCTCCTCCCAATTACACAGCCAGAGGCACCTTGAGGGCTTTCTGCACCTGTCTGAAGCGACTAATCTGAATCCTCTAAACTCCACGGTCTTCCTGGACCATCTAGCTCCTCGTCCTGTTTGAGAGTGAGCTGTGTGACGCTGTGTTGAAATCAGTTCACCCTGTCATCACGACCCATGGACAGTCTACTTGAAACTACCCAGCAGTTGGCATCACAATTATTTTTAGCTTTAATGGTGATACTTGAACTCCTCCATTTCCCACTAGCTTCCCTTGTTCTCCCTGAAACTAATCAGACACCAGAACCGAAGGAGAAGACTGTGACCTTGGTGACACTTTTATCACAGAACAATAGGACACCATCATCTACCACTACCACTCTAGCGTCACTAAACCTAGAGGTTATCTTAATAAAGCACAATTCAATATAAGAAAGGGGACTAAGTGCAATGAGCTTTACTTCATGCTGAGACTATACCAAGTTGCTTACTTTCAATACTTTAGAACTGACTGACTTGACCCACTGACACCAGTATATGGACTTTAGTGTAAGGAGGTCATGCATTACATTTAGCTGGAAAAGATTAGTTATCAAATCAAAGGACCAATCTTAAACAGTCTACGCTATTTTGCTATGCTTTTCTCCAGCAATGAATTTCTCCTTCTCGGTTCATAATTTATAATTATGAATAATTATGAATACATGCACTTACTTTGGTTTTGTTGTATTGGGAGGGGGACAAAAAAATATATGTGTAATGTTGCATATAGTCTGTTTAATTGTTGTCTGTCCTTAAAAAAAAGACCTTGAAAAAAAAATACAGAGCTGCTACTTAATGATGTGAATGCCCAGACAGCTCTGGAGTAATTTAAAGATTGATCGATGGGGAAATGCGGTGCAGGAAAAAAATGTTCTTTCAAGATTCTGCCCTTGGTAGAATGGTTCCAGATCCCTATAATAACTCCACAAAATCGGTGTTACACAAGATATCTTGCTGGCATCATTTTGTAACATCTCCCTGTGCCAAAGATGAAGATTGAGTGGAGAGTGGATTGTATTTATAAAATTATAAATGTCCAAGATCTTTGAAACAACAGCCATGTTTTCACCTTAAACTCAGTACGTACGGAGTTTAGACACATAGGTTCATCTGAATGTTTGAAGCCTTCCAGTGTTCCCATCTGAAACAGCTGGGGCAGTGGGACTCAGTGGGGTGTACCCCTGCTGGGAAATGGTATTAGCATGTGAGCCAGCATGCATGGAGCTTCCATCCACATGGAGGATAGGGGGAACAAAGATGCGTTCGACTTTGTGTGTGGATGGGCGGGCCGTCTTATGTGGGCTAACACAAACAGAGAGGACCAGAAGATAATGAGGCGTGGTCCTGTCGCCCCCCGCTAAGTCACTCAGCGGCTGCATGTGGGACTGTGATGTATAGATGGGAGGAGGTGCAGATGGGTGGAGCACAGCTGGGAACTATAGCAATATGAGCTCCTGCTTTCACATAACTACACACTCTCTGCACAACCAAAATATGAGCACACAAAGACAGAAAGGACACCAGGCCCACAATGCCGTTCACACTCACCGCATCAATGCCAGACAACTGCATGCCGATGTTGACCACCGCAATGGTGATGACCTGCCAGCGAACACAGTGATCGGTGATCAGGGCGCGAACAGAGATGGTCTGGACGGAGGACAGAGAGCGCTGTTCCTCCTGCATCTCCTCGATCTCCGCCTGGATGTTTCCTTTGGTACGATACTGCTTCAGGGCTAGAGGACAGAAAGAGAAGCTTTTACCAGCCGGAAGAGACACCAGTCCTCACATTGACTAATTGGAAGATATGATATCAAAACTCTGAGAGAGAGTGACATTAGCAAGTCAAAGGTCCAGTTGGTAACAATAAATATGGGATTTTAAGTCATGAGCTTCGAATTAGTCTGCTGTCTAACCTGCAATGGTGGCGTGAACATTTCCCTTCTCTATCAACAGGTACCGTGGACTCTCTGGAAACCAGGGCAGCAGCATCAGCTGGATCATGGTAGGAAACACCACCAGGGACAAGAGCAGAGGCCAGTACTTCTCCTGTGTGTGGAAGAAAAAAAAACATGACACCTTACTAAATGCAACAATCAGCAGCTTTTACTAATCCTCTCTGATAAGTATATACTTTTAAAATAATGTAAATGTGAACAGAAAAGCGGAAAGGAATTAAGAGATGCAAGAAAAGGTATTTTTTAAGCCATTGTCATTTTTTTAGTTTCATTTTTCTGTGCATCTGCTCCGTATATCAGCAGCCTCTGATGAATCACTGTACACACTGTATGAGACAGATGGAAAGAGCATCACCTCATCCAGCTCTACCAGATACAGGCAGAGAAAACATGAATGGGAGGAGGAGGAAAGCTACAGGACCAGCTGGACATGCTATATTAATAATTATCTAATTATTGCTCAACAGTGTGTTCACATACTGTATCATGACATTTATGCTTACAAGTGATATGTGAATGCACCATACTTTGTGATAATACACGTTTCGACGTCGGGTCTGGGAAGAAAATGAAACACCAAATGTGTATTTCCAATACAATATCAGGACTAGACGGAGGATAAAAGAGAACTGGATGAACTGGAGAGGATAACATACAGAACCTTTAGTGTTACCCAGCCACCTGCATGACAGAGCAGACCTGTGTAGTGTTCGAACGCTGTGATGCTTGTACCTTTCCCAGCAGTTCATCAAGTCCTAGGACCTGAGCGATGAAGACTCCGAGGCAAATGTGAATGCTGGGAACGAGGCCCAGGAAGCCTCGCAGGTTCTTGGGGGCGATCTCACCGAGGTACATCGGCACCACACTGAGAGAGATACCTGTGGGGAAAAAAAGAGTGTGATTACCATGGGCTTAAATGTATGTAGATTTTTTTTGTAAATGTATGTTTTATTTTCATATTAATATTGTTTGATTATTAAATTAATGTTAAATACAAGCTAATTTCTTTTTTGGGGATATTTTTCAGTATCTGCTTCCTGATAATAATAATAATGATAATAATAATAATAATAATAAAATAATAATAATAATAATGAAATTCGATGTTCTGGTTTTTATTTACAACTATGTATTTTTCTTAAGGTCAGATATTAAATGCCTGTCTCCAACTTGATAAAGGTTTGTGGACTGTGAAAACACAAAGGTAAAGAAGCAAATAATTATATGGCTTTATCGCACAATCCCTGACAAAGTGTGATATGTTGTACTTTATAAATATATGAGGTATTGGGGGGGTCAGGACTTTACAAGCTTTATTTGCAAAGGCATTTGTTTATAGTGTAGTAGCTTAGTATGAGCAGTTTAATATCTGGTTGTTATACAGTGAATGAAAATCCACTCAATATCAGGAAAAAATGGGGGAACAGATTCCAAAAAGGCCTAATGAACAAAATCATTAGAAGACATTAGAATCACTTTCAAGATAAAGAATGACTCATTCTGATGAAACAACTGCAAATCCACAAAAGCAAATTAAACAGCTCTACATAAGCTATAGTACACAAAACATGCAGCTTCTTATTAATCTCTCTAATGTGTTATTGTGGCTTTGCATCTTTTCATCTGCAAAAAAATATGCCACTGTTTGCATTTGCATTGGATGAATGTGATACCTAGTAAATAATTCAGGAAACAGGCAGGCCTACCTGAGTGTACTCCTGTAATGAAGCGTCCGAGAATGACCATCGCAGGCATCCTGCACCACCTGCTGAAGCCCATAAGAGTTCCTCCTATAAACACCAGCACTGTGGCTCTCACCAGTGTCCCTTTCCTGTTTGGACACACAGTGACCCTCTACTCAACTTTCTCAAAGCATAAGAGCAAACAAGCACTGACCATGTGGTTTGCACCTCAAAAGTTATCCACACACACATACTAACCTTCCATATTTTGTAACGAGTTTGCCCACCAGCAGGGCCCCGCTCATCCCACCAATAGCAAAGATGGACACAGTGAGGGAGTACAAGACGGTGAGGAGCTCCTCATCTGGACTGAAGTCGTAATCTTCTATCAAGGTCTCATTGTAGAAGTCTTTAATGTACTGGTGGAAGAAAGAAAGTCAATTTAACATTGTCCAGCAGGGAAAAATAAATAAATACAATTTATACAGGCCATGTGGAATTACAAGATGTGATCCCATTCTCCCAAATATCCATCCAATAAATCCACATACAAAGGTAAAGAAATATACATCAACAGTATGTGATCATCCTAGTAACTTAAGCTGAAGAAGATTTAATTTGTATTCTCTCATATGCATCAAATAGACCTAGAGCGTAAAAATGGCGGCCATGAAATCATGAAAATCACCATATGATTAACTATTTCCCACAGTTCCACACGTATCAACTTTAGTCTTGCAATTTCCACAGTGTTTGGGAAGTACAGATGTGTTACTCAGCCTTGAAGCGACCATATTCATGTGATTTTTTTTTTAAGAGTAAACAGGAAGTACAAGCCCACACAGTCAAAATCAAATGTGATAAAGAGGGGATCATAAACCGCATGCTTGATAAAATGATTATTCTTGTGCTGTGACAATTTCCTGGAAGGGACCGCATTCCTCAGTAAAATCCACTGAGATCAAGCTTTTGTGGAGATTCAATCACATTAAACCGTAATTAAGAGACACAATCCACTCTGAAATCTGAAAGATTGAAACATAAAAGTTGGTTTTAATTTGTATGAATAGTTTTTGTATTAACACCGATCAATGGATTAAACTATATCTAAATAGTGAGGCTATAGATTGAGGATTCTATCCATGATAACAGAGTTCAGTGACGTAAAAAAGGGCAGAGAGGAGTAACTCATCAATTTGTCGTAGGAACTGTGAACAGTGTGTGTCCAATTTGTCCGGCCAAGAATGTGACCGTCTCCACCATGTGCAGGGGGACTATATAAACTGGTCGGACATATAAGTGACCAGTTTAATGCTTGTAACTATTACCTTGCATCATCCTGGTGCTAGATGACCAAGAGTTAGTTGGGGCAACCAGAGGACAGTGAGTCTGTAGTCAGGCTTCAGATCGAACACATTCCTGCTGTTTCAAATTGAAGGCCTTCATACAACATGCAAGCAGTTGTGGAAGACAGATGCTGGTAATAATGTGACAAGGATCTTTACTCAGCCTTGATCGTCTTATTGCCAAACATCTCGTCTGTTCGTTTAGATGGCTTGAATGTTCTTGAACAAGGAATCAAACTGAACCTGATCACCATACTGAACATAAAAGAGTGGGTGGGCCCCCTGTGTGGATGGTGGAAAGCACGGTCAAGTTTAACACCAAAAGTGCAGTGTGCTGCTAGATTGAAGTACATAGTTATCAAACATGATGGATGTCTGTACTGAGATATGAAAAGGTAGGGTGGACATGCATTGGTTTCCATTTATCTATAAAGGTCTAAATGGCAACATGCTCTTATACAACACCTCCTTTTTAAACTGGTCCCACAGTCAGTATGTATCAAATGACTTGCTAATGCTCAAAGTCAAACACTAGATTTAGAGAAAACTGCGTTTAGTTTTTGTGCTGCACACTTGAAACTTTTTACAACATACACAACTGTACCTACAGTTTAGAATTCTAGAACAACAATTACAGACTATTTAACTGTGTGCTGTTGTTGTTTGTTTGTTTTCTTGTTAATTATGTTTGCATGTAATTTTTCTGTTTTAACTGTAATTCTTGACATCATTGGAAATGAGATCATGCCCTCAATGATTCTTTGAGATTTAAATATTGGATGAATTGAGATTGATGTTAACCTTACTAAGCGTATTGGATATCGCCCAGACAGAATGATCCTCATTAAAAACAGTTTCTAAGTCACTCTTGCTATAAAACTCAGCAATATTGCCTTATTTTTTACAAACAGTTATTAGTCTGTCACTTGAACTGTATCATCACAGCAGGAACTCCCATTGTTTTCTGTTCTGCTCTGCTCATTTATTGCAGTAATTTAATGTCAGTATGTAAAACTTCCACTTATAGTCTAGTCATGTACAGTTATAATCTGATGTTATCTTACACAAAGATAAATGATTCTAATCAGTTTCATGAAGTAAGGTGCAAATTTGTCATTGCTAAAAAAGAGAGACCTGCTCAAATCGGTACTGCACCTGAGTATAGTATCACAATCAGTATCGGGACAAAGCAGGTCAGCAAAGTTCCTAAAAGGCACAGAGGAGGAACAAATACTGGAATCCTCAGAAAAGTTCTTCTTCAATTCTACAGTTCTATAATTTCATCTCACAGACGCTTTCATCCAAAGTGACTTTACATCTGAGAGTCACATTCTTCAGCACTACAATTATCAAGCCCTGCTGAAAGTCTGGAGACTTCATTGACACAGAGTAAGTGATACACAGTAAGAAGAGGTTTATAATCATCAGAGATGGAAATTCACATGTGATCACCTGACCTCTACTGGCATTTGGTAGAGGTCTGATGATCAAATTCACACTCAATCATCTGACCTCTACTGAATGTCAGGCAAGCATTTCTGTCCTTTGAGCTTCACATTGACCTTTAAGTGAAATGAACAGATCAGAGTTTGTTAAAACAATGGCTGGAGTGATGAGCCAGTGCCACATAAAATCAAGAGCAATCTGGAAAACTTCTCACATGCACTCTGCTTCCTCCTTTCAACACAAACGCTAAAATTTACAAGGCCAACATATCTGAATTATGTATTTATGGATATGATGATTTAAAAAAAAAAAAAAACATACTGTCACGCAGAAGACCATCTGCCTGCCTTGTCAATTTCCCAGAGGGAACCTCCCAAAGGGATTAATAAAGTATTCTGTCTGTCTGTCTGTCTGTCTGCCTCACACACACAGAGTTGAGGTAGTCGGTTACAAGTTTAGCTGCGTGATTATTTAATCTGATTACTAAGACACACGAAGCCAGGTCATTAGTTCTAGAGATATCCTTTAAAAACCTCTTCAACCATTTTCTATTAACACACCAAATGAGCCTTCTGCCATATCTAAAATTAGATTTAGAGCACATGTGGTTGCACATGTGTAACTAATGTCAGATGACACACAGGAATCAACAGCGAATCCTGCAAAGGGCACTGAAGTCACATGGACCATGATGTAGCCGATGGTGACAGTGAAGAATTTTTATATTTTTCACACAGAACTGATAAACTTATGTTTGATTTGGGTCATAAAAAAGGTCCAAAGCACAAACAAGAAACTGCAATGCAAAACATGAACTGCACATTAATGGATGTCAATAACCATATGAAAGAATGTGAAGTTTGGAGTTAACATGCTGATTTGGATGCAGCATCAATAAGCCCTGACTAACATGAGCTGTCTCTGTGTGTCTCTATGTGTAAAAATAAAGCATGTATGATATTTTTACACAGGGACAAAATCTATTTTTCAGTGGCATGTTTGGTAATTTGGGTCACATAGTTTCATTAGAGAAGGTCATTCCTGTCAAGCCTAAAGAACGTTTTAAACTGATTTCTTCTTTTCCTAATCTTACATACATCTCTAAAGTACTTAATTATATGTAAGAGCCTGTTAGTATGTGTAACGGTATCCTCAGTCCATCCTCACTCTACTGTTGTAGTCCAGATTGTATTTGGACTCTTTGAGGATATAATATTGTGAAAATTGATAATGTGCACGTGTCAAACCAGAACATTGATCATAGCTCATGATAAGACAAATTTTAAGTTAAAATGCCATTTTGCCTGACAGTCAGAGTACAGAGTCTTTTTGTATCTGTTAACCCATTTCTTCTGCACTCTCCCTCCTCCTTTCACTCCTCTCAAGGGAGAAAAAAACAGAGCTTAATTTTACTCATTAATGTGCTGTGCATATGTGCACATGTATATGCATAATCATACATATACGCTTGAGCTTATGGAAACAGAGTTTTACTAAGATGTATCTGTTTACTTGTGTCTTTGAACTGTGCAGGCCAAGCTTTTTGTAAACTTAATGAATTTTTTAGGAAAGAATTTGGAACAAATAATATAATTAGGAGAAGATAGTTTCTGAGTGGGAGAATCAAACTTTTTACCAAAGACTACAAAACAAGAGGAAGCCAAGATCTTGCTGGCTGTACTTTTCTCTTCTTCTCCTGAGTTCAGTCTCTTCACTCCAAAGCTCTTGAGACACAAGGCCAAAGAGAGAGGGAGAGAAAACTTCTACAAGAGCTCTGTTCCTGTCTCGCTGCTCAACGTGTGCAATTCTAACTTTACCTAAGGCGAGAAGTCAGAACTGTAGCAAACTATGGCAAAAGCTGCCACCATCTCTCTACAAATGTTATGAAGATGTTATCACCTGCCACCCACTGAGAGAGACGGCCGACTCAAGCTGAAGCTGCCATGTTGGGTTGAGAATGCCTGAAAATGGCAGAGAGCCATGTTCAAGCTGCTGTGTATCTTATCTAAGGCCTCCATAATGCTTATATATGACTTTATTAAAGTGCCTATAATTGATATTTTACAACAATGTATCAAATGACATTGTGAGAGGAGTCAAACCTACAGAGAATTATCGCCTGAATCTGCAGCTCCTCTCCGCTTTATGGAGCTTTACAGTAAGTTTCAGCTCATTGTTTCGATGTCTGACAGGTAACTTTACTGCTCTGATTCACTTTCAGCTCTTGCACACGGTTGTTTCCAGCCACTGCAGGCAGCTGTTGTGATAAAATGCTCTTAAAAGCCACTGTACACGACCTGCTCAGCACCAAACAGCAGAGAGACACAGTTAGAAAGTAGCTGGCGAACATGGTGGAGCATTGAGCAGCTAAAGAGCCAGATATTTCCCTCAGGAGTTGGTGGAGAGAAATGCTAAAAGAGAGTGAATATTGGACTTATTTAAAAGGGGAAAATATGTTCACAACTCTGCTCTGATGCCCCTGTGTGGCAAAAGAAAATCAGTTATTGCAGGTTTAAATAAATACTTTGACATTTTGGGAAATCATCCATTCAAGCCCTTGCTGCTCTCCAAACAACCACAACAACAAACTGTCCTTTGTACATTCCTTGCGTGTGCGCGTGTGTGTGCATTTTAAGCAAATGAGAGATACCAAGCAGGGTCATTTCCATTCTGCTCCACTGAGGAAACAGGAAGCCAGAAGTAAGGAATTTTGAAAGTGAGCCATTATGACCCGAGTGGGCCTAAAGGTGCAGCTCTTTGCCTGTAACGCCCCTCTAAGAACTCTTCACTACACTAGCATAAGATGTGGCTCTGAAGCTCACATGCCCCATGGTCAAACAGGAGAAGGTCACAGCTTAGTCAAAGCACCACAGCAAATCAAACATCGCAGGAAGAGAACACATGATGGCTGAATACAGCAGAACATCGATGCCACGGTGAGGCGCACGGCAGCTTCTAAATTTGACACACAAACCCACATGACTGCACGTGACAATGAAATGCAACCTGACCCTTACTATGTCCTTTAACCTCTATGAGTCATCCACTGTCACCCCAGTGCATAGTGAGCCTTTTTCATTCATTCTAAGAATATCTGGGAACAGAAGTCTGAAAAGCATTCTCGTACTCGGCAATGACAGCAATGAGAATGATTATGATGATTATCGTGATGAAGATGTGGATGATGTGCCAGTTACACAAACCTCTGCAGGAGAGTTGACGACAGCCAGGTTGTAGCCATAGAGCATGGAGCTGCCGAACGAGGCCAGAAAAGCCGCTGCCAGCAGAGGCTTTGTGAGATGCTGAAGAAGACATGAAGGGAGAAAACAAGTCACATACCAACAGAGCAAAATGTCCAGAGGCCTGAGAGCAAAATTTAAAGCAATGCGAGGAACATCCCTGAGGTGCAACTGAATGTGAGAGCACAGATATTAGTTATTTACACGACTTAGATATTAGCACAACCGGCTTGACTTTCAATTTTTATAAAAACCCTTTGTTGCCCAGTGGATTTTCCCACTAACATATAGGAAATTTCTGAGTCTAACTGGTAAAAGGCCCATATTAAAAATCTGAGTTAAATATTTATGATACATATGGTCTCCTTGGTTGTTTTCAAGACATCTTAGTGAAAATCATCACCATTAACAACTCTGCCATCAAAATACATTATATGGACTATTTAAAAGCTGTGTGTGTTGCCTATTTTGAAGCCTATGAACACATGAGCTCACTCTGTAAGAGCGTTTACCAACATCATTGCAAGGGTATGGGGCTGGCTGTAGCTCAGGAGGTAGAGTGGTCGTCCACCAAGCTTTGGATAAAAGCGCCTGCTAACTGTAATTGTAGAAATTTAGAAATTGCAGGGTATGTGTTAAGTATGAGTCTGTGACCTTTGGACAGTAGAGAACTGGACACAGGCCAGATCTGACCAGCTTGTTCACATCCAGCTCTGGAAGAGGTGCTTTGAATGAGCTAAACAAATCTACACTAACTTGCAGAAAACTCAGATTTAGCGAGGCGACTACATCCCTGCTTCTCAGGCACTGGTTGGCCTTGTGTTGCAGAGAAAAGAGAATGACAAAAAGTTTCCAGAGTGTCACGGGGCATTTGATGTTCCGTGCAAACATCAACTGTGGGTTTCTGATGGCCAAAACCCAAAAGTCCCATGAGCCCCACTGTGTGTTCAAAGGGATGGGGACAGTCTACTGTATTGTCTTTAGGAGTGGCCTGGAGCTCTCCTCTTGGTTGCCATCCTACACTCCAGAACTGAGCTGACCTCCAAGATAGAAGGTCAGTGCATTATAATGTGTTTTTGAATGTCCATACCCTTGGATGGAGCATGGAGAAAACTGATGGCTGCACCAACACACAAATTACAGGACACCACATCCACAACAACTCCAGGATGTTTAAGAGTTTACAAATAACACACTGTTCTTATCAGGGCGCCAAAAGGAATCCACTAATGAAGTGAACACGTAGGATGTTGAGCAGACAGAGGAGGAACTCTCTGCTCCCACCGAACAATAACAGCATAGATTACTTAAAGAAACCTAATTTAGCCCGTAATAGCCTGACGGAGAGAGTTAGATGACCGACTCAAAGTAGCTCATGGCAGACAATGCTGCCCAGTCTGCATTCAATTTAGGTCGATTATGTGTCAGATGTGCAGCACTTCACATGTTGCACCAGTTTAGTCAGAGCTCTGTTGAAGACTTACTTCTATAGACTTTTTCATTGTGTTTCTTACCTTCTTTGTTGGCTTTTATAATTGATTCAGGCTGAGTTAAAGACTGCTTTGGATGCGTGTATCTGACTCACTGTGTCATGGTCAAGTTACATCTGGTATGAACCATGATCCTGAAATACATTTGTATATTTTCATACAAACAAACTGTGTATAGTGATCACTATTATTTGTACTGGCAGTACTGGTAATGTAGATAATTAAGTTACTGGATGGTTTAAATGGAAAGATCACACAAGAGACTCCAATACTAAAAATACCAAGTTGTTTAAGTGAGTTGAAAGAATTTAAAAGAGTTGACCCACGTGTCAATTTCCAAAGTCTCAGATCAAGAACTCACCGTGCTGATCTTCGCATTGTTTTCCAGTAACACTTCCTCCGCCATTTAAGTCATGAAGAACGAGTCCCTCTGCTCGTTTGAGATGAGAAACAGCTCGAATTCTCCAACTTCTCTCTGTGCCTCCACATTTGTAGTTTTCAGCTGGTGACAGAGAGGAGGCGGAGGATACAGGATGGGCGGAATCAACACAGCCATGTGAGCTGAGGAGCCCACAGTTGTCATTAAACAGCCTCTGACTGACTGTGTCACTTAAATATTAGCTCTTGTATATAAAAGCCAATGTGGTGCTAATGGGATCATTTCTTTTTCCTTACTCACATGTGCTTATTTGGAAGGGTCTAATTAATGCAATTATAATAATATAATGGTAATATAATAATGTAGTTTTTCTTGATGCAGGTTTTATTTGTTTGTTATTGTTATGGTGTTTGCTGTCTAATAATAATAATAACATAATAATAATAATTAATATTTGTTCATTCAAGTAGATCATAGTAGTCACCAGTTTGTTTGTTTTTTTGCTTATTCACGTATTCATTCAACTAGCTTAATACAAGTTTACTTTTGTGCAGGTTGTACAGAGCAATGGTTCCCAACCTGGGGGTTGGGACCCCACAGTGGGTCGCTAGATTATTCTAAGAGGTTGGAAGATAATGAAAAGCAACTCTGCAACACAAAATTATGTATGTTCTTTAGGACATTTTTCAAATTCTGCCTCTTTTCTCTTGAAATACTGTTGAAGTTTACCTCTGTGCTCTGAATGTTACTGAAACAATTTGAGCAGAGAAAAGCACTTTTTGATTGAACTGCTCAGAAGTGATGCAACCTGTGATAGGTAGACATCAGTGGCGAGCGGTGTCCCGTTACAGTGGTCATGCTGAAGTGTGAACTACAGCCAGCGCCCAATTGTTGGCTGTTTATTTATTAATTAAAACACGTCATATGTTTTTTTACTGCGCCCCGGAGGTGTCAGGTTGCAGAATATTTTACTAAGGTGAGGGCACGCCTTCTATAGTGTGGGTGCGCATTAATAAAGCGTTCCCTCCACGGTATGTTATAGTGAGGGGCCGGGATAGATAAAGCGTTCCCTCCACGCTATGTCACAGTGAGGGACCGGGATAAATAAAGCGTTCCCTCGCTATATCATAGTGAGATGCCTCTGGGGCTCTGTGTACCTCCGGGGCTCCGTTTTCTAACTAGTACATCAATGCGATTTTAATAGACACTCTCACACTCAGAGTTTTTAAGTGAATCCAGTTATGAGCATGCGTGTTGGCAGATAAGCTGCTTCACTGACAGCTTTTTTGCCATTCAAAATGCTCATGTACAGTAAACACAGCCTCGAGCGCGGGTACTACTCAATATCGCAGTGCGAATGCACGAAACAAGCTGTCAGCTTTCCAGCTTTTCGCAAACAAAACAGGATAGATAAGGCAGGAATTTCAGACCAAAACCGTAGAACTAAGGTATTGCATTATAGAACACACTGACAGATGAATATTTTCAATTATTTTATTGAAGGGCTTGGACATGCACTGCATTTATAGCTTATTATGACCGCTCGCCCCTGGTAGACATGGATTTGGATGTAGGGGTCACAAGCAAATTTGAACATGGACATCCAAGGGCCCATATGAATTTGTGAATTTCCCCGCTGTGGGATGAATAAAGGCTTATTTTATCTTATATGCAGTACTGTAAAAGGCTTTGTAAGTTTAGTAAGCAAATGATATGTGAGGTTTTTCTTCATCCTCTTGACTTGCTTAGTTCTCAGGGGAAGAACTCCATTCATTGGGGCAGAAAATGCATTTTACCTGTGTGAGTAAGAAATAAAAAGCCTTTGAGACTGATCTCCCAAGGTGATTCTTAACCAGCTATCACATCGTTTTTCTTTCTTACAGTGTGTTTTCTATTGTGACCTCATATTTTTGTCTACAGAATGAATCATACTACTAATACTGCCAAGGAGAATTACAGGTTTGAACTTTTTCTTGATTGTTGTTTATGGTTTTCCTTCCTGTCATTTTTACAGAAATATTACACTTCTGAGATTTTAAGGTTCATCTTGAAATATTTTCCCATTATTGTCTCATTGTGCTTTCCTCTGTTTGCACTATATTGCTATTGTTTCTTTTTTGTCCTTTAATTTGCAATATTCTCTATGAAAAATCAATGCATTTAAAGCTTGTGGAAACAAACAGTGACTAACCTTCCAGACTTCCTCCTCTCAACAGGGACAGATTTTTGTCTTGTGCTCACAAAGCATAAATGAGTGATGGGAATGAATTCACAAAGCTGATATGCTCTGCATCACTTCCCTACACATGACTGTGTCGCATGCAGCAATGTCTGGTCACTTCTTCATGGACTTTGGTCACAGTGGCTCCTGTTTCACGTATGACTCTTACACTGTGGTGATTTCATGGTAAAATCTTTTTTAGTTTCCATTTTCTCTAAAGCAGGCACATGACCTATTTGATGGAGATATACATACAATCCTCAAGCAACAAATGATGTAGATGTGTGTATATGGTATAATTTCACTGACCTGATGCTGCCTCCATCAACCTTGAAACACAACCAGTGAACCTTCAGACTTGTGTGCCTAGCTTTTAACTCAATGGGCCAAGTTGTGACTACCATGCAAGTCGAACAGCTCGTGTCATATGACTTCTGACACTGTGAAATATTTGTGGCGTCATGCTGCTGTTGTGTAAAAAATCGGTTATGCTGAGAACAGAGACCAAATTCACAGAGAAGAAGACCAACACTTCTGTGTAATTCTGAGAAATATCCTGAAGACAGAATCACTAGATAAAAGAGGAGTCCTGTGGTTTCACAAGTAATGACAACTTTTTAATTTATTAGGTAATAACATGCAAATCTAACCAAAGGTTTTGTGATACACTAGGACTGAGAATTGGAAAGACCTCCTGATTTCCCGAACTAAGACCTTAAAAATGACCACAGAGTTTAATTAATCACACACTAAAACTAAACATTTGTGAGCTTCACTGTTTTTTGTTTGGAATTTTCAAAAATTAATTTTTTAAAGATCCTTTAATTTAATTTTAAAATATTTTTATTCAATGTATGCAATTGTTTTATTTCATTTCAGAGTTTGTTTTATTTTGATCCCTTTTTCTTTTTAAGTCTAATAATTCAGTCTTATTACACTTATTGTGTTGTTGTCCTACTGTTGAACTAAATGGGTCACTCTGTGTTTCTGATATATTTTTCTACTATTTTATAACCTACAATTTACAGCTGCCACAAAGAAGAGAAGCTGTTGAAGATGTTTTGGACAAGCTTTGTCTCTTGTTTTTTTTTTTTTTTTTTTTTTAAACACAATTTTTGGCCACTTGGGGGCAACAAGCTGTACATACAATATTGTCATCACGAAACGATCACAATAAGAAGTTGTAATGGTGTTAGCAAACAGTTGCCTGCTTAAAAATCCAGCAGATACAAAGCAACATGAGCATTCATTTAAAGTCATGTTCCTGCCAGGTACTATAAGCTCATAATGAACTCTGTCATAGCTCTTTTTTGGTCTCCAACAACTCAGAAATATCTGGTGCTTTACCTGCTGTGTGAGTGAATCAAAACAGTAAAGTTGTGAGCTGTAAAACCAAAACAATGAGATGAAAGATGCTAAAATGGAATTCTGCAGAGCTGAGGGGAACTCAGGGGTGGCTATAGATCAGGAGGTAGAGCAGTTGTCAACCAGTCAGAAGGTTGGTGGTTCGATCCCTGGCTCCTGCAGCCTATGTGTCGAAGTGTCCTTGGGCAAGATGCTGAAGCCCTAATTGCCCCCAATGGCTGTTCCATTGGTATGTCAATGTATGTCGCTTTAGATAAAAGCGTCTGCTAAATAAAATTGTAGAATTGTAGAACTCAGGTCGCTAGGGAGGACGGGTGATATCTCTCTGTGGGTTCATTACCACGAGCAACATCTTACACATTACACACAGTCATCTCTTCCATTGCTGCTATATAAATATTGATTAGTGCTAGCTTGGTGCCTTCATGCAGGGACCTACAGGTAAATAATGTCAGCCTTGATTCTTCTTTTCTTATGTGTACATTATTATTCATTCCTTCCTTTACTGATATGCGCACCCTCTCCCTCTGAAGACACCATAGGACTCATGTGAGTTTGGGGTTTGCGGGTGATCATTTCTCATTCCCCTTCCCACCCAAACTTCCCCACAGTATAGCAAAGTGCTGACCTTTTCCATCACAAGGACATTCTTCCAGCCGTCTCCTGCCTCTGTTACCATCCTCAGCTTCTTATTGTATTTGCTCATTAACTAAGAGGTGAAAAACCAGAGAAAGAGTCCATGTTGGCAAATAAAAAGCTGTGAAAAGAAATCAACGTCTCACTGACATAATTTACAAGAGGGACATCTCGTGATCATAATTAGAATCTGGGACTATATGATTTAATTTCCTCTCAACAGTGAACGAGACGTCATTTGATAAATTACCCGTTGATAGCAGACAGTAGGGGATGGTGTGCTGGGAAAACGTGGCGTGTGCATGTGTGTGCCTCAGTGTCAAAATTAGACAGCGTGTGCGTTTTTTTTGGAAGTCAATTTTGTGGGCATGTACTCTGCTGTAAGACGTGTTGCCACAATGAGTATCCTCACAAGCGTTTGTGTGTGTGCTCCAAGCCCAACCTAACCTCACATTAGCAGCCCATTATTTCAATAAACCTCTTCTTGCATCCCGTTGACAGATCATCTGCCTAGAAAAGCAGATATTGTGGCCTTTAATCAGTCAGCCCCCTCCGAGCCGCCGTAGTCTCTTGTGCAGTATTTAAATTCCTCATTTACTCTGTTGCAGGCGGGACATGCCTGTCCCCCATTGTTCGCTCTGAATAAACTGGGGAGCTGATCGTGTTAAGTGCGGCCATGATTGATGGCTGCTGATGAAATCTAATATACTCGCCCCATGCCATCGTTTGGCAGAAATAGGAGTAGAGAGAAAGACTCCAACACGAGCTGATAAAAGGTAGAAATGTACTTAATACTGCTTTTTCTGATTTTTAAGATAGAGGAGTTTTGGCTGTGGTCAAGTAATTCCAAGAGGAGTCTGGGACATTAGCCATTGAGTGATGGCTGGTGTTTCTTGGTCTGTGTGATGAAAGTGGGTTAGGGAAATGGTGTGTGCATCATCAGTGTGTGTGCAAGGTCACTCGACACAGTTTAAACATTTAAAAACCATGAGGTGGAGTGACTGTCATCAACCAAGCCTCCATGACACTAATTATTTTAACGATTGTTACCACAGCTCTCTTATTTTCCTTGAGCTTGTCAGGTCAGCAGACCTGTTCGTGTTCATGTTTAGGTTCTGCCTTTATGCTGCATGGTGGCAAATGGTACATGATTCTGTGACATAACTGCTTCATTGTGCTGCCTAACATTTGAGCGATGGAGCACTCCGGAGGATTTTAAGGAAGTGAGATTTTAGTGGCCCCTTGTGGAGCTCAAGCTGCAGTTCATGATGACTGCATGACTGTGATTATGGACTGACAAAAGGGATGAAATGCCTAGTTTTGGTTAAGCATTGTAGTGATGTGAAATATCAGTGATTCTAGCTAAAGGATGCATGGACATGCTGTCAGGTAAACAGACAAATCCTTGGGCAAAATACACAAACACACACACATACACACAAAAGTAGCCCACTTGAAGCAGTCATAAGTCTCAGCGACACCCTGTCATCTTCCCTCTCCTCTCTTTCCTCCTCTGTGCTTCACCCACTTCACAGCTACATTAGCACTTGATTTGGGTGTAATGGATCTCCCTCCTCCACTCCCGCCCGTTCCCATTGGCTGCGGCTGGCCTCCAGCCCAGCCCACCTGCTCCACGGCGCTCTCCTTAATGTGACTGGCCGAGGATGATGGATCACCCCCTGTCACTTCCACCTCCTCCTCCAATCAACAACCAGCCATGGAAATTGATTGTTCTAATTTGCTCTCATTATTATTATGATATTAAGCACAATATACAGACACAGCTCACTGTCAGATCTGGGCAACGCCGTCATTAGTTACAGGGGCTGGAGAATACGCCTCAGCGGGGTTTTCTCCCACAGACGCCAAGATGTAAAGGAATCAGCGAGCGTTGTAGAAACACACTGCTTTTTCTTAATAAGATTTGCCATGCAGCCCCTCACTGAGGTGATGTAGCATCTAATTAAGTTCAATTCGGTGCATCTGGGAAAGAGAAAAAAGAAGATATGATTAAGTTCCTCCGTGTCTGATGCAGCGTGTTCACTCGCAGCTGCCGGATCGGAGGAAATGGGAGGTGCCAGTGTGAGAAAACACTCGTCCTTACATCCGCAATGAGTGCAAATGGTACAAATCTACAGTTATTAAATGCTGCTTAGAAAATACAATTATGATGCACGGCCGTACATTTACGCAGGGAATGGGGCTGAATTACAATGAGGGCACACAATTGAGGAACCGTCCCACTCAGTTGGATCTAAATGTATCCTCATTTTAGAAAATACTGATGATATATACTTTATACTGTCAGAGGTCTGAAGTACATACTGCGCAGGTATGTTCAATGACTTTGTGGATGACCTTTTTTTATTCCCCTCATAAGACCTTGTTTGTCTTCGTCATCATGCCTGAAGAGGAACAACCAAAGGTCAGCAGTATTGCCCCCTCCTCCCCTTCCCCCCGCTGTATTCACAAGCTGGGAGTGAGACGCTATCCTGATATTGCCACAGCAGCCCCTCCAGCTGTATACTACTGCTATGTTCCACGGACCAAAGTGTGTCCCCAGTCATGCTGTTACCAGCTCAGAGTATATTGGATAGTGCTTACATTAACACACAGTGTCTAACAAACCGCTTACGCTCCTTTAATTGGATTACAAGGAGTGCTGCATTCCCATTGGTGAGATTAGGAGGGTCTGGGCACGGCGCCGACTCTCCTCCCCTGCCTGAGCGAGGGATCTGATTCGCCATCCTCCCTAACGACCTGCAAATGCCAGATGTTTGATTGGTGGAGTGGCGCTGGCATGGGTGTTTATTGGTCCATGACAGTGTAATAAGGGTGGGTGCCAAGTCGACTGTCAGGGCGTTAAAGTGTCTACTCTGATCTAGTGGTGATTAATGAGGCTATTTATTTATTTACTGGCCTTAAATACAGTTTGTGGAGATACTTTTCTCTAAATAGATTTAAAGGTCAAGCTTGAAATCTAGTAGAAAGGATTCAAACATCTGCTCTTGGGTCTTATGTGACTTTTAAAAAATGTTATAAAGGAAGGAAAAGTGAAAGCTGTAGAGTGGTTCTCTGGTTTCATTCTTAAATGTGACGCATTGTATATAAAATTTTGTGGTTAATTTGTTTTGTTGTTAAAGGGTTAGTTTCACCAAATTATAGGGAAAAAAATCTCTTTGCTTTCGCTGGTAGTAAACTACAGAGCTGCCGGCGAGGAAACTGAATTGTATTCTGCATCTGTTCTGGAAATATGTTTCAGCTCATTTCTGAGCAAATCGACATGTCAACACTTTCAGGCCAATAAAACAAACAAATTGTTGTAGGATTTAGTATATTCTATCAGGAAAACACCAACATGTTTTACAGGTGTGTAGGTTTCTAATTATTTCCAGATAAGTGGTACCAGCTGATTTCTGGAGGAACATTTTTTAAAAAAACTTGCAGAAAATATAATTAAGGTGAAAAAAAAAACAATTTTTAAAAACTTTCCTTTTATGAGGATCTCAGTATTCCTGAAATCCTGGCAAATAGTCTGTGGTGCACATACCATTAAAAATTCATGTTTCCTGGTTACTCTGGATAATCCACAGACCTCACTCTGAACAGTTTTTATTTGAACTGCTATCACATGAGAAACACTTGTGTGTCTTCTAGATTGGGGGAACTGACCCTTTCAGGTTACATAATAAAAAGACCTCCAGACTGGTAAAGTGAATGAACCACATTACAGCATTTTTCACATTAGCTTTCATAGGTGCTGTGAAGTGTGTGTGTGCGAGAGAAATTGCACCTTCTGACCTTCCACACTTTGACCCCTGACCCTCAACCTCCCCTGTAAATCTTGTGGTCTTTGGCCTTTTCTTCACACATTACCCAAACCTCTGACCACTAACTTATGTGGAGTCCTCTGCACAAGCTGCTGAAAACCTGGCAGCTGCTGGCCTCCTGTGAAGGAGGACCCTCTCCATCATGGTGGTGACACCTTAACTGTCCTGCTCTCGCTCAGTGAGGAAGGCCCCCTGCCACCACACACACACACACACACACACACACACACACACACACACACACACACACACACACACACACACTTTCTCTTGTGGTGGTGAAAGGACAAGCACAATGACACAGAGTGCACACAGTCACTTTCTTTTCTTACACAGGTGCAAATGTAAATGTGTGCACGTGTACTTGGCTGCATGAACTCGCCAAACACACGCTTTCACAAACACTGTTCTGTTACTCACACAAACTGTCTTTGATTCCCAGTTCCCACACCACAAACTCTCTACACTAGCAACACAGACAATCCTCCTTTTGACTCCCTCTTTCAGGCACACACATGAATACACACACACACTGGAGCTTGACCATTATGCCTTAATGTACTCTGGCCTGTCCCTGCAGGTGACCTGACCCTTACAGTCCTGTGTGTCATAGAGAGAGGAGCCAATTCAGCCAGATGGCAGCGGAGCAGAATAGCTGCCAACAACAGACCGAGTTAATATGTAGCTTTAACCATTGTCTCCTCTGCCTGACAATGGAGGAGGCTGGGAGGGAGCAGCGCTCACTGGAGCTGCGGCTAAAGATGGACTCGGCTTGTATTCTTGGTGGAGTTCATAAAAACGCAGCTTAAACCCACTTGATTCATCACTGTCTTATTTGGGCAGGAAAGCAAATGGACAGAAGGGGGTTCTACGCTGTGCTGGTGTGTTTGGTGGGGAGGTTTGAACATGGTGAAAAGGGCAAAAACACCTCAGCCTTTTTCGCCTCCATGTTAGCTATTAAATCCATTTATCATGGCTGAAATGTGAGAGGAAAATTCGTTGTTTGTATCGTAAGGGAAAATGTGTAGGGAAAGTTCCACAAAATACATTGCAATCAAATTTTACAATTATAATCCTACACTTGAGTTACATTCAAAAACAGAGATCAAAGTGCTTTCTTCCCTCAATAACCGCCGCAACAATGCCCGCTAACATCCCCATTGTCAGCCTCTGTTCCTTGGCGCTATCACTTTCCTAAAGATGAGGGTAATTTTCTATGCAAATGGGCCGCCGTCATTGTCCCCGCCTCGTTAATCTGGGCCTGGGCTCCTTTGACAAACCCCTCTCTGATTGATGAGGCCCTGACAGCTCCAATGTGTGCGTGCATTTTCACAGATTGACATCATCATTAAGGAGCGAGAGCAGGGCCTGAATCACTGCAGATTTACTCTCCCTCCACCACCACTGCCACCTCCCACACACCCACACACACGCACACACCTCTCGCTTTAGTATGCACACGCAAATGTACAATGGTTGATGCTTGTGTGCGTGCAGGAAGAGACACACACAAAAGCCGCCCACCATCCGTCTAACAGCTGAGGTTTCCCTTCTGTACCCACAGAGTCGGGCAGGCGGCAGAATGCAAAGCGCTCACTCATTGGCTGCCTGAATCTGTCATGTTGAAGTTAATTGGTGTAGGCTTTAAGCAAATTTCCAGCAGCACCCCCAGTCACCGTGCCACTTGATGGGTGAGCCACTGTCATATGGCACCTATTGATTCACCCAGGGGATGAGATGACTCCCATAATGCTCGCTATGTCAGTGTCACCATCTCAGAGAGCGGCCGATAGCCTTTCTCCTCCCTGTCTGTTGATGTAGATCCGAGACAAGAGTATTTTAAATCATGCTTTATTCATATTCACTCAATCTGGAGGGGATCCACAGGCTGGATTTTTAGTGTTTCAATCGGCTAAAGTCCATTTTGGAGTTCATTTGAAAATGGAAAAATCATTACCTAATCCTATTGCTTTGGCCCCGAGCTACAACATAAGAAACATGGCGTGTGCTGGCAGTGCAGAAAAAAAGAAAAAAAAAAAGACAAGAGACACAAACACTGACTGAGTGGAGGCAGCTGCAGATGAGCAAATAAAACATTCAATATTTATGACTGAAATTAAAGCCAGATAAAGATGTCACATATTACAGCGTCCCCGCCCTCCTCTCCTCCCTCCCAGGCCTCTGGCCCTGACTCCGGTGCTCACAACTCTCTACTCTCTCTCAGCGCGAGTGAAAGGGAAGCATTATTCCTTCCCAGCCCAATGTCTTCAAAGACAGTAATGAATGCAATGCAGTGACCCAGAAAATGGACTTTAGAGAAGGAGAGGGAGAAAAAAAAGCAATCTTGCGTTTGTGGCGGAGCATTATCACTTTACTCCCCTCCCCTCGTCCTCTCCCCTCCCGGGCTGGTGTGTGCGATGAGTGTGTGTGTCTGTGTGTGTGTGCACCTGCCATTATGTGTGTCTCCAAGGGCCTATGTGCCTGAGTGCGTTCTTGTGCATTTGTATGAGTGTGCACACTTGCCGCTGATTGTGTGCGTGTGTGTGCTTGCATATATATGTGTGTTTGAGTGTGTGTGTGTGCGTGTGCGTGTGTGTGTGTGAGTCAGTTGGTGAGCTGAAGTCTCCATCAAGAGGGAATGGGCACGGGCTGACAGGCAGGCCCATTGTGGGGTTAATTAAACACTTCAGGTTTAACACCCCGTCCCTGTCGTTAACCCAAACACTGGCTCATCACTCATTCCCGCCACACTTCAGTTAGAGCAGGGGGAGACAGGAAAGGAGGGGGACAATGGAGATGTCACTC
Organism: Centropyge bicolor; assembly: GCA_037975185.1. NCBI lineage: Eukaryota > Metazoa > Chordata > Actinopteri > Pomacanthidae > Centropyge > Centropyge bicolor. Next base: position 6,769,559 of record JBBMOC010000021.1, on the reverse strand, counting down.
TGAGTGGGGGTGCGGTGGTGGCGGTGGTTGGGTGACGTGAGGGTATCAGAGATGGTGGAGGCGGCGAGAGTTTGTATCGGAGCGAGAAGTGCTTTGACAGAAATAATAAAAGGGTCCATTATAAACATGATCAGATCTAACTAACCAGTATGTAATTTACCTTGCAGGGAAACTACTAAAGAAGAAATCTGGCATGAGTGTTTCATTAAAGAGGTTGAGTGAGTGCAGTTATTATTAAGCTCCTGTCCCACATGTTTCATCAAATAAAGCCTATAACACTTTACAAGTATTATACTACAACACAATTTAAGCCAGAGCAAGAGTATGCGCGAGGTGTGATATGATAATAGTAATAGATGTTCATAGTAGGAAATGGAAAATACAGATAAGTTACAGATACAGAAGCGTTATACAAAGGTTTTGAGCAAACACCATGAACAACATTCTTCCAAAGGATATTTGCTCATTATTGTTTTGATGATGGTGGAGAGTTCAGACTAAAGGCCCCTCTCTTACAAAAGTTGACAATCACGAACAAATCATGTTAAAACCTTTACTCGTCAGTACAAAACAATGCTCTTACAGTGTGTTCAGTAAGTGAAGCAAATCTTTCCTGTAGCATGACTAAATAAAAATGTGAAAACACAAAGCTGCATATTCAAAGTCTATTTGCACTGAAATTTGTGCCACTCGTGTATTCACGTGAGTTGAAACTATTCAATTTGAGCAAAAAAAAGGAGGAGGAGAGAAGCAGAGCTTCTGTTTGCCGGCCAAAGAAGAATATAGAGTTGGGATTAAAAAGTGGATTCATTTTCAGTCTGCAGCAGCAGGCCACCGAGGTGCCGACCTTCACTATTGGGTGTTTGTAATCAGTCTTTCTGTCCATGTTGACTCCAAATCATACAGAGAGGCGAGGGGAAGAAGACGCAAGACTGGCCAGAAACTGAATGAACCAGAGCTTCTGGTGACTTTTGAGTTTACTTTGCTTTTTGTTTTCACACCATTAGATCACACTGTCAGATGGCCAGTCTGGAGCTTTGGTAGCCAAAATTCTTACAATCAGAATTTTCAAAACAGTCTCACCATGTGACTGCCATGCCAGTTTTGAATTAAGTTTTTTGGGGAAAATATCCAACAGGCACACAACCCTGGATGATAATCACACAAGCTGTTTCTAATTTCCAAAATCTCTGACAAATATGTTATATTGTGTTGAGGTCTGGTGCAAAAGCCTTGATATATGATTCACATAATTTTCATTTTCATCAAACCACTCTGTGTCCCCTCACATCCTGTATGGAATCATCTGGGTGTGTTAAAGGCCCTGAAAACCTATTTTCTCAATCTGCTTCATGCTCTGACTGGGATATGATAGTTGCTATATGATAGTTGGTTTGAGTAAGCCTATGTTGGTGGGTCACTGTCATTCACATATGATCAAATCACACCTGCAAAGTCCAAAGGACGCACAGTAACCTTGTTTAATATAAAACTCTCAATCATTAACAATGTCAGTCAAGGCTGACTGATCCTTATTTAGTCTTACATATCTCATCTTTGAAATATGATCTAGTATTTGAAATAAAGTTTTCACGGGGGTTTATATTCATTTATTGAGGTTTTCCCCTTTGAATGTTCCCCTGTCTGTATGTGATTTTAACATCAAGATCTAAATGATGTGAGATGAGAAAAAGAAACACAAACTTAAGAGCACAAGGATGCTCTTCATGCTTTGTAATGATTTCTTATTCATGGCATTACTTTAAAAAGAGGGTGCTGTGAGTTGCAGACAGACTTTTTCTGCAGTTATTTGTTCTTTATTTAAACCCTTCTTAAACACAATATATATAAATATAAGAATAGGCAGCAAGCGACAAAATGAATGCAGTATTCTGTCAAGACTTTATGTCGCACTTCACTGACTTCATCCCATGTGACATCAGATAAATGTGCTGTGAAGCTTTGGATACTCTGGTCATCGGTAGGAGAAACTACTTCTGCCTGTGGTGTAATGGATCCTCACACCACTAGATAGCAGTAGTTTACACCACAGACAACTTAACCAGTCCACTCAGATAATACACATCAGTCCAGATCAACCACTGACTTAATGAATGTGTGAATGACTGAATGAATGAAGAGTTTCTTTGAATATTTTAAGGCTCAAAAAGAGATGGCTTATAATTGCATCATCTTAGTCAACTACATCAGCAGCTACCATTAAATAAATGAAAAATTAATTAGGTAAAACTAGGTTTAAGTAATTTGATGTATTACTGTGGTTGCATGTTTGCAGTAACTATGAAAGTGCAAAAATGTAATTATCTTTAGTGATATGAGCCCATAGATTACAGATTATTAAATTTGTTGCAGAAGTTGCCATCAGCAGAGTTAAATAACATAAATTTCACACATCTTTCCTCCTAATAATACAAAATAAAATGATGACAACAGGAAGTAGCAGTTTCTAAAAAGCCAGCTATCATATAAGGCATATAAGGAGAAACATCAATAAAAAGTGTATTGATCATTTATTAACAAGTACAAATTATGTTGTCGCACTGTGTGTCCTTCTTCTCTATCTGGCAATGATGTAGTTATAAATGTTGTTTATTAATCATTTTTTGTGGATTTCGAAGAAAAAGGACTAACCGGCAAAAGGTACTTTTCATAACCTGGCAACCCAAAAGTTAATGGTATTAATGGTTTATAACTGATCTTTAAAGCATTAGTAAATGATTTATTAAATATTAATGGTTAGAATTTCTTTATAAAGAAATCTTATTAGAAACTGGCACCAGGTATTGCAATGAAAACAAAAAATCATGCCAGGTTTTTAAATGCACAGCACAACCAATGAACGCATAGATACAGGGCAGGTGTTTCTGCAGGTTCACATGTTCACAGCTAGTGAAGCAATAATAGAGTAAACTGGGGACTGTAAACAAGTGAATTAATCAACTGAGCCCCATTTCAGTGTTCTTGTGACTTCGTCTACCATAATTAAAATGATCCAGGCAGATGTTAGTAAAACAGGTTTACACATCTAATTCTGGTATTCCCACACATTCATTAATGATAGCGCAGTTTTGGTTGCCATGTTGTTGTCGTGTGTCTGTATTATGGTGCAGGTTTGCTGAGATGGAGCCCGCGCCCATGATGCAGTCTTTCCATTAGCCATTAGCCCATTAGCCCGTTAGCGCTCAGGCTGTTGGAACAGCTTGAACGTGTGATGCTAATGCTTCAGGGATCCAACCCAAACTGGAGCCTTGGCAAAAGGCCAAGCAGGAGGAGCGGTGCGACAACTTCCTGTACCTATCTCATATTATCACCTCACGCTCTTCCCTCCTCGTTCTGTCTCGTTTGTCTGCTGTGAACTCCTATAAGATGCGAGTGCTTTAGCATCTTTAAGCCACACTTTTCATTGGACGAGCAGCTCTGTTTCATCCCTGTGCCATATGTTAGTAAGCAAGACTAATGAACATGTCTATCCAAATGCGGTGGAGACATTTTTCTCCTTCAGTTCACTCGCCGTTGCCCACTGCAGTTTATCCCCGGTTTGTTTTCCAAGCATTTCTCATAAAAGTGATTTATCAAAAACACTTAATACCAAACTGCCGATGTTTCATCCTGAATGATTCCAAAGGCTGCTGAAGCTGGTGGTTTTTATGGCTCGGGCTGAAAAGGGTACCTCTCGGGGGCATGTTGTGTTAGCTTCTTGTAAAGTAGTAAGACACACACACACACACACACACACACACACACACACACACACACACACATACACTCTACCCCCATTGGTGTTGACTGGGGATGGGCGGTGGGGAAATGTCAGGAGGGATGGAGGTCATTGCCTTCCAAAGGGATAAACACACATTCCACGTGGCTCCCTGCTGTGTTATCATTTACTGCCCTATCGGACACGTTTTGCCGCCTCCGAATGTATTTATATTTATAAACATATTCTTTATTTATTTTCTCCGAGGCCACTGGGCGGAGGAAATGATTCTGAAACCTAACATTTGGAGAGCCATCGTGACTGCCAGGATGCAATTTGTGTTCTATCTCCGTGGAAAAAAGGGGGCCGTGATGCCCCGGGGCGGCCATTTCGTTCCCTGCAGTGACATTTTTAACAGGGTGCCTGCAGGACACTGGGGCGCAGCCTGAGCCTCACGCTCCCCGTCATGGCAGACAGCCTGTGCACCGCACCGTGGACACACTGACTGTCTTTCTGAGGCTTAGTCTGACTCAATATGCTGGACCAAAGTTGCCTTCAAAAGGCTACGAATGCTGTAAAGAATCTCTATGGATTTAAATGATTTGCAGGTCATTCTGGGAGCGTGTGTGTGTAGGTGCATTTTGTAAGTGGTTTATAAAATGAGTGATCTTGTTGGAAGTATAAAATGAATGTCAAGTGAGTTTTGTTCACACAGGTAGGTCAAAAACTCACTGAATCCACGAGAAGGAGGCCCCCCCTCTGACGCCCCATTTGATCTTCTCTGTAGTTTCATTCGTTCCCTTTGTCACCTCGCCGTGTTCCCCGTCTGTAAACAGACTTCCATCAGCAGCCAGGAGACTTTAATGGCTACAGTAGCTTCTTTTCATTAACAATGATATATACCAGTTTTGTGTGAGTTCCCTGCTCCTGCCTATATTTATCAAAGCAACATTAGGAGTGTATCAGCATCAATTTGCCATCATGAAGCATGGAGCTGCATTCCACTCATGTGTGACCATTATACTAATGAGGTTAATGGTTCAGCTGTGCTTACCATAAGATGGATGCCCCCCAGTGGAACCTGCCCCTTTGTGTGTGTGCTTGCATGTTGTTGTGCGCATCTGTGAGCTTGTCGGTGTGTGTCTTTTGCTTTTGCGGTGCGTCGAGTGCAATAAAATGGAGAAGCAAGCGAAACAAGTTTTTTGTTCTTTTCCTGACACACAGGTTCCTACGTTTCATCTCCATCAACACCTCGGCTTCTCTTAGCTGGAGGCTCATTATCAGTCAGAGGTATGTATGGCACTCTCCATCGTCCAGAATTATCTTTGAACTTTGCAAACTAATGTGATGAACTAATGACTTCTTGTAGGCTATTACGAGAGGGCGAATTACTGGTGTCTATTTTTTGCTAATTACAAATGGTAAAACCAGTGAAGCTTTTTATAAGCTAGGATACTGTTTATGTCCTGCCACATGCTATTCCGTCTAAAAGTGAAACAACCCTCAGGATCGAGATTGCACCATTTCTTTAACAGATGGGATGCCCCAGCCATCTGTATTGTGTGTGTGTTTGGGTTTTTTTTGTATCTCCAGTGTTTTAAATGTGTTTAGGTTGAGAAATGCTCTATCTGACTCAGACGGTCTACCTGCCAAGTCTCCTTGAGCTGCTTTAAAATGACACACGGGGCAATCGGAGATATGAGCCCCACAGTTCAAACAAAGTGAGTGGAAAGCGATTAAACTAATAAACATGCTTGTTATTGATTTTAACGTCTTGACATAAACAATTATGAGAGCTCAGATTTGTTTGTTTTAGTTTGTTTCTAATTTCAATTTCTGCATCTGCAATGGTATCATGGGCCAATACTTGTTTGCACACAACCCCAAAACCACAGTATTGCTTCTTAATTAGATTTACAGGATATTAAAAACACAGTAGGTGCTCCTAAACGATGATCATTGGAGACAGAGCTGAAATAGCAGGCTATCATACATCTTTTTAATATTGCTATCGAACCGTAGCAATATCTGTTTTTGTTTTTATAAATGTATTCAATTACCACCACCAATCTCCCCAAATATGAAAAACGTCAAATTAAGAGAGCAAATTTGGAAATACGTGCCGTCGACTGTTATCAATTTTATCATCTTCAGAATGGCGCTTTAATGAACAAAACGAAGTTGGCCTCATTTACTGTTAATGCAGTCAAATGCTTTTTCTCAGTGGGTGCTGCCCAATAAGCTGAGGAGAGGAAGGGCATTGGGTCTCTGGAGGGGTACAACTTTAATTGGATGATCTGAAAGTCCTTTTTCTCCAATTCCAAATGTAAACAAGGCGTGTCATGGCACATCTAACACCAAATGAAGAAACCTCCTGAAAGTGCCTCTCGGAAGTTTAACAGTGTTTGTTCTTTTTTTGTCCTTTTCTTTCTTTTTATAGCAATGCACGTCCACGCGTTTTTGTCTTTTTTGTCTGGATGATTGAGAAGCAGTAAGAGAACAAGAGCCAGGAGCCAGCACACATCAGTTATCAGTTCACTTTTCTGCAAGTTTGTTTGAGTATGTTAATCAGTGTCGCATTTGTTGATTATTTTTATTATTGAATATTTTTTTATTATGTATCAATTTTTCATTTAGTCTATAAAAAGTCTGAAAAATTGTGAAAAATGACCATTATAACTCTCCAGAGTCCAAGGTGATGTCTTCTAATTGCTTGTTTTGTCAAACCAACACCCCAACAAGATACAATTGAACAAGATATTGAAATTACAGGGACATAAAAAAAAAAGCTGTAAATCATCTCAGGAAGCTGGAACAAGCAATTTTTTTTACAGTTGTACTTCAAATCAATCATCAAATGACAATAGGAAATAAACAAATGAACAAATAGTTGACTAAATATTTCATTTCTAAAAGAGGTTCAATGTCTGATTAATTTGAACAAATGTTTTTGTTTTGAATGTCTATTAATATGCTATTATTATTATCATTATTATTATTATTATTATTATTATTTGGAGCTATTAAGATTCTTTTAACATAATATGACGTATTATACAGATAGACGTTTATACGACCCATGCTACTTATGTAGATATACATATAATACTGATGTTAAAATTATCTGTATTTGTAAATCAGCTGAGATTATCTGAAAATGGACATTGTTCCATAAGTGGTTATGTTGGGTCAGGGTTATCATACTGGTTTGAAAGTAGCATGAACATGAATTAGCAATAGAGATGTATGTGAAAATGTACAGTTCCAATCATTCAGTGGTAAGATGTTATTTATTTTGTATTCTACATGGAAAAGCGTATTTTAAAAATCTGTCTAAAGTTTACTTCTTCTGTTTTCATTTCCTTTTATATAATGTTACATGTTAATCTACAAATGTGAGTCTACATTTCCCAAGTATACCTCAAGGAAAAAAGTGTCCCTGATTAAAAGAAAAAACTCAACAAAATACATAAAGAATACATGAGTTTTGAACTTCCTGTGCTGCTGAAAAAATTAAAAATTCTGAAGTTGCATCCTGTTTACACAAATTATACCAGCCAGTGTACTCTTTGCTTATGAGGAATCAAACTATCACAAACTTCAGGACAATGATTCATCAACAAAGCAGTATGTTGTCACCGTTCTGACTTGTCCAGAGGAGATAATGTATATATATATAGATATAGATAATGCAATAATATAATGGCACAAAACCACAACAGCAGAAAATCAGTTAACTACCAGCTGCATGAGTAATTTCATCCTGAAGGCATTTAACATCAATGAGGTTGAATTTTAATTCACAATCATTTTTTGTGGTTTGAAACTCAAACCTTCATTTGTATTTTGGGGATTTTCTCTGTACTTTATTCAGATTAACACTTATGTGAGCACCACAGCCCGGAATCAAATTCTGAGCCAAATACGGTGAAGGGATGTACAGTATAAAATGCTATTAGTCTCTTTGTGAATGCATTTTGAAATTTAAAGTGTGGAGAACTCAACACCTGCATTCACTGTGTTGTGCGAGGATCCAACCTCTCCGCTGACTTCTCAAAGCTCAGAACGGAAGCTTTGCACCAACTGGGATGCAACATCAAAGCAAATATATTATAAAATACAGACATAAAAAAAAAGGAATACAAACTTTTCAAAAAAAACCTACACGTTGAAAATATTACACTACGAAGTCATAGCTCGATGTACGTGTAGCTGCTGTGTTTGTGTGATCTGTCCGTATGCAGAAAATCACTGGTTACACTGAGGATTACAACAAATGTCTCCTGTGCTGTTGTGTTGCTCTCCTCGTCTACATATGGGTCATAATATTGGGCCTTTAAGTTTGTTTCCCAGTGCCTCAGCGAATGTGTTGAGGAGCTGAGCTAAAGAGTGCTGAGGCAGTGAGTTAGCTTAGCCGACCCTTGGGCCTTTAAAGCTGCTGAGCGCAGCACAGCTCTTTGCACACACACACACACACTCACACGCACACACACACACATACACACGGCCCTGATAGCACATAAAAAGTTTTTCAACCCCTGAAAACACTCGTGTATGCACAGCTCTATCTCAGCTGAGTAATTTAACAAGACTTATATCAACGTCTCAAGGATGTGAAATATGCAATCGACAGACAACCAATTGTACAGGAAGAAAAGTGTCCATAAAGTTCACGCTGGTGCCTGGTTTATTGGCTCTTTTAGGATCAGTGAAACTCATAGCCAATGGGAGCGCTGGAACACAGACGGCATATTAATTCATCGCTATTCGTTAGGACCTCCGCATGTGCTAAAGATGGTAATCTTAAGTAATTTGTTAGTGCTGCATCGGCGCTTTGACTTTTTAGAAAGCTACTTGACAGCAGCGTTAGCCCCTGGGCTCCCGTCTCGGAAAAAAAACGGTGCTCCAATTTGCAATTCATACACATTGGGGGAAATGTTTAATTCCATGGCCGTTATTCAACTCAGTTCATTAATTAAAGAAAAAACGCTACCATTCTCTTCCCTGCTTTCCCGCCATCTTTTTGATGAGCTTTCTTCAGGAGTAATTGAGTCCGTTAATTAGACAGAATTAGGCTCTAATTATTCCAAAGGCCCAGTGCCGGGGGAGAGAAGAAACCAAATGTGCCATATTTCACCGCCTCGCCACTCCAACAGCTCTCACTGAATCCCCTTTAACTCTCTTTGATGTCCCTTACACCGCCGGTTTCACAGGAAATGGATTAGATATCAGGCCTCTTAATTCTGCCGCTCTGCTCAACAGGAGAGCTCTTTTGACATTTGTGCTCACTTCTGCCTGATTTCAAGCCTGTGCTGCAGTAAATGCATTTCATTACAATGGGGTGTTTTATTTTCTCCAGCTCAGTCTTTATGTTATATTAAAGGGGACGGGCATCCGTCTTGTTTATGTCCTCCCTCAGCCTCTCAGTCAGTGGCAGTCCTTTGCTATATCACATTTTTACGGCCTTACCTTTAAGCTGCTCTTTGTCACGCTGAGCCTTGGATTTAAAGATACTGAATTAATCCTTTGCAGCAATATTCAAAAGATAAGCCCTGGATGTACATTACATACCGCTGCTGCCGCTGTAGGAAAAACATGATAACTCTGCTTGATGGATGCCTTCAACACCTGAGCATCATTGTCAAGCTAAAAATATGCATTTTCCTCTTTGTTTGTGATTTTCATCTGCAAAGTTTTTCTCCTGTCTGTGCAAATAAAATCACACACACACACAAATTCTGTGGTCTGTTGTAGCCTTACATGAACATAACTTCATCTAAATCGTCACACCTGTCTTTGCAGCATTTTTCAGAAAAGGTTATGACCCTCAAATTCTCCTATATGTTCACAGCTGTCATTGCATAATGTGTAAACATTCCTAAAACCCAATCCAGAAACCTTGAAATGCCTTGTAGGCAGACCGCCTTTGCTTTTATGTAACTATTGATTTTCAACATCATAAATTGAGAGATACTAGAGAAATAAGACACTGCAGTCTCCACTCACTCTCCTCCCTCCTTCCCCCTGCATTAATCTAAACAATGCTTTATAAATGGTGTAATATTGTCTCTGCTCTCCACCCATTCAAAGGCTAGACTGCAACAGCAACCCTTTAGCACCAAAACAACCAGGACACACACACACACACACACACAGGAGCCACCCCGCACACAGCTGCTCTGCCAGAGCCTCTCATGCAGATGTTGAATTGGACAGACCACCCTGAAGCACAGGGGCAGACAGCACCACGAGTTACACTGCCGCCAAACCTGCCGTGATGGATCGGCCCGCTCTCATGCCAACTACGACGAGCGAGACACCGCTCGCTTCCATTGGTCCATCTCCAAGTGCTAATGGTCGTTCCCAGATTGTAGCACGAAAAGGCCCTTTAGCTGCTCTCATAAATATGGTAAAGAGGTATAAAAAAAAAAAAAGACTGATTCATTGCAGGAGTTATGAAGGTTCGGCTCAGATATAACCCCTGGTGATGTCATAACGAGGGAGGCTACAATAATAACGGTTGCTGATAAAATAAAGTATGTTGTTTTGTGTTAATAACTCAAGTTTTCTGATTCAGAAATGGTACGTTCCTTCCTCCAGAGTCAAAAGATTACAGTGAAGCTTGTATATCAGCCTTTTATAGTGCTTTGCTTCTCTGATCCAAGCTTTCCCTTATGTTCAAGGGTAAAACTGTCGCCCGGTATGAAAACAGCCATAAACCAAGCATTGTTCAGAGGTATTTTCCTCTATTTTCAGATGCCAGATGCTGCATGTTATATGAAATGCCTCCGTCGTATTTTTCACCGTGACAGCGCCATAGCTTACTCTAAGGGGACTGGGGTTAGTTTATCCTCAACTGGTGTATTACTCTTTGAATGTCTCTAAGTTAAACTGCTGGTGACAGCTTATCAGTCAATGTAATGCACAATGCCTCTATGTGTGCGGAGCAGGGGAGTAATTCAATATCCCTATATGATTCAAGGCAAAAAGAGGGAAAAAGAGATTTATGCCTCCAACGGTGGCGAGGGACATTAATGTTGGCGGAGTCTGAACTTCCCCCAAGAAAAATCTATCCCAGGCAGTCTTCCATTTGTAATTTATTCTAATATTAAATTGTGTTTACCAGCAAAGACAAATGGAGAGCTCAAACACATGCAAATCTTTGGGAGCACGGGAATAGGAAAATAAGGACAGTAAATAATATTAATATTTTTACTTTTATGCCTGCTTTGTGCTGAATGCACTTCTTTTCAGTTTAGTCTGTTGAGATTTCTTGGTCTGGACTTTCCGTCACTGACAGACAGAATGTAAAATCTCTCTTTCCTCTCTGAGGTTGTGCCTTGTTATTCTCTCTCTGTTTGCTCACTGTGTTAATTCAGTATTCTTGTTTTTGCACCTCTGCAAGGCCACGCTCTTTCACAAGTGGCCCCCATCTCTGCGTTAGCCATGAAATGCCTCCACCGTGACCTCTGACCTGCGGCTAAGCTCTTTCCCCAACACCGATCAGATAATAAACATGAGTAGCGGAAAGCCCATCACTGTGGAGCTGCGTGGCTGTGTGCTCGTGCATGCCTGCACAACTTCACATTTCTTTCTATGTATTTTCTCCTTTCTGCTGCATGTAACATGATTCAAAACTTTGCATGTGCATCCACCAGAAACTGACAGCGGACTGAAATAGCCCGCAGAGGCCGATCGCGCATGCCGACAAACAGCACACCAAACTTCTCCATCACTTCCGAACGTGAATTTCTGATTTTTTTTTTAACCGAGTTTACGAGCCAGGTCAAGATTGTTCGTCTCATTGGAGTGACCTTCTCCCCTCTCACGATTTCTGACTCAGAGGGAGAAGCAATAAGAATGGGCTGCTCTCATTTGAAAAGCTGCACCTGTTCCACCACATGTATGAACATAAAGGCCTGATTATCTATTTTTACATGCAACTTATGCATTATTGGAATAGTAATGCAGGCGTCAGACAATAGCATAGGATTTTTTTTTTTTTTTTTGCATGAAGCATTAAATGAGCTTTAAACTTGACCCTAGGTTTTATTGATTGGTCCGTGATTGTTTGTTGATGATGATCTATTAAATCTTTCTGTTTTAATCATTCATGAATAAAGGAATAGAAAATAATTTATTCTTTTAATTGTTGTAACCAAACCTTGTATCAAGGCACATTAAATATTTTATTAGACATTGAGTAAGTCAATGATAAAGAGTCATGAATTTTTCACTTAATAATTACCCATCAGGTCTGCTGTAAGTGAGTGATTAAGGGATACACCTGGCCATATTCAACATCTTCTTTATCGTCATAAAATCCAATGAAGACATGAAGAACAAACCCACTGATGAATTATTTCCTAACTAGTAGTGTCCATATATCCATGACCTGAAATATCTTATTCCTCTTCACCATAGAGCTCCATTGTTGCCCCAAAACTATTAAAAACACATCACTGAGCCACGCTGCTGCACTGGGTGACATGTTCCTTCATTACAGTGAACATGGGCACTGCGGTTTATTTTGAGTCAATCCCACACACATTCACTAGAGAACCAATTGTGTATTAATCCACAGTTGAAAATAGTCCTTTCGCAAATACACTTTTTACCCTATTTGAGTATTGTTTGTTAAAAACTACAGTGCCCAGCTGTTTTAGGAAATTATTTAGTCTTTTTTAAAAAAGCAATTCTATTTTTGTGACCAATTTTTTAAGAGTCACATTTTAACAATGAATGGGCTCATGGCTGAGACATGATGGGGAAAATATTCAGAGACGGACTGACACATTGTTGGTTTTAGTCTTTTCGTAGCATTTGTTTATGATCCAAAAAAAAGTAATAAAAATAATGCAAGCTTTTCTCTGCAATAAGGGATCCCACAACTATAATAATGCAAACATTTGTTGTAAAGGTTATGTTGGAAGGAATTTTGGTCAGGATGCACTATAGGGGTCAAACAATCCAGGAGAGACCTTTGTGACTTTCAGCTAAAGAGTGGGATAACTGCTGGCCAAAAGAAATGTTCACAATCCAGAAATCCAAAGGCTAATGACTTAGTGCTGATTTGTAAAGCATTTTAATATTAATCATAACATTATAATAACACCTTTAATCACAAATGTGTGCTTTATTCAAGAGTAGTACACATTTTATTATGACAGGATAAAGAAAGTGAGTTGAGCTACTCTAGCGATACAAAAAGACACACACACACAAACCCACTCAGTGGCTATGCAGGTGTTTGTGAGCGCAGCAGCATAAGCTGTGTGGTTCCTCTCAGCAGCTGATGAAACACAGCCAGCCTCCACCTTTTAGAGTCAGCGATGAACTCCACATAATCAGATTAGCTGGCTTCCCTTATCTAAACATCTACAAGTGTTACTGACCTAAATTAATGCCACCTTATAGCCTGAGAAAAATCAACACCCAGGCTCATGTTCTTTAAAGTGGCCATTGTCCATTTACAGGCCATTTAAAATAATCGTAGTTAATACACATTGTTTCCAGATAACTTTTTGGAGAGCATGCCTGGGAGGAAAGCAGATACTCTCTTAATCCAGTTGACACAGAAGCATCATTAATTCCCTTAATGAACCTGTAACCCGAGAGATGTTAACCTGTGAACTTGTCATCCTGAACACACATTTTGCGGTGAATCACCAAAACAGGCTTATCTCTCGTTCATAAGGAACTGGCAGTGGAGCGGCTTTGTTTTCTGGGGGGATATGAGCGCGGTGCGGTCACGGCCGTTAGTGAAGGCATTAGCAGAGTGCTGCAGCCAAGCCGCTTCCTGCCACACAGGGTTACGGTGTCACGCCTTGAGCTCTGATTGAGTTACAGTCCAGAGAGAGAAGGTCACGGTGCCTCTCCAACACGGCTGCCACTCACATTTGCCCGGACTCCAGAGGTACAAACACTCTCATTACACACACACACACGCACCTTATAGTCCCTCAAGGAAACCTGAGGTCATTTGAAACTGGTGTTTGTATAGATTGTTTGTTTGGGGTTGTTTTACATTTGTGCCATGTTAAATCAGGGCAGAGTCAGAGTGGGAATCAAACCTCAACACATTAGTTGGCATCAAATACATAATCTCATCTGTAGTCTTGTGTACTTATTATTTGATTTAATACTGTTAAACTATATTTTGAATATCAAACACTCACCATTTGTGGACTGGAAAAGTAGCTCTGTTAAATTTGAAGCTTGTCCACAATAACTTCCAACAGTGACTCAAACTCAAAAGACAAATTACAATTTCATCAGAATCTCAAATTCTAATGTTTTAGATACTCAGTGTTCATAGGTTCTTCATTATTATTTTTGCTCCCAGCTGTAATTCTGAGTTGGAGACAGCATCAATTTTTGACAGCTATGATATCTCCCACTTGGCAAAAAGGACGACAGAGGTGTCAATAAACTGCTGGCAACAAGGTTGCAAAACCTCCACTGCTGGTAGTTATGCTTCAATAAAATCTAATATCAATGCTTATTCGTTCAGAAGGAGTGACATACCTTTTTCTATCTAGTCTCACCTCTTAACAAACCTAATGTGTTGATTCTCCCAAGCCAGAAGAACAGGAGGTTTTTCCATTCTCCTTGTTCAGCTCATAGCAGTGATTTGTGTTCAACACATGCTCAACAATGTCCGCTAACGTTAGACAGACGTTAACCACACAGGCAGGACAAAGAAGCTGTATGGAGCCATATTCTGGTTAAAATATGTATTTGGAACATGCCAAGCACATGCATGGACAGAGGAGATGTGGACAATGCTGACTAAAAAAACCCACTCCACTATATTACAGTGAATTAGTTTGCTAACCTGAATCCAAGCTGTCAGCTACAATCAAGCAAAGTGCAAACTATGTAGAGCCTTCTTCTAAGCCCACAGACAGTAAATGTATGATCTTTAAACAGGTTTTCAATGAGGTTTTCACTTAAATAATAATTCTGCTAAGTTCAGATTGTATTTTATTTAGCTAGGTTGTAAACCTGCTTCTGATTGGACATATTAACATTTATGAAATGTGGCTTACTTAAGGATGAAAAGCACAACTATACCATGCATCCTCCTCAAAGTAAGGTATTGTGAAAGTGTATTTTTGACATCAAAGCCTCACACTACAGTGGCGCCGATATTAAAGCTTGGTGATAAAAGCCACCAGTGGCACAGTTCAGCTTCACTTTATCTCTGTGAATTATTACTGATGTCTGTAAGAGCAAAGGTGGGAGTAGCGTGACATCGGTACCTCGTAGGAACTGGGTCGGGGCAGATAGATGGATGAAGATAGTTTCCCATTTTCTGCACGTTTTCTTTTAACCGTGATTGTAATATTTCCTAAACTAAACTAAATGGTTCTACTTTTAGCCATGATGCTTGCCTTATTTTAATCATTTGTGCCTAAACCTATAACCAAACCTTATTCACAGCTGTGGCGAATCAGGAAACATCCTAGGCATCATTATTGTAATGGTTATATGTATTTTTGATGGCAGTGACAAACAGCATAAGCTATCATAATTTAGTATGAAGGACTTGAAAGCCATCAGCAAACAATGGCTGAATATACCATAAAACATCTGCATGTGGTCACACAGAAAGAAGCGTGCAAAGTCTCACACTTGCACAGCTGTACCAGCGCATGCGCACACACGCAAATACGCCCACACACAATCAGGTGATTGAGTTCTCTTCCCTTAATAAACCACTGATTCAGCATAAGTATAACCATTGATTGGTGACTTAATTCCCAATTCAAATTATCATCCTGGGTCCCTATCCAAGGTTGACATGAGCCTTGAGCTTTGGTGCGACTAAATTATACTCCTCTCCCTGTTAGCCACCCCCTCTCCACCTATCTCTCTCTCTCTCTCTCTCTCTCTCTCTCTCACACACACACACACACACACACACACACACACACACACACACAAACAGGCTCCCAGTTCCCCCATCTTTCTCCCCTGTATACTTCTCTCTCAGTGCAGCCCAGGTGCTGATACAAGCAGAAATCCTCCACGCCCCATCGCTCCCAGAACACATACGCACTTACAGACACACACAAACACACATACAAAGTAAGCACACACAAATGCACTCACTCACACACACACCTCCATCCACTACACCTCTTCGGAAAAGCCGTGGGGAGGCAGCATTCGTCTCCTCTCTATTTGCTGTGTTAGCATGGACGCGATATGAAACACGGGAACACTGTAGTTTTTCTGTTGAGGGACGATGCTGCTGCTGCTGCATGCCAGGCCGGAGTGTGTGTGTGTGTCTGAGTGTGTGTGTGTGGTGGAAGGGAGAAAATAAGAGATTATCACTGTGATGCATTGGCGGCTGTAGTCTTAAGTCACCCAAGGTTGTGGCCTTTCTCTCTCAATGAGGATGTAGTGGCCAATAACGGCGCTTTGTCAGTCCAAAGACAGAGAGAGTTGAAGGAGACAGAGGAGAAGAGACAAGTGGAGGAAGAGTGAAAAGTGGTAAACAAGAGAAAGGAGGCAAAAGAGGAAGAGGAGGAGTGGATTGAGTCTGCTATTGTCTCTGCTTCATCAATATCCTCTTATATAAATGTCAGCTGTACCATTTCCCTCATCACTGTTTCACCACCCCACTGGCTTTATCCTCTGGTACAAGGGGAGGGACATCACTCTCTCATCTCTCTTTATCGTTTTTCTCCCACCCCACTCCCTAAATCGCTTTACTCTTTCTCTCCTTTTCCCCCCCTCGTTTCTCTCTGCCGTGTTTCTTTCCCTCCTTCCCCTCTCTCTCCTTCTCCATGTGCCTCCTCTCTTTCTCATTCTTTACGTCTCCTTCCTCCCCCCCCTTCCCTCCCACCCTCCCTACTGTCTCTTTGCCTCTCATGGCGATGCGTCACTAGCCTGCCCCCATGAAACAAGTCAATTTTCTGCCAGCTCGACGGATGAATAAATCTCCCTGGCTCTGCTCAGAGCGATGGGGATATTTATCTAAGTGGAGTGTGTCCTCTTCGGCTCAACGCCACCGACTTCTCGTCTAAGGCCCCCCTCCTTTTTTTTTAACAGGAGGAGAAGGAGATGGGGAAAGCAATTGCTAAGGAGGGATGTGAAAGGTAAAAAAAGGTAAAGCACAAGAGAAGGGGGAGAAAGAGGTGGAAGCGAGGGGAGAAAAACAAAGAGATGGCAGTGAGGAGGAAAGAGGGGGAGAGAATTAGGAGGTGAGAAATATGAAAAAGATGGATTGAGGGGGGAAATAAAGGAGCTGCCTCGAACAAAGCCTATAAAGCAGCGGCGCGGCGGAGAAGTGAGGCAGGGGCATTAGTCGAGCCTGCTCGGGTTTAAACGGCAGGAACAGGCACAGATCTGGATGAATGGCAGCCCTCTTCCTTCAGGCCACACTCATCTGTTGGAGAGAGAGAGAGAGAGGCAGGTTATGGGGCTCGCCTGTGAAAAATACTGCATGGTGAGACGAATAGAAGAAGACACAAAAACAGATAAAGAGAGGGTGAGGTTCGAAGTCGTGATGGATGGATGAGGGAGGTTTTTTTCCTCCATAATAATAAAAACAAAGAGTGAGTGAGGGTGCACGGCAAGGCAGCAGCAGCGGAAAGCAGATCCTGTGCTGCACTGATTAGCAGGATAATCAGCGAGGAGTGAATTCGTCTGGGCTCGACTCATATCTCTTCAATTTTTAATGCAATGTTGTATTTTGCAGTGTAACAAGTCTGAAGATTTAAAAAGCTCTGGGCAGCAGCGGGGGCATTTGCAGGAAGGAGGGGGGTCTTGCTAGCTACTTGCCACAGCATTAAAGCAAAGTAAATAGCTGTTGTGTCTCATTACCATTCATTTTTAAAGGGGACTGTTAGTATAATGAATGCCTGTGCTATCTTCTCAGGGTCCTCCTCCTCCTTCAATATTAAGAAGAGTAATACTATCTTTCACGCTAGATAAAGTGCAAGCAAATATTTCCTTTGCAATTAAAATGGTCATTTTTGCTTATGCACAACGGGCACCATACTACACCAAGTTTTGGACTTAATTACCTACAATAACAGTGTGATATATTGGGTATATGGTTCTTTACTGGGAGAGCATGATACAAAACAAGACGCTTTTAATAAACTCATAAAGACAAGGCCAGGCCCTGTGGAGCATATAATGTGTGAGTGTGTGTGGGAGTGTGCGATCTTTAATTTGTTTGCACACAGAAACACTCAAAGACCAGCACCTGCATCTACAGTCACACACGCAAAAAGTCAAAAGAAGGCATTTTTGATTGTGAGACGAGCCCTCAGTTCTAAGTGCTGTGTTCTATTATATGTTTAGTGTTACTCTGAAACAAACCATTTTGAATCGTTGTGTAACCAACCAACACTGACATGTTTTTCAATTATATCAGGGTTAAAGGTTGAGAACCCGCCTCACCCTTCTTGCCCCAGGTTTTCTGTTGTTTATGTTCTTACCAATGACTATTACCATCAGCGTTTTATGGAGGATGCCATCAAGTCCTTTTTAAATTGCTTGTAAAATTAGTGCTGATTCTGTTGAATTTGTCAAGGCAACTGCTGAATAAAGCTTCCATTTCAAACAAATCAATTTTCTTTTTCTCACATTAGAAAGATTAAAAACACGTTTAGTTGTTGGTTGGGTTGGTTCACCACGTTTACAAAAAGACAGATATCATCATTTATTTCTCTGGAAATCTCACCATGTAAATATATATTTATTTGCACTGTTTCTCTCTTAAATTTCTGTCTCCACATCTATTAAATGAAGGGGTATGGGATTTTCTTTGTGGTGCTTCAAATGGAAAAAATTACACTAGCAGTAATGTGTCTTTCCAGAAGCCTTTCTCAGTTATTTTAGATAATCAAAGACCTTCGTATGGACAATTTTCATTGGGACTACTTTTGATCAAAGAAATAGTCCATATGAACTCTTAGTTGATATACCAGAGTAACAGAGACATTTCTTGACATGAACATTGCTGTTAAATTCCATTCCATTCACCTCCATTTTATTGGATGGTGTCAGAATATCTCAAAACCAGGCCAAATAAAACCAAAACTATCTGAATGGACACCACTAGCTGTGAGTGAGAAAATATGTTTTTTGTAATTTGTGTGAAATGACCCTTTAATTTTTCCAATTTAAAGAGAAATTCAATTATTTATCATCATGCAGGCACGACGTGGCGGCACATATGTTTCTTGCACATTTTAAATGATACATGTTTAAGGAAGCGCTATAGGTTGCCGCGTGTGATATTTATGTTGTCACTGCATTAGCATGATGAATGCAGACACTTTTTATTAGAGACAAATGAAAGCTATTGTGACACAATTATGGCAAAAACAATAACAGCGCTGTGTGAGCCGCTCCATGATTGATAATACATCAGGGGGGATTCAGTGGTGTTGGGCTTAACCAGGCTTTCCCCGAGGGGTTTTCCCTTGGCATTAGTCAGGCAAATCCCTTTGTCAACCTCTCCCCTTGCCATTTTTATTCATAAGCATTTGGCCCTAAGAAAGACATCAAACCAAGAATACAACGAGGGGTCAACATCGTCTTTGCGCAATGTTAACCTCTGCATTGATGAAGCTAATTCACATTTCCTCAGTCCAGCCTACGGGGGTTCAGGAGGGGAGGAGGGGGAGGAGGAGCAGAGGGAGGCAGCAGGGTGTGTGTGTGAGTGTATGTATGCATGTGTGTGTCTGCTTGTGCCTCTCTGTGTGTCAGCAGCCACTTTGTAGTGAGTCATCCTCTTGACCCGGGCCCCTCCACATGGGGTTTGTATTGATAGTGTTTGCTGAAAGGAGGGTAAAGTGAATGTTGTCCGAGCTCATTGGAATGACAATGGGGGCATATGGTTGTGTGTGTGTTGGTGTATGGTCGTGGCAGCCACCATATTCCTCTGCGCAGGGTTGCCAGGTGCTTCATGAACGGACCCACTGAGAGTCGACAAATCATACACAAATGCAACAGACTGGCTCGTGTCTCCTCAGCCTAACGGGGGGCTCTCTGAAGCTGTCGGCCTCTCCTCTGCTTTCTCTATCTTTGATCAAAATTCTACAACAAACCATAACAACCTGACAATTAAAAAAAGAAAAAGGAATCACACATGAGATGACTGTCAAGCAGAGCCACCATTCATTATCTGTTTATCCTCCTAATCAGAGCCCCCTACTTTGCACACTGTAAAAACCCCACAGAGAACAAGAGAATAAAGATAACCTGATGTAGTAGCATCCCCTCCCACACAAAGCCACTTCTTCTGTCATGAACAGTCAGCTCCACCCTAATGACTATTCAATACAGTCTGCAGGCTGCAGATGAACGGCCAATCCACAGCAGCATCTGCTGCGGGCCTAACTCGCCAGACGCCAGCCTTGTAAGAGGGCCATTGCAGGCTAATTGAAAGACAGAGGCCATCTCTCAAAGACAATGTTTGTGCGCATATGTGTGTGTGTGTGTGTGTGTGTGTGTGTGTGTGTGTGTGTGTGTGTCGGGAGGGAGGGAGACTTGACAGAAAGAAGAGTGAGAGAGAGAAAAAGAAAGGAGAGGAAAATAATTGACAAAGGATGGAGAGAATGAAGAAGAGGGAGTGAGGAGGAGAAAGAGAGACATTCCTCTCCTCACAGAAAGAACAGCTGACCTGTCAGCATTTGTTCCCATGCGGCCATATTGGAAAAGCTCCTGTGGGCATTGAATTAACACAACCCAAACCCACTTTGTGTAATTAGAGTGGTCTTGTGGTCTTATCTTATTTTAAATACATGTTTGAATCATATAAGCCATGATTTGGTTTAGAAAAGCAGACAAAAGACATATCTCCTTTTTGAAAGGATTAAAGGGGGAACTGATATGTTGGATGGATCACAGGTTCAGAAAATGTTGAGCGGGTAATTGCAGCCTGCAATAAACAGTAAGTGGTAAATAGTAAAATCCAGTTTGATCTATAATTTTACATACGAGTAATCAACAGAAATGCAGCTGGTATTTACACTTCTGAACGTGACAAATTGGATTTTGTGTTGTTTTTCACCTCAAGGTCTCTTTATCCTCCTTTGCAAGTCTTTGCATCAAATAAAAAACAGCCTCCACAAAGGAAAAACTAAAGGATTGCTGTCATAATTCTCCCCAGTTCTCCTCCGGCAGTTTTTATTACTAAAGGCGGTGAATAATCTTTTCCACCCTGGCCATCCCAAATAACACAATCCTTCAGCATCACTGCTTACTGTGTTTTATGGTGAAGTGTAGATGAGAAAGGAAGAACATTCAAATGAAGCACTATCTAGTGCTGTGCTATGGCATTCATAGTGCAGTGGAGGGATTCATCAGCAGCCTGTGAATATAGAGAAGCAAAGGAAAAAGTGCTCTCTGAGAGCAGGTGGAAGTGGCTGTTGTGTAATTGTTAAAACGGCTGGGTTTTTCAAATGCAGAGAACAGACTGCGAGAGGATGAATAAATTTGAGGTGAAACATGTTTTCAGAGACGGGTTAATGGTCGAAACTGGTGTGGCACGGACTCATATCCGACGGCCACATATGTGCCGTTTCAAAGTGCTCTTTCTGTAAATTAGGAGTGCTTATGTTCAAGCTGCGCCAACAACAAGTGTACAGGCCCCAAACCACACCAGTATGATCAGGGGCGTGCAGCCAGTCTGTTACTGGCTGGCAGGAGAGTGTGAGAGGAGCAACTGCTCCACCAGGTGAGAAACAGAGAACAGGTCTGATGGGGTTCAGGATCACTTTTTATTGTCATCATGAAGAAAAAACAAAACAAGGTTGGAACGCTCTCAGCATTAAACCATTGGTGTCAAAATATTTATTGAGTGAATGGTTTGTTATGGAGTCCACAGCAGTGAGTGTGTTTTGTATTACTTCAGCCAGAGACCCATGAAAAGGTTTCTTCAAGGAGAGAGTAACTCTGTATTATACACTCCCCATGGGGTAACTTCAGCACTTCTTGTATTTCTTGGGAGACTGTGCACCTGTTTTTGCTTTTCCTTGCATGAGGATACTGTCGTGACGTGGTAATTTAGTGATTGTTGTGTTTAACTAAATTTTTATGTTTCTTTTTATTTATTCTTAGAGAAGCAGTGAGTCAACCTTTTTTATTTTTTTAGCAATGAAACTTTATGAAAGGCAACGATTTCTTTTTGTTTTTTTGACAGGTAGGGCTGAGATGATCTTTCATCATTAAAGGATCAGCTCACCCAAAAAAAAAAAAAAAATTTTTTCACAGGCAAAAAGCAGAATGTTTAAGTATAATTTGGGGGGGACTAGATTTCCTCTACTCCATCATTCAGAAAGGTATATTGCACTTCTTACTCCATTACTATTATTTAATAGCTATTTGCTAGTTACTTTATGTTTGAAGATATCAACAAAATATATAAGGCTATTAAAAAAGAAGCATTTTTATAGAAAAACTACTCAAATAATTCATTAAAATTTGTTTCACCGCAACTGGATACAACAGGAAAATGCTGACTAATTTTACTTTTAATACTTTGCTGATAATCCTTGCATTATTTTAGTTAAATAAAAATTTGACTGCAATACTTTTACCTGCACTATTTTCGCAATATGATATTTATACATTTACTTAAGTTACGGGTCTGACTATTTCTTCCACCACTCATATTTTCACACCCACAGAGGCATTTAGCCATGCAGCAATTTCTTCTTCCTAGTCAGTGCAATGAAGGTGAATGAGATTTTGTTTGTATTGCTCAAAATATTAAAAACTGACATTAAATTTTTTTTACCAGAAACATGTCAGTCAACAGTTTTTACTGTGACTATTTGATAGAGAGATTTATTTACCAAAGCACTATTCATGCACAAGTAACAATTATGAGACGATGATTTTTTTTTTAAAGTACTGCCCCAGTGATATGTAACATTGGCTGCCATGAGCTACTGGTCAAACCAGTGCATCAAATTCACCAAAGTGGTTTTTTTAATGAATTAAATTTTTATTTGTAAGAAAAAAGAAAAAGTATTAAAGTATTTTTGGTGCCTTTCATCAGGCGCCATTATTTTGTCATTATTGTACTGTACAAGGATGATAAAATAATTCCAAAGCACATGTGCATGAAAAAAAAAAGTCTGAATCTGAAATCCATGAAAACCATGCTTGCATGGATGGATACCAGTAGAGGTAAATTAGAGAACTGTTTTGTGATTTGGTTGAACTAACCCTTGAACAAGACCCTTGTGAAAGTCAAAGCAAAGAGCTCCCAGCCCTGGAGAAAACAGTTGGCTGAGCGGCACAGTGCAGTCCACGTGTGTCACAGTGGTGCTGCTTATGATCCAGCAGCACTGGCACTGCACTGCGAGGCAGGAAAAGCCGGGCCGTCAGGGATTTGTCAGAGGCCTGTTATTACATCTCTAGTCACATAAAATATGGCTGCCTCTCCAGAGATCCAACTGCTAGATAAATCCACTCTCCTCCAACCAGACTGGCCCCCGTGATGAAACCATCCAATGGTGTACCTCAGCCAGTGACCTCTGGTAATGACGTGTGATTTATACAGTACATGTCTTAAACTGAGAGACATATCCGAGACATCACTCCCTCTCTCTCTCTCTCTCTCTCTCTCTCTGTATCTATATCTGGTGTCATGTGAGATAACAGGCAGGCCTTTGGGAGAGGGGAGACATGACACCCATCTTTGGGGTCTCACAAAATGGCTACAATGTGGATAGTTTCCCCTCCAGCTGTCTAATCGCAGTCTAAGCCTGCAGTGAGCGCTGTGTCTCCTCCTGCATGAGGTCACTAACACATATTGCAGGATGGCACTTTAAGCTAACAGACCGCAGTGTAGAAGGCCTAAATCAACACCTGGTTGGGAAGGAAAAAGAGGGCACTTGTGTTCTGTAAATGCATTTAAACGGCAGATTACAAGTGTGTTGTAAAAATATCGTAAGCTAACATGACTTGATTTTGATTAACCAGAGCTTTTCAGGGTTTATCACAAATATAAATTCAATAGCAGTCCATTAACATTACAACAAAAGTCCTTTGCACTCTCAAAAAGCCAACCAAGAAAACCAACCAAACACCAGAAGGCATTAGTATGTGAGTGAATAGTGTATCAAAGAGAGTAATTTTCCAGACTGCCAGTGATGGTCTGTACTGTCCCCTGCCAGGGAACGTCCCCTGCACAGTCTAGTAGCTTAAGAGATTAAGTTCTGCGGCTAAAGGAGAGCTGAGAGGCAGGCCGTGTCGTTGACCTTGGCAAGTGAGACACACAGATGATGACACACACCACAAATATCTGTCTTTAATAAACAGGCACTGAGCACTATGACCCAACTCAGCTCTGCTGGCTGGAAGCAAACACACTGGATTTGAATGTTGCTTTAAATTTGATAATACATGTTCTCACAGTGGTTATTTAGAGCATTTAGCCAATTATAATGTAATATTATAAAGTGAATCATTTGTTTTTTAGTTTTTTTTTCTTATTGTGTTATAAATGTGATTGGTAGTGATGATGAAATGTATTACCTGTTTGTTCGTAGTCACTCAGGTAGGCGACAATACTACTGTTTTAATACTACAATAAATGTTGAGGTTTTAAAAAAAAAATCATTTCACATTTTTTCATAATGTTAAATTCCTTTAGCCGTTACTGCTACATAAATGCATTCATGAAACAATAGTTTAAACGTACCATAAGCTTGCTAAATTCTATTTTTTGTTGTAATTTGTCTTATTGTCTATATTTAAACCTTTTTTGAAAATGTTTTAGTGAAAGATAATTGGCAAGCTTAAAGAAACGTATTCCAAAGTTGGCCACATTTCAACACAGCACCCAAAGATCAGTTACCTCTGAAATCAGATCTGATCTCCCCCCCCAACCAGCAGCAAATATAAACTGCCTGATCTCTTTTTCCCCTTCTTAACCTAATAAAGTTCAACAGGACACATAACTTCAGAGGCTTTTTTACAAACTGCCAGCCAAAGATCTTCTCCTTTTTCATAAAAAAATGTTATAAATATGTTAGATCTTTTTTCATTGTATTCAGACCCTGAACTTTACATAATGTAAAGGCTGAATGGCCTAAGTAGCCTGACATCAGGGATCATGGACTTGACTGATGAAATACAGACCTAATGTTTTAATAAAAGATATAATAGAATAACAGAACAAACAACATTTAAATAACTAACTAGGCTAAACACAAACAGGGAAATGCGACCATGCATTTATTTTGCCCCCCTCCCTGCCCCCCTTCCTCATCATCATCATCATCATCATCGTCATCACTCTGTTGATGTTTTATTTTTACTGGCGCCTCCATCAGTGACGTGAAGCTAATCTTTACATTTTTGACTCAAAAACATCCTGAACAGACACTTATAAAAGTAAATAAATATTATAATATTATAAAATATTATACCAGCATATACACCAACAAAAGACGTAATAATAATAATAATAATAATAATAACAAAGGTAGTATGTTATTGATTTAAATGTCCCTTTTCCACCGTCAGACTATCTTTAATTTTGTTATGTAAAGATTACACTAAAAAAAGATGAAATGTCGTGAATGAAAAATTACAATTTCTTTTGATTAGCATTTTCAATTTAAAAAAAACAACAACATTTGATCAAAACTGATTTTTATGAGATATATTTAAAAAATTGTCCTACTGCCTAAATTCAGTTTCCCTATTCAAACAACCTGTCTCCAATCTTCTTTTTTTCTCCCGACACCAACACCGAAATAAACTCATCATGTCAAACCTGGAGGACGCGGGGAAATTTGAGAGGAGATGAAACATTTGTCGGATGAAATAAAAGCAGCCCTGAGTCGCCTGAGTTATGGCCCGGGTTTGGCGCTACTGAGAGGGTCGCATGCTGCTCCTTCTCTCCGCCCCAGAGGAGGCATCATCACAGCTGATATATGGCCCAAGCTCTGCATTACCTTTACAAAACAAAAGGATCATCCACGCTTTCTTTGAGTCCGTGAAAATATCCACCTGACACCTAAGACAACACCGAATAATCCAAACACCTTTAAATTAAACCCAAGCAACTCCTGCTGTGCCAAAAAAGTTTTACGCACAAAAACGCGTAAAAAGATTATCATCTCTCTCTCTCCCTCTCTCTCTCTCTATCTTTCTCTCTCTCTCTCTTTCTGCTTCCCCTCATTTACCCCATATACCTATTCTGGTATCTCAGCACACGACTAAATTAGACCAAAGATGATAAGAGCACAAAGCATTATAATTCCGCCGGGCTCCTCCTCCTTCCAGCCATGCGTCCTAATTAATGGGACACCCCCAGTCGCAAAAAGCCCCGCACTGGACTGCAACATAGTCAAAGAGTGAGAGGGAAGAGGGCGAAAGTGCCACTGGAGATAATTGATTACCTACCAATCAATGATAACTTGTTAGTAATCGTCAACTCTTTGGACCTCGCCATTTTCAGGGAGGCATCTCACTCCTGCGGACCCGCTGCTCCCGAGGACCCACACTTTGAAGACATCCCGTTTTGGAATAAGATTTTCCTATTTGATTTTTTTTTTTTTTTTTTTTTTTTTTTACAAAACCCCCTCACTGTTATGTGACTTTCTTCTCCATCTCCTTTCTTTTTTTCCCCTGAATATTTCAACCGAGTCCCCGCATTTGAAAAAACAAAAACTGCGCACAACCAATGATGACATCCAAAGAAGTGGCCAAATGTGATGCGGTGGAGACAAGGAGGCGAAGTCCGCTGGACCACCTGCCGCCTCCTGCCAACTCCAACAAGCCGCTCACCCCCTTCAGCATCGAGGACATCCTCAACAAGCCGTCGGTGAAACGAAGTTACACCATCTGCGGCACGGCTCACCTCATCTCGTCCTCCGAGAAGCACCGTCCGTCCAGCATCCCTCTGTCCAGCCGGGCCCTGCTCACCCAGACCTCCCCGCTGTGCGCGCTGGAGGAGCTGGCCAGCAAGACCTTCAAGGGGCTGGAAGTGAGCGTGCTGCAGGCTGCGGAAGGTACACGCATGCACCTGAACACATCTCTTTTTTTAGATTTTAAAAACAGGCCTTTTCTCTTTATTGCAATGGCTCAGACAGAAAATGACAGCTTGCTTTGGCTTTTTATTTTGCATCTTGTCTTGCAATATAATCATGAAATGTGCTTGTTTAATAGTGAGAGCAAAACACCTCCTTTCTGTTCACCAGTGCATATTTTTCCTGTGAAAATGTGCCATCGAACAAAGGCGTGTTAATGTTCTTGAGATAAATCGCCACCGCTTTTCTTTAATATTACAGTCTCCTGTGTGTGTGTGTGTGTGTGTGTGTGTGTGTGTGTGTGTGTGTGTGTGGTGCTTCAATATTTCCCAGTGGTGTCTGTGTAATATTCTTGTAATTGCCTGCTCCCACACCAGCTCAAGGCTCCTATACTGTCTCACACACAGTGTCACAGTGCACCTGCACCGCGCAGTGTTTTCACCGGCCTCTGTCTCTCCCTCACAGGCCGGGACGGGATGACTCTGTTCGGCCAGAGGAGCACCCCGAAGAAGCGTCGGAAGTCTCGGACGGCCTTCACTAACCACCAGATCTACGAGCTGGAGAAGCGCTTCCTGTACCAGAAGTACCTGAGCCCGGCAGACCGGGACCAGATCGCGCAGCAGCTGGGCCTGACGAACGCGCAGGTCATCACGTGGTTTCAGAACCGGAGGGCCAAGCTAAAACGGGACCTGGAGGAGATGAAGGCCGACGTGGAGTCGGCCAAGGCCATCGGCCAGGTCCCCTTGGACAAGCTCGCCAAGCTGGCCGACCTGGAGAAATGCGCCAACGGCACGCTGGGCCACCCGAGAGGCGAGTCCCCGGCGCGAGGCGGCCAGCAGGAGCACGAGCTCGGCCAGAAACTGCGGTCGTCCCCGCTGTCCCCGTTCTCAGACCACACAACGAGTAAAGAGTGTTCGGAGGACGAGGACGTGGAGATTGATGTGGATGACTGATGGCGCAGCGAGGGGCTGCCACAAAAAGACCATGAACAATAAAAGAAAAAAAAAAACCCTCCCGAGGACTTGTAACTTACTGCTTATATTGTATACCATATCTGAGAACATGTACCAAAATGTATGACTTTTATATCGGCACAGATAGACCTATTCATAGTGAAGCATGAACACAGATCCAGAAATATGCAGTGGTATTTTACAGTGTATCCATTAGCAAACTGTTACTTCTTGCAATCGAAGCAATATGGTCGAAAATGACTTGAGTAACTTATTATTCTTTTACACTATAGGCCGACACACACACGTACACTTCAACACACGCGCACACACCTGTTCCATCCTATAAGGCCTATCCTCACACACACACACACACACACACACACACACACACACACACATATACACACACACACACACACTATGAAAGTGCTCCAGTTTTTCATATTTTTTGCATGTAAATGCATGATTTGATTTGTGATCATTATCTATTTATTTTTACTTTATTATTATTTTTTTTTAACTTAATTGTTTTCAGCCAAATCGCCTTTGAGTCACTTTGTCACTGCCGGCTCTTCCTCCTCCTCCTCCTCCTCCTCCTCCTCCTCATCTTGACTGTGACCCTTGACTTCAGTTCATATTCGGCGTCCCGATGCTGCGGTGCATGATGATGATGATGATGATGATCGGGAGACAGTCGGACATTGGCAGTGTTTGCGTTTTGTGGAGCTCAAGCGATGGCGTGGAACAAAAATTGAATCTTGCGGTGATTTTGCGGAGCATATAAATATATATATGCCACTTTTTAGATTTATTGTTTGGATACAATAGATTTACAGTTATAAATTTGTTATGTTTTGTACACCTGTAAGTGCCTTTCTAAAATCAGGACATTATTTGAAAACCAATGCACAGACTGTAATGTATATAGGCTACTATGGGAATAAAATGGCTTTTCTGAATATATCTTTTATGTTGTAATTCTTGAATTAATATCCAGGTTTTTATTTTGGACATAATAGCCTTGTTTTTTTTTTCTAGCGAGGACAAAAAAAAGTCGTAGACTCTTTGCCAAATCTGGGCGTGTGAGCCAATGAAAAGCGGCCTGTTTAGAGTTATTATGCTGAACCATTTTGTCCCTTTTGTGTCCTTTTCTACGAGGATGCTCTAAACATTTAGTGGCCCGGAATCTCACATCTCCTTTCACGTCCTAAATTCCGTGTCGTGGCTTCTTGACCCTCGGACGTGTTTCTCCATTCGTGGCAAAAATTTATGTGAGAAACACAAATCTGGTGTCGAGGGGGGAGAAAAAAGGCGAGGATGGCACAAAAAACACAAAGTTTTGGGCCAATTTCTCCGGGCCTTTATAGAGCTTTTTTGTTCTGCGGGACTGGGGCCGTAATTTTGAGCGTAAAGCATGAAAAGTGGGGACAAATGAGCAGCCCTCCCTGATGGGACGAGCCACAAAGGCGCAGGGCTGGACCCCCGCAGGCTCCAATACTGAGACAAGTGTGTCCCACCGCACAGAAAGGACGCAAACGTTTGGAGGCCATATGGTTTTTGAAATTTTCCTCACAATTTCAGACAATTTGATGGATTGAGTTAACCCTCCTTTTAAACAGTTTAACTGGGTGCGAACAAAGGCCATAATGCCTACATAGACTCTCCATTCATGAGGGCATCTGCGGCTATTAATGTCCAGTCCTTTTCTTTGCCTGGCGTTTTGAACAAGTCAATGAATTACAATGAAAGTGGCCCTTTTTTGTGAGCCGCTTGTCTTTCTCCGCTTTTTAAGCTCTGGGATAATATGGTTTGACTTCTGTCCAAGAGGTTTTTTTGTTTTGTTTTGTTTTTTCTAAACAAGAAATGGATTTTGTTGGAAGTGTTTTTAATGTTAAGTAGGGAGCCATAAAGAGTTTGGACTGTGACATTTATGCCAAAGTCTGGTTAGGGAGTCTTTTGTTTGTTTTCTTCTCATCTCATTTTTCCCCCTTCTTCTTCTTCTTCTTTTTCTTCTTCTGCCTCTTTATTTCTTTTGTCTTTAAGGAGTTTAATGAAGCTGAAAACATGGTGATGTGAGAAAGAGAGAGTGTCCAGAAGAGGAACTCAAACGGCTGCCTCCCCTTTAACTCTCTTTGTTAAAAGAAATGATAAGTATGCCTGTCTTCTTGTGACTTGAATACCTTTATGGACCTGTAAGCACTTAATATGACTGAAGCTATTGTTAATTCTCTGTAGGAAAATTAGTCCTAGTAAAATGTATATTTCACTAACACTTTACTTTAATCCCCCATTCAGAATTTATAAGCAGTATATTATATAATAAATGCTTTATAACACAGTGTAATACAGCTGAAAGCAGATGAAAGTGTTGTCCTAATGTATTTGTCACAACTACAGCTGCTCCTGCTCCTGTAATTGGGTGCTGGGGTATAAACAGATCCTGAATGATAATATACGAAAACAACCGTTGTAATAATATAAAAGGTATCTTCATAAGAGAAGCTATATTTGTTGGCAAATACTGTACATAAATGCTTTAAAATATCCTTACAACTGCATTATAGTATGTTATAAACAATTTGTTAAATGTTTACATACTGCTTATAAATGATAAATAAAGGGAGGGGGTAAAGTGTTACCTTTAATTCATACTTATTAAGGTTTAGCAAATCAAAGGTGACCCTTGATGTTTCAAGTATCTTCAAAGAATAATTGAAAATGACTTGCAAACATGAGTATAATAATTTAAAACTTATTTTTAAAAAACACATCCTTTGTCAGGCATATATATATATATATATATATATATATATAATGTGTGTGAGTGTGTGTGTCTCTGTGTGTGTGTCCTCTGCAGCCTATTCTGAATCAAGCATATTTATGAAGGGAGAGAGTGTTAAGGCAGGCTAAGTTTATGGATTTCACTTGCTTATTTTATGAGGGCTTGTCAGGCGGGCCCGGCGATAAGTAATACTACAGTCTGTGGGACCACTTCGTGGTAATTAATCTGGAGGTCTTAAGTGTATTTCAGTATTTCACTTCAAGATGGAAAAAAATCACTACTTCAATCGTCCGGAAAATTGAAGTTTGATGCATGAGTCCCTACTGAAACAATAGTACAGCCCTCTCTCTTTTCATCTCTTCCCCTCCCCTTTTTTATACTCTCTCTCTTTCTCTCTCTTTCTCCCTCTCTCTCTCTCTCTCATTATTTGCACCTTGTGGAAAACAGTCTCAGGTGCAAAGTGTAAACTAATTTCAGACACTGGTCGAGTGACAGCATTTAAACTGAGCTGTAAAATGAATTAATTAGTTTAATGCTTCCAGTTTGTCTTCTCAAACATAAAAGAAATATTGTCCATCAACACACTATTATTATATTATCATTATTATTATTGTTATTATTAATGAATAAGTCTAAAAAGGAGATCAGTAAATGACTTTATATTTGCATGGATTGCCTGAATTGTAGAGTTTTAATCATAGCCTTCCTGTGGAGCCAGTTAATACTTCAAACTTCAATTTTACGGGCGATTGAACTAAGCATGTACCTGACAGAATTGATGTATGTATTAATTTCCTTTAACTGTTGATTAATTAGGCTGCGCTGAAGGCTCAAATGGAACAGTTTGTTCAGAAATTTGCATATTAATCAAATTCTAGTTGATCATTCAAATAATCCAGGCTATGTGATTTTTTAGGGATGTAGCTTGAAAACACATAGCAGGAAAATCAATACATATAAATGCATATTCTCTAATCCTGCTGCTGCTGCTGCTGGACTTTATTAAAATCAAACACTTGGAAAGGGCCAGACTCACAATTTGGACTAAATTGTTCATTCAGACTAATACTCTGATAGATTAACATCATTACAAGCAAACAACAGCAAACCTATGTGCTTGTTTATCTTATAAATAAACCTGTGTGTGTGTGTGTGTGTGTGTGTGTATGTGTGTGTCAGAGAGGGAGAGAGGGAGAGAGAGAGAGAGAGAGAGAGAGAGAGAGAGAGAAGGGGGGTGGGCAAGCAGATTGGTTATTGTATTTTGAACATTTTTGTACTCTTAATTGGGTAAAAGAAAAAAACAGGCAGTAAATTCACAGACTGCCTTCTCGTTGATGTAGAAGTTAATCTGCCTCACTGCTACAGTCTTCAGCATCAGTGGGCTTTAAATCGCAGACAGATGGAGTTTGGGGGATGATGAATAGTACAGTTAGGCTGCAGAATGTTTTTATAAATGTTAAAGCTGCTTCCAATTAGACACCGTGACTTTTCACCTTGTCTAAAGGACACTGTCTGCAGGTATGAACCATGCAGACCATTCTGTCTACAAAATAAATTAAATGATTCTTTGAATATTTTTTGCAAAGCTGGTTGATGATAATCACATCGCCCTTTGCTGGTCAAGGTCTACGATGAATATGATGAAAAGTGCACTGGCATTATGAGCTCAGTATTTTTCAGCAGGGATGTAAATCAAAAATGTAGAGTTCCTATAAGATAATTTTACAAGTCATTAGCAGCACATAAATATGATTTCACATAGAAAATATTATGGGTAAATATGGGTCTAGAGTGTAGACAATAAATGAAGAAAGGAAAATGTTATAATTATTAGGTAAAGTTGTGAGATATAAGGGATGAGGAATTAGCTGCAGAGCTAAAACATCAAAACAGACAAATGGATGAATAAAGTGAAATGAACCTAACTGAACATAAGTGTAAAGGCAAAAAGTCCCTGATGGTAGTCATCTGGAAGCACATCACAATCTGATGGATTCATCGTTTAAATCATGTGTCAGACCAAAACATACTGGTTATGACAAACTGTTAATGTTCAGACTGTGACATGAAATTGGGAACTACATAAAAAAGAAAAACAGATAGGAGGTGAAATGAAGTGCAGATGTTGACAAGCTTCAATCTCCAGTCAGCTGCTTGGCCACTGAGGAGAGTGACACCTGCTGGTGATCACAGGGCAGTGTACTCCACTACAGTGAGCACTTAACCAGCCATGGTGTGTGTGTGTGTGTGTGTGTGTGTGTGTGTGTGTGTGTGTGTGTATGTGTGTATGTGTGTGTGCGTGCGTGCGTGCGTGTGTGTGTGTGTTGACAAATGTAATAAAATAAATATTTGCATAAAGTAAATGCTGGAAATGCAAAGTAATACTGAGGGAAATGTTGATTATTTTCAAGATTTACATGAAGGTTTTGAATTGAATTGAATGTTCAAGATAATTGTTCTCTGGTGTCAGTTTCCACTGTGCAATACTGCATTACACAATTGGACTTATAATGACACCTTCTACATCCTTACTTTACCCTCCCAAAGTCCCTGTAACAGCTACTGAAAACATTCACACTGTTTTACAAGCTGTGTGCATGAATGGAGGACTCTGAGAAAAAATGGCAACATATTTCAATTTTGTTGTGATGGAAAAAATGAAAGTGCATAAGAATTATTACCAAAATGTAGTAAAATGTCTAAAATAATGAGTGTTTCGGATTGTTATAACATTGGATTATTATTACTAGACATAAACTTGCAAGAAGAATTTTACTGTTATAGCTGGTTGAGGATGAGTTAATTTTGATTTTACAACAATATATCGTATTATGTAAGATAATCATATGTTTGTCTTTGTTAAATATTAAACTTTAAAGTACGCTAACTAGTGACTATATATGTCAAATATAAATGTAATGAGGATAAATTAATTGTAGCAAAGAAAAGTGCAATATTTCCCTCTGTAATGAAATAGAACAGCAGTAGTACCTCAAAATTATACTTTTTGTTGTTTGTGTAATTATTTTCATTTTACTTTCTTTTACTATTAAAAAAAACCTTTAATTATGCTTGGCTTTGGTTTTGTTGGAAGTATTTTTGTAATGTTTCAGGATGACCTGTTGCACAGGACAGCAATTTTTGAGAAATGATCGTTGTGTATTTTTACCACTGTCAAAAGGGCGTTCAAGAAGGTTGAATACTGGATTCTGTCTTGTTCACATTTTAGTATTACATCTTCTATAACAAATTGGAAGGCCCATCCATATTCAGATGATACAGTTCTGTATTGCTTTGCTAGTACTGCACACTCAGCAATTGAATTCCTTTTTTTTGTTTTGCTTGTGTTTTTTTTCTATAAGTTTGTTTTTTCTTTTTTTTTCCTAAACAAGATCACATAGTCAGAGAGGGAGAAGGCTCATCAGAGACATACAAGGATGAGCTCCAGGGCCACTAGCACTACTGGCCCCAGAGCTCCAGAGGAGAGCCAATGGGAGCCTCACTAGGTCTCATGTTATTTTATTGGATTTTTTGTTTGTTTTTGTTGTTTGTGTTTGGTTTTAATTTGTCATTACTTTTTTGTTTGTCTTTTAAAGAAGACGACAGAGCCAGAGAAGGAACGGGAGATCCCGCTCTGATGTACTCGGACTGTCTCAGGTTTTTTTTTTTTTATTGGATTTTTAAAAAAATGTTGTTGATTTTGCGCATTTGTTTTTCAACAAGTTTTTTTGTTTGTTTGGTGTGTTTTTTTTTTCAGCAAGACCACAGAGCCATAGAGGGAGAGAGCAACCACTCTGCCCTGAGTTTTATAACTGTGAACAGTTATGCTACTCATCACTGCATCATGTATGATAAGGTTTAATTTTGATTCCTTTATTAGTGGAAATTTCCAAACAGACTGCCCAGGGGGTACCCTGGCCGGGATTCGAATCCAGGTCGCGGCTTGTGAGCGCCAAATCCTAACCACTAGACTTCCATGCTTCCTTGCTGGTGGGCATAGTTCATTTTCCTGTTGTGGGACTAACAAAGGAGCATCTTATCTCTAACAGTAAGATGTGACAGACATTGGCGTGAAAATGGAAATTTGATTTTTGGGTGTTTTCTTCACTGATAAGTCAAATGTCATGTTATGATATGTCCATCATGAAGGCGAACCGGAGAACCCGGAGTAAACCTCACCACCATTTTGCAAACTCCTCACAGACAGGTCTGGCCTGAACCAGAACCTGGCCCTGAGGCGCCAGTGCTTGTCATCACAGTGTCCTGAAAAAGGGAAAAGAGACAAACTGTCAAAGGGAATCACAAGGAGTCAGACAGGTGAGTGAGTAGGCAGGATAGTCCAGATTAGAAGTATGGGGACCTCTGCTGGCCCTGCATAGGTCATCTGACATCTGGGCAGTGGCTGGAACCCGGTATCTGCAGAGCATGCTTCCTTTGCAGACTAAGACATGTTTTGCTACTCTAGATATACGAGGGAGGGGAGTGGGCTGCAGCGCCAGGCCTTCAGGTCAGTCTTTCTCTGCAGATACTTCTGATCTTCAAACTGTTTGAGTCTGGCTCTCTCTTCCACCGTCCTGTTTATTTTGCGCTGTCTCTCTCTGTTGAGCTTCTGTTTGGGGATACCCTTCCGTTGCTCTTTCCAGAGTTCTTTTTTAGCCTCAGCCTTTACTTTGGCCTTATGCTTCTGGTCCTGGACATATATTTTGTGCATGTCCTCGCATTCCTTTGTCTCTTCCAGGGCCTGCTCGCTCTTGAGCTGCTTCTCCTTTTCCCTTTCTTTCATTTGGCAGACGTATTCTCTGAAGGATCGCTTCTCGATCCTGCCTCAGACCTTCTTCGTGCCTGAGCTGGGCCTTCATGTTATCAACCTGCTGTTGGTGTTCTTCAGCTTGCTTTTTCTGGTTGTTCATGGCAATGATAGCCATGTTGTCCGTGTCAGTTTGCATCCTCAAGAGTCTGCTTTTCATCCGAACATGGCATTGTGCAGCTGCTGAGTATTGTCCATGCTGCATTCTAATCATATTTTGGATAAATTTATGTTGGCATTGAATATATGTCACTGGTCTAAACTCTGAGTCTAATTCAATAGATTTGGACATAATTGTCAAAATAAGTTATAAAAGCAAAAGAAATTAACCCATACAAATAAAATGACATTTTCTTCAAAAGTATCTGCAAAATAACATTTGGACATATATATGCTATGTAAGGCAAGTGAAATATGCACAGCATTTTATAAACATCAGTTAAATTTGACAAGCTCATCCACATTGAAACATACTGTTTGCTCGAAAATTACAACAAAGTGGTGGTGAAAAAAAAATCAAAGTTCACAATGCTATGAATACTGGAGGCGACACAAATATACATGACGGCAATTTCAAAGACCTGACTGCGCAGAGCTCATGTAGTTGTGCACATGCGCAGTCCTACGCATCATCAGCGCTCCCCGGCACTCCCCTCTGTCGCAGCCGTTACGTCATCAATGTTGGCGGTATTTTGAAAAGGACGCGGTTGTTGTGATTCGCGTCGTGGAGAAACAAACAGTGAAAAATACAAATTATGGTAAGATTACACGGTCTTTGACTAACCCTTGTAGTTATGTAAATGATAATGTACAGTTTGATGATTTCACGTTTATTTCAGAGAATGCCATGCTAACGTAAACTAAGTTAGCTAATGTCCATTCAACTTTTCATTTCTCCATCATGAGTCATAACTAGCCGACAGCTAATAAGACCTAATCTGTGCTGTGCCGACTTTGTCTGTGCTTCAGTCAGTTTTTATAAAAACATAACCAAATGCAGCACGACTCTGACCTCTTGTATGTCCGTGTTCAGGCTGAGGTGAAGCCGGGCGAGGAGGCAGCAGCTGAGCTTTCAGAGGCCGCTCGGAATGAGCTGCTCGACCTGTGTGAGGATCAGTTCGCTCAGCTCGAAAAGGTAAAGTCATGTGTGAACCTGTCGAGCCTCGGTGTTGCTTTTTAACCAGTGGATGTGCAGAGATGGTACAAACCGTAGAGTGTGTCTCTGTTGCAGCTTCAGAATGAGATTATACTGTGTGAACCAGACTTCTGTGAGAATCCGCAAGAACAGGTGAGATGATGATTTTCTGTTTCTGTGCACTATCCCCCCAATGTTACTGATACAATATAGAAAACCTTGAAGTGCAATAAAAAAAATAATGATAAAAAAAGAAAACCTTGAAGTGGAATGTCTCTTTTTGAGGTTTCATAGTTACACGAGATAAATTTTAAATGACATTTAAAGTTTTAGATTTTACATTAGTAAAAAGGCAAGTAAAACTCCATATTTGTCTGACTAATCAACGATCAAATATACAACAAAATCATGGAATAGATGAGCGAATAGGGAGAAAAGGAAGAACTGATAAATTTAACTTATAAATGTTTCACTACACCAAACTGAGAGAGGAAACGAATTAGTCTTCTTTTGTGCTACCTTACTTCTCTGCCACTTGAGCTTTTAATGTGATATCCATTAGAAGCTTAACAATCTGCTAAAAGAACAAGATCACATAGGGAAACATTCAGGGGCAAGTGTTCAAATGTTGAAATGCACTACTTATTGTGATGAAAATCAATACATTTTTTCCTAAATATTTCCACAAAAGCATTTTTGCAATTTGTTTTTCATTTATATGTATTCATTTATTTATATACACACACACACACACACACATATATATATATTTAATGTATTCATTTGACATTTGTGTATGTAACTAATAAGTAATCAATAACTTGAGTAGTCTTCTTAACTGTGTTGTGTTTGTAATTTCTGTGCATCGTAAATATTCATTTCCAATAGTCTGTGAATCGTCTGATGGCAACAGAAGCTGAACTTAAACAATGGCTGACAGTGGAGCCGAAATGTAAGTCCTCCGTTCATACAGTGATAGACACCATAACCAAAAAGTAATATATGTATTTACAACTGAGGTATGAATATCACAAATCAACACCACATGTGTATGCAACAATTACAGTTTACTGCCATTCCATATTTTAAAAGAAACTGTTTAGACTGGTGTGAAATTGTCATGACAAACATGACTGTTTAATGAAGATTTAATTTCGGATTTTGTGACTATATCAAATTCTGATACAAAGGTTTCGTATCAGATTTCAGTTCATATATGCTATATCAAATTTGCATTCTTAGAATTAATGAATATATTTATGTTGCTCTACCCAGTGTTGGCAGTAAATTCAGAAGTTTTACTTCAAGCTGGAAAAGACGAGGTATGTGTAAATTGTGTGTAAAATGCAGCATAGAAGAATGTCTCTTATGAAATTCCTTATTTAACTACATTGCTCCAGTTATGCAATCCATTTTCCTACATTGTTTTCCACAGATGCTCAAGCTGTGCTCTGAACTTGAGATGGTTGTTTCCTGCTATGAAGCAAAGCGAGACAACCTGAGAGAAATGAAAGAACTGTATGTAACCTTTTAGTTTTATTGCAAGCTTTCCAAAGCTTACTGTCCTTCCCCCTGGCATTTAAATGATTTTCAGAAGTGAATGGAAAAGAGAGATTTTGTATGTTTTGCTCTGTGTATTGCTCTGAAAGTTTTGTGTATTTTAGTGAACAGAAGTGGCTGGAGGAGAAGACACAGGCACTGATGGCTGCAACTGATCGTGTGGAACAACTTAAAATGGAAAAGCAGAAGTTATCAGAGCTCAGGTGACTGTGAAAGCAAAGTCGTGCTAAACCAGAGGAATTCAGGTTTTGAGGTGCATCTCCACTGGAGGGCAGCAAAGCATGTGAGGAGTAACAGGAATGTGAATCGAAGGAAACAGCGCAGCTCTGACTAATATTTATATATAATGAAAATAATCTTTTAAAAATGAAACAAAAAACATGTCTGCTTGTGTGTGCGCATTCCACAGTGTATTGCAGGAGGCCAAGGCCAAAATCCAGAAAATGAAGGTCTACGGGGAAAGTTTGATGGAGTCCCTGGGGGACATACTAGAGAACCATATCCCTCTCCCTCAAAATGAATCCAGTACAAACGAGAAGAAGAAGGTATTGACATTACATACATATGGTATATATACATATACCATATAAGCATTGACATATTCTGTGTACTACAATTGTACATTACATCCTCTTTACATATAAAACCCATGCTATTACTGCTGTAGTGCAGCTTACCATCTTTTGTTTTCATTTTCAGAACATTACCCAGGAGCTAAATGAAGACTTGATTTCACTTAATGAAATCCTTGAGGTAGGTTTTGATGCACTACATAACGAGCTTTGATGTCCAGTGAATTTTTCTTGCTTTAAGACAATGAAACCAATCAGTATCAGAAATCAGAATCGAAAACAAGTTTATTGTCAAGTAACTTTTCGCATACAATGAATTTGCCCTGTGTTATAATCACATTTCAATTATTTAAGTAATTGTCTTTGCTTCATTCTCAAACTCAAATCCTTACCATCTCAAAACCATATGCACGTAAACATCCAGTATTTAGTGAGGGGCAGCACTTTTATCACGTCATCTCTCTCCTAGAATCTCCTTCCAGTGTGTATTATCAGATAGAGGTAGAAATGCAATATTTATTAACCTGCCTTGCAGTAAATGGCAGCCTGCATACTTAATTAGTTGTATCATCTTGCACTATTACTTAACCTCAGTCTATCTCTGTCTTCTCCACCCCCACAGCTTCTCATGAATAAGGTTCTGAACACACCACACGACCCCTATGTGACGATAGACAACACATTCTGGCCACCATACATAGAGATGCTGCTCCGCCATGGTATTGCAGTGAGGCACCAAG
Organism: Centropyge bicolor; assembly: GCA_037975185.1. NCBI lineage: Eukaryota > Metazoa > Chordata > Actinopteri > Pomacanthidae > Centropyge > Centropyge bicolor. Next base: position 6,730,268 of record JBBMOC010000021.1, on the reverse strand, counting down.
AGAATAACTTCAAGATCCGCCTTGAAACCTTTTGCTAAGGCGGCAGTGCATTAGGCATCTCAAGCACCACTTATCTGCTCGTATTTCTAATTTGAGTCTGTTTATATAGTGCTATCATTATGTATATTAATGTAAGCTGATATGAGAACTAACTCTGCTGGGAAAGCATTGGGGCTTGTGATTTCCTTCATGTATATGTCACATATCACATATTGGTTTTACATAAGTATTTTTTAAGTTAAGAACTGAGTTGTATGTACTGAGTAACCATGGGTCCTTTTTAAAAAGTCTGAGAACACCTACATGTACGTTTAATTATTCAAATGTATCAGAAATGTTTTGGGTTTTTTTTTTTTTGACAAAGTGATGTTGATTTCAAGGAAACATTTTAATCCTGATTAGTGCTGAAAGTGGTAACTACATACTGAATTTCCTTTTAACTGGCAAGGTTTAATAAGCAGTAAGTAATCTCTTTTAATATTCATCTATTAGTTAACCCATTTTTAAAAGCTGACTTTCTGATTCATATACCACAACGGTGTACTGTATATATGTAAATTTTATCCCTTTGTTTGTACATATTTTTCTTTTGCATGTTCAATAATCTTGTGATCTACAGATTTGGTGTTCAGGAAAACATATAATCAATAAATCATCATTTATCAAGGCAGCCAATAGGTACCTCTCCAGTCAAAATTATTAATGGATTGGTGGTGGATAAACGTTTAGTGCAGAAAATGAATTTTTTATGGAAACTTAATTTATAAAAAAAAATTTGTGCGTCAGATGACGTCGTAACTGTCGTCCAATCCGGTGCGGCCGCCGCGTCAGCGTTAGCGCTCCTATGGGCGGAGAGGAGATTCCGGTTCCGGGTGTTTTCATATCCCACTCGGAGGCGTTCATCTCCTCTGATTATGGTCTTTTATCAGAAACTTCTTTCGACTGACGACTGATTAAAGTAGAGTTCTTTTTATTAAGGAAGTCCGACTAAAGCCGTGAATATGACGACCCGCTCGGAGAGAGAGAAGGCCCAGAAACTGAACGAGCAGCACCAGGCCATCCTGTCCAAAATGCTGAGAGAGGAAGACAACAAGTACTGCGCTGACTGCGAGGCGAAAGGTGCGACGGTCACACTGCCGAAATGTCTCTTTTTTACTACGTAAAGTTCACATTTTCACCTGGAATCCGCCGCTAACGCTCACTAACACTGTAGCATCTGCGTTGTTTAGCTTAGCCGAAGCTAACTCGCTTGTGGCTCAGGCTAGTCAGCTGACATCTCTTCCCCTTAAGCTAAACTAAGTGGCTAACTAGCAAGCTAACTTCTCTAAACCCACATAAGCTGCCTTCAGTTGCTCTCTCTCACCGCCACCACCTCTCTTCAACTCAGCTGCTGCCTCTTACAATCGTTTCTTAAACTGTGGCAGCTCCTTCACAGGAACTTGACTTGTCTATGTTCATGTTAGGTCATTGGTAAAGAATGCAGAGCTGCTAGTTGGACTTAAAGTCACTGCAAGATGGTGCATGTTTATGTTTCTCCTCAAACACTCTCTATGTTTAAATCACTACCTGTTTGTTTTGCTTCATCAGGTCCAAGATGGGCATCCTGGAATCTGGGAGTATTTATCTGCATCCGGTGTGCTGGCATCCACAGGAACCTGGGAGTACACATATCCAGAGTGAAATCCGTCAACCTGGACCAATGGACCTCAGAACAAATCCAGGTACTGCTTTCTTGTTTAGGTGCTTTGGTTCAATTGCAGAAGAAAAAGATGCTTTTTATCACCTGGATATTAAATCAGTAATTTTGAAGACACAATATTGCATCTTATGTGTATGCAACATAAGCAGGTTGATTTCATCAACAGTTTACTTGTAAACATCTGTCCTCTGTTGAGCCCGCCAGCCTTTTTGTTTCAATGTGTCAGACCTGTGACAACATTGCAAGTTGTGAATTAAAGTGTTGCTCCAAATAATTTAAAGCAGCACCCAAAGCCTGGGTGAAAACAAAGTGTTCTGTATTGCAGAGGTTGAGAGATCCTTTTGGTCTGTAGTGTGGGTCAAGCTTAAAACAAACTGGATACTTCACTTCCCATAATGCAAATTGGTAGTGTCTGTCAGTATGCTGCGTTCATGTCATTTAAAGGTTAAGATAATTACCAGTCTTCAACTTGCAAATTACTGTAAAAGTGACCATCCAAGTCATAATTACAACTGGAAAACATTTTTCCAAAAGCTCAAAAATGGAGTTTGGCACTTAATAACTTTGCACTTTTCTTTTTTTTTTTTTTTTTAACAAAAGTGTATGAAAGTGAAGTACATATGAATGTCTCACATTAGATCAGGCAATGACTGTCATCCAAGGTATTTAAACCCAGATTTCAGACTCTTTCCCATCTGTATGCCCCAGAACTCCACTCATTTCTGCCTGGTATATGCTCATGTGTCACAAACCCCACGCACCCAGCTTGTGACTCAGGCATTGAAAGTTTGAGCTCCTAAGCCAAACCCAAACTATCCCTGATGACATCATCTGGGTTATTTTCTCACATGTGAGAAAGCTCCTCCAAAGTCACAGGCGATGATGAGCAAACTAATCATCATGTGTTAAATTCAACGTGCCCTTTGAAATATTAAAATTATTAACAGCTTCTCTCTTATATTTACTTTCCTGTCTTTCCTTTTCTCAGAGTATACAGGATATGGGTAACACCAAGGCCAGGCAGCTTTATGAGGCCAACCTTCCAGAAAGCTTCAGAAGACCTCAAACAGACCAGTATCCTTCTTTATCAGCAGACACATAAAGGAACCTAAACTTGCCATACCTACTGTTATTGTTATTTGTTTTGTCCTGTTTGTTGTCCTTTTTCCCTTTAACTCTGACCTAAGAGCTGTGGAATTCTTCATCAGGGATAAATATGAGAAGAAGAAATACTACAGCAAGAATGTGACCAATGGGAGCAGTGTATGTATTGGCTGTTTTTCTTTTCCTGTGTGGCTCTTATGTACATGCCTTTAAAGGCAGTGTGCACACTTTTACAGACGATTGGTTTGAGCTGGCATCAGCTTTTCTTTTGTGCATTTTGAGTTTCTGTTGGTTTTTGGTTTCAGCCAAAGGATGGTAAGAAAGAGAGGGAGCCAGACAGAGGGAGCAAGGTGTCATCCTACACCAAGGTAAGTATCTCAAACACATTCCTTAGTGAGTAGAGCCATATAAACATGCTCCTAAGTACTGTTTTTGCCCCACATATAGTTTTCCCTGTTTATTTTGTTAATCTTAACCTCTTTATATTTTTAAAGAGTGAAGAGTCCAGGCCAGCTCCCAAAATCAGCCCCGCTAAGACTTCAGAACCCTCTGTGAACCTACTAGGCCTTGGTGAGTATCTTTGCACGTCTTGTGTTACTGGAAAATACAAATCATCTAAAACGTGCCGACTGAGATGTAATTGGAATCAGAATAGATGAGATGAAGCTCATAATCGTTTTTTTTTTTTATTACCAGTTTTGCAGACCTAAGAAATGATTGGGCGACTGTAAACTCATTGAGATGGAAATTTTGAGTTTTCAGGGAGTTGTGTAATTCTTGATTGCTGCTATTCTCTATGATAGTTACAGTGCATATGGCATTTAGGTACCACACAATATTGGAATTTTACTTGGTGTAGCATGTTGATGTTATGGCAGTGAATATAAACCCTTTCAACACATCCTCACACCAGGGGATAACTGTCCTCAATCAAAATATTTAGTCCAGCATAGACACTAAGCCAAAACCATGACTGTCTGCGTCCTCAGCTTTTGTCAACACTGTAAAAGCTTTCTCGATGTGTATTAATCAAGCAGTGGGCTTGAGAGAAAGTGTCATCTTTAAAATGGTTGCAGTGTTTCCTCTTTTTCGGTTCAATTTCTAGCGCCTGTGTAAAATAGGAGTCAGTGCAACTGTGCATTCCCGTGAGTTTCACCTAACAGGCGGCGGATCATAACCATTCTCAGATCTGCTAGGCTGTCTGTATCAGCCGTAATGAAGTCTATTCTTCTTTTAAGTTGCTGTTAGTGCAAACTATAAAACCCTCCTGCTGTTTTACAATTTAAAACTTCCCAGTGAACCACTGCAAGGTTTTTTTGTGAGGTAGTTAGAGGAAGTGTGAAAGCTGCTGACTCAGTGACTGGGAGTAGTGACTGACTTGCAACTTCTTGTTTGTTTTTGTTTTTTTACATCTACATCTAGATTTTGACTCTTCGGCTTTTTTGGGGGAGGATCAGTGTTAAATATTACAAGGGGCAAACCATAAAATAATATGCAGGGAACTGGTTGGATGAAAAGTGGCAGGTGGCCGTTTGATGCATCATTAAAGGAGGCCTGATCACACTTGAGTGATTCTTTTGAGGTAATTTGCTCATGGATCCATTGCTGGATTTCTTGCAGTGTACAGTTATATACAACAGTTATGTGGATTTTTCTGTCTTGATGTATAGACAGTGGTGCTACTATTAATATGTGTTGTTTCTCATGGGCAAATGGTGGATTAGAACTACAGGTTGTTTGTCTATTCATTCATTTAATGAAATAGCTCTGACATAAGGATTGTCGTAGGAATAATGTTTGTTACCAATTCATTACAGCTATTTCATTTACAGTTTTAAAAAAAATGACACGTGTGCCAGTGATTGGCAGAGAGGGGCATTGCATTATTAGGATTTATTGTTATTTCTGTTATGTGGTCTGTGAGATAATAAGGGCGAGCTGATTAATTTTTTATTGTACTAACCGTTACGCTTACCTTGTGGGTAGTTCTGCAGCTGTTGGAGGGCACTGTAGTTAAATTACTAGAAAGACAACACATATTCTCACGTTAGCAAACATAAGCTCTTGTTTGTTTTACACCACTTTTCAAAGCAATTACATCTTGTATTTTTTATTTATTGTCTTTCATTAGTTTTAAGTGAATTCAGGGAGAACCTCATTTGGATATCTTCACTGATTTATGCTGTTGAAATAGTCCCACAAGGTTGGGGTTTTTTTCCTACCTGTGAAACCGGTTTTTCACCTTTCCTTCACAGATGCACCGACCGCTGCGTCAACTAACAATGGTAGCACGAGCACAAGCCAGAATAACAACGACTTGGATATATTTGGCCCCATGGTGTCCAACCCCCTCCCCGCGTCCACATCCGCAGCTCAGTTTTCTCAGGTAAAACCAAAAAAAGAGGTCCTCTGTCCAGATTTGGTGTTAATTGAGGGCTTGACAGTAATGGTTTTCCAGGTGTAAAACTGAAATAATGTGTGCAGTAAAATGAAATGTGCTCTAAAAAATATCTACTCAAGTGCAAAACACCTACAATGCTACACCAGTACAGTGGAGTATACCAGAGACAGTGAAAGAGAGCCAGACAGAAATTGAATGCAGTTAATGAGGCAATCATTTTGAATAAGGCAGCAAACAATGATTATTTTCATTAGAGATACATTTGTTATTAGTTTGATTAATCATTCAATGTAAAAATTGTGATAAATGCACATCATCAAAGTGTTAAACACCCATAGTGATGTCTTGTGTTTGGTTTGTCCAGCCAACATAAACACAAGATATTTTACAGTGTTATAAAGAGTAAAGCTTGAAAAATGTATTCGTTCCATTATGAGACTTGTTATTGATTTATCTTCTGACTACTATAATGGACTATTCAATGAATAGACTAATTGTTTGTGTTTCAATATTGTTTACCATGACCAGCCTTTCCTTGTTTGCTTCATCTGCCGAACAAAAACGCCTCTGCATGAAGTAAGCTTTTGTGTCTGCTGCACATTCCCCCACTGTTATATTGCATTAAGTGGGCCTCTGGAAAAGTTATTTTTTGAAATCATAAAAATACATTTGAGTTATGTATAATATATATATATTCAGGATGTCACTTTGTTATTACTGTGTCACAGCAGAGCGTTTTGAATTGTCACCACCCCTTATGGCTGTACCAGTTACTAACAGCCTGCCAACAGGCCACAACTGAAATATTAGTCATTGTTATGTAAGACAGGCCTTTATCACTCCGTGCATAAATGAATAAAATATGAAAACCATTCTGTCAACTTTGGCAAACAACAGCTGATGGCTCTTTGCCAATATCATAACCAGGTGATACACTTGTTCTCAGACCCCATTCAAGCTTTGTGTGTATTATCAGAATGTATCACATGTTTAGTTATTGAACCTTTGTTAATGATAGTTTATTGGGTCATCACCTGCCTAAATTGTTAAATTGTATTTTTTTCATAATTAAAAGTGGCGTGTGTTTCCTCTGTTTCAGGTGAGCTCCAGTAACGTGGCCAGCACTCCGACACAAGCTCCGGCAGCAGGAGCAGCCGGAGGAGGAGCCAGCTCAGGGTCAGGGCAGGGAGACCTGGACTTGTTCAGTGACAGCAGTAGCACCACTAAAACTGACGACATGGCCAAGAAGCCCCTATCCAAGGACTCCATCCTGTCCTTGTATGGAACCAACAGCATGTCCCAACAGGCTCCTGCTGGTGAGAATGCAAACATTCAGAAATAATGTGAACTACCATCTTAGTCTCTTTTTTTTGTATTATAATGCCTCCTTTTAAAAAAATAATACCTGTCCTATTGTAATTAGGGATGCACCGAAAATTCGGCCACCGAAAACAGTCTCAAAAGTGCATTTTCGGTTTTCATCCGAAAGTCTTTTGTCGCCGAAACAAGACGTTGTGATGACGAAGAAAAAACACGCCCACCGCAGGCGTTTCCCACCTCTAGCCATTTTTAAAATGCGCGTGTAGCATAGCGTGATTGGCAGAAAGCGCAGCGGGTCCTCTCGGGGTCCCCGGCACACAGATTTAGCTGGCCTTAATCTTTCCTGTGTTTTATTTAGTTCATAATTGTCACATTTAGTGTTGAAATGTGTTTGTGACAGACATGTGTATGGGACATTTATGAAATATGGGACAAATCGCGTCCCGTATTAGTTCAAAAGAGGATGCAACATTTAATTTTCAAATAAAGCACAATTCCGTATTTTCGGGATGTTTGGCAAACCTACCGGCATGCGCACGTCTGGATAGTTGCCAACATGTCCGCGGTGTGGATGCATTTCATTATATCCGAGAAAGACCCACGGATAGCTAATAGCTAGTTTTAATGTCACTGTTAATAAATATTGTCATAATTTTGTAATTGATTAATTCTTTGAAGCATTAATATTAATTTATGCAATTGCAATGCCTTGATTTTAGTGAGGTTAATACACAGTCATAGCCACGAATGCAATGGTAATAATTGGCATAATAATTTATTTCGGTGTTTCGGTTTTCGGCCTTGGTTTCTTCATTTTTGGTTTTCGGTTTCGGCCAAGAATTTTCATTTCGGTGCATCCCTAATTGTAATGTCAATTAACTACGTTAATTTTCTCAATACTTGAAATGAAAATGTTTTTTTATGTTAGATACTGTCAAAACATAAGCAAACAGCTTTGCCTAAAATTGGCCAAATATTTTGTTTAAATCAGGAACTGTCTAAACAAAGAATGAGCAAGAGAGATTGATCAGATATGTAATGCCAAAAAATCTCTCCATGGCAGACTGTAATAGAATGCTAAATCTCAAGTAATCCCAGTCTATCACTGGGAAACCTGAGTCTGGGACGATGCACACAACTACAATATTCTTGCTGGGATGGATGAGAGGTAGACACAGAGCTCCTGGTCCACAGCCCTTTGTCTCTCTTTTTCCTGATCTAAGCTAGGCTCCAAAATTCAAAATATTATGGAGAAGGTACGAGAATTGCATATGGCACAACTTGAAATGATCGGGTACTGGGTGTCCAGTGATATTCAAAACATGCCAAAGCTGTTTCTTGATATTTCACTTTAAATTTACTGTCTTCCATGATCTCTGCCTGTTCCTCCTGTGCCGGCAGTGATAGTTGCGTGTGGCTTCTTAGTCTTTGCTCCTAGATAGCCAGCCTCTAGTGCTTACTGACACTGAACATGTTACATGTTACATTTAAGATGTGTCAGTGCCATGTTTGTTCAGAAAAATACAAAGTTGAATGTTACTTCAAATGTCAGCAACAGCATCATGTTGTGTATTTATTGTGCTACAGTCAAAAAGTGAGAATAAAGTATGTTTTCAATTCATTCTTAAAACTGTAATGGCATTATTAAGTACTCTTATCTGTATTTAGTATCAGCAGGTACCCAAATATAAGTACTTGTTCTTGGTCTGAAAAAGGTGCAGTATTTCCCTTTTGCATGTATGTATATGTATTTGTATGCATAACATTCTTCCCTCTGTCCTCTTCCCCCCTCAGCCGGCATGTTCATGGGCCCCTCCCAGATGCAGTTTCCAGTCCAGGCCACTGCTGGTTATCAGGCCTTCCCTGGCATGGGCACGGCCATGCCACCTACAACTGTCATGGGTGCCATGATGGCTCAGAGCGGGGCAGCCATGATGGGGCCCAGTCCAGGCATGATGGTTGGGATGACGATGCCTAATGGCTTCATTGGGAATGCGCCAGCCACCGGTGTGATGGGCATGGCGCCGAGGATGATGGGACCACAGGCCGGTGCGATGCCTCCGGGCATGGTGCCTGCTCAGGGCATGTACGCCATCCAGCCTGGGCAGCAGGCTCAGTGGAACATGGGTCAGGTATGTTGACATTGTGAGAGGTTATTTAAAAAGTAACTCCACACTAAAGCTTGTTTTATGAGGTTGTGTGTTTAGTTGAAGTGGCATGTCTGTGAACACCAGGGTGTGGTCACAGAGGTCTGTGTATCCCATGTGACCACACCCGGCTCTAATGATGCATTGCACAATATTACTTTGTGAAATGCTTGATTATATAGTGTGGAGAGAGCATCCAGCTGCCACCAGATGGCAGCACAAGCAGGACTGTAAAACAGGAGCTGTGTCTCAAGTCCATAGTGCATAATATTTCTCAGCAGGTTTGAATGTGTAATGTTACAATGGAAGAGTAATATATGTATATTACAGATTTCAGTCCATGATGTTATGTTCTCATGTTAACTCAGATCTTTCTGACATCCTCAGGTGAATCAGCAGATGTCAGGGTTGACTCTGAATGGTGCAGGTGGCCAGATGGCCTTTGGTCAGCCTCCGTCAGCTATGGGTGGATGGGCCGCCACTGGATCTGGCCAGACTCTGAGCACACAGCTATGGAAGTGAGCCTTTGAGGGTTGATGGTCAGGCAGAGTAAGAGCTGAGGTTGCAGAAAGTGCAAAATATATCTTGTGCTTCTCTGCGCCTCACTATGAACTGATGCTGATTTCCATCACGGACCAGCCTTCAGAACATGAAAATTGTATCTCTTTTTTTCCTTCTCCCTTTCTCTGTCTCTCTTTCTCTCTATTGTGTGAGTGAATTGGGAGTCATACAGGATTACAGCCTGGCAGTTTCTGCCTGTCGTATGGTTTTTGATCATAACTTTTATTTTCCTTTTTTGGAAAAAAAATTACAAGGAAATAACAGTCCCAACAAAAATGATATCGACATATCAGAAAAGCTGCAGGACCAGTTACACAAGCTTTTATTGTATCACTGTATCATTATAAGATTATAGAACATTTAAATGAATAGTATTTAACGGGAGAAGATATGACTATCAAGTCTATCAGTACTACTCCCAAATGTACAGCGCTGTATAACCTTCTTTTAAAGTACTTGTGGTTCCCCTATAAAATTAAAGTGATAATAAATGACTTGCTTTCATGTGTCGTCTGTGATTCAAGGGCAGTACAGCTTTTAAAGAATCTGAAAACGGGAAATTTTATTTTTGAGGTTTGGTGTTAAACTGATCAAAGGGCATTAGAGGAACTGCACTTGTTAGCGGTCAGTAGTTTTCATGTTTTAATGTAGAGTTAGAGTTATTTGCATGTTTGTGTCAACCACAACAAGATGAAAAGAGGGAATGAACAGTAGGTCTTTCTTCATTTAATTGCAATGTTTGATCTTGGCTAAAGCTCTGACAACAAAGTGTCAGTGTGTTGTTGGAGAATGTAGCTCAAATCGTTGTGGAAACCAGTATGAATCCTGGGATGGGAGGAAACATACCTGCAGTGACACACCCAATTCTGTCTCCTTACACTTAACATCTGATCCCCGTTTTGCTGAGACACTAACAAGTGCAGTGAAGTTCACAGCACTCTGTCTATTAATAATCTGAGTAACAGAGCCATTGTAAAACAGGAACAATGGATAGGATCTCTTCCTCTATTTAGTCTGGGGCGGCTTTTGCTCAGGAGCTAGAGCAGTTGTCAACCAGTCAGAAGGTTGGTTTGATCCCTGGCTCCTGCAGCCTATGTGTCGAAGTGTCCTTGGGCAAGGCAAGACACTGAACCCCTAATTGCCCCCAATGGCAGTTCCATTGGTATGTCAATGTACGTCGCTTTGGATAAAAGCATCTGCTAAATAAAACTGTAAAACTGTAAACTGTAGTCTGTGATAACCTCCATTTTTGGAAAGTGCTTTCCAAAAATGTTGTTTAAGAAATGCAGAACTTGAAAGATATTGTTTATTGAACAACATAGAAAATATAGAAGTAATTATATTTGTGAGAATTAACCTAAAAATGAAAACACAACATGAAACAAACTGTGTGACTATTTGTGACATTGGGTCACTGCAAACCATCAGAAGAGCCTAATCTGAAACTCCAGAGCAAGATTCTTCCATGGTGTTGTTTTGGTGATGGCAATGGAAGAACTCATCTGAAGGTTTGTTGGTCAACACAGCCATGTTATACTGTCTTACTTGTCCTATGTGAAAGTATGTAAATCTTTTTTTTTTTTTGCTGAAGAAATGCAATTGCAGCTCCTGTCCTCTAGATGTCACCATTCTCATGAGAAAATTCTTATAAGGACAGACATACTTCATATCATGATCATGATCCCATAGAATTGATTTGAAGATCTTGCTCATGCTTTCTCCTCACTGTGAGCAGTGAAGAGTATTTCTGCTCACAGAGAACAGACAGAAAGACATTTTTTTTTACACTCAACTGATGCCAGAGCTGCTTAAATAATCTTTGTGCACTCTTGTTGAGTGTCCTACCATCACTGTTGCCCCTGATTACAATGCCAAAACATTTAGACCTCTCTCACCAAAGTGACATTTTTGCCTGTCGTTGTAGTTAAGCTAAAAGAAAAGGTCACCACACCACAACATCCACATCATGCAACATGTAATTCACGTAATATAATTCAGTCTGTGCTCTGATATTAACCCAACATTCCATAGTTGATTCAGCCATTTGTGCTATTAAGAAAAAGACAAAATACATACAAATGCAGGTTTTAAACATTGCGTCCTTTAACCTGTCAACAAACACGCTGCAAAGAATCTTCTGATTTATTGTTGTTCAATTTGGAATGCATATGTGATGAGATAATTTTATATGTGATAATTGGCTTGTGGTTTTGGCTCTTGCAAGGTGCAGCAAGTGTCTTTCTATGGGTTTGAAAATAAGTCTAACCTGTTATTAAAATTTGTCTCTCACTGGCATATATGAGAGGCTCACTCTTAAATGTCCAGGAAACCAGCACATGGTGGCAGTATGTCATTAATCTTACTAAGAAAACGGACATGTCCAGTTAATACTGTGTCCAAAATAAATCTCAATATGCTGTCTATACTCTATGCATACTGTAGTTTTAATTTATGTTTATTATCGATTCAATTTATTCTTATACTATACTTTACTTATACTTTTCACTTGTTGCTGGGCTTTTTCCTCTTCCCAAAACATTAGGTTTATTATAGCTACTGCCTCTTTTTTTTACAGCTGCTACGATGAATGCTCTTTTGTTGAAGTTAATTGTGAGCCTTTAAGGCACATTCACACAAACTTGGAGAATTTGGAAAATGAGAGTCATACTAAGTGTTTACAGTCAGTAGCATTTTGGGGGGGAAAATGTGCCTCACTCTGCTTCTGAACAGTGGAGATTTCACTGGTTAGTTATTCTCTGAGTTTCTGCGTTTCTTAAGAGGGATTTCAACAGATTTGCATTTCTTTAAACACATGCTATATCTTGGTTTGGGTTTCTCCACCTAGTGCATCCACCCAACCATATGGGATGCTTTAATTGTGCATGTGGTTTGAAAAATCACTATTACAGTCACTGCAGAAAAATGCAACAGGATCACACCTATTTGTATAAGCTCATTGTTTCATGATTACATGCGCTGTATATAGATTGTTACTAAGGTGTTGTAAGCATTGTACGCCCTGCCCAAGGAGGTCCGTCCTGAACTACACACTCAGTGTTGTATGTAGGGTGTGGTTCCTGAAACCAGCCCCACCTGTTAACCCCCCACCTTTCAGCTACCCTGTACTGCCCAGCCAGAGCCACATGCTTTCTTAGATAGACACCTGCTGTCAGTGGCTGTGGGAATGAACTGACAGTGGCTGTTCTTGCTTGCAGAGGATGACCAAGCAATGCAAATGGAGAATGATCACATCTATGTCACGCTTGGCAGGGCCTGAGAGCCCCCGAGGTGTATTTGGTGTTGTTTCACTCTCCACCTCTCAACTGTTCCTACGCCTCGCTGCAGCTCGGCCACAGTTTGAAGACTTTCACAGCGAGGTCTGATGCCATGCAGCGTCTCAGACCTTTAGCGAAGAGGTTCGGCATTCCTCTCAGCCTGTGTGTCAAACCTAACACTGCTCCAGAATAGAGTCCGCCAGTCGAGTGAAGAATGTTCCCTCTCTCTGCAGCCTCTTAATGGACTTTTTGACCTTGAGACACTGACATTCCTGCCGATACAGGCGTCAACCTGGAGTTTTACTGCTGCAGATATGACTAATACTTAACTAAACATTTTGCTGATATGAAAGCTGTATGTGATTTACTCAGACCTAGATAGACTTTCACATTGAAATAAAGCAGGCAAATATTCAAATGGATTTTTTCTGATTAGAATTTTGCATTCTTTGTTTTCAACATTTTAAATTGGCTCACTAGTCTAAACAGCTGATAGGGAAATGCTTTCTTGTGGGGAGTCAGATGATAAGATTGCTGGCACTCTCTTGTCTGTATGCTGAATATAAGCCAGGAGACGTTAGCTTAACTTAACACAAAGACTGGAAACTGAGGGAAACAGTTAGCACGGCTCTGTCCGGAGGTAACACAATCTGTCCAACATATTAATTAGCACTAAATATCTTTTTTTCTTTAATCCATACAAAAACTGAAGTGTAAAAATAGCTCCAAACCAACTTATATATTTGACAAACAGACATGAATGTGGTTTCAATCTTCTCAAAAAAGCAAATTAGACAATTTTCCCCAAATAGTCAAACTATTCTTTTCATTCTACTGCTTTTTTTTTTTTTTTTTTTTAAATTCTGAAGCTTACTGCACTAAATAAGCTGTCAACATACTGCAATTACAGCTCACAGACTGGGATTTGGTTGCAGTGGGAGGAAAGCTGGAAAGCCCCCATTGCTTCCACAGTATTGATATAACACAGGCCAAGCGTTCAAATGAGGCTGGTTTTCATGCTCTTGCCATGAACTGGTCAATAACTGAGCTGAACTGAAGTCTCTGTTTATTTCATGACATCGATTGAGTAACGCACTCTTCTCCTCTCTGATCTCACTCTCTGCTCGCCTCAGGCTGGTGTTGGGTGGCAGACAGCCACGACAAGGAGAAAAGAAATAATTGTTGCCACTTGGCGCTGCGTACTATCATATTCCTCTGGGTGACCACGTGCAGACTGCAGTCTGCCTATCCAGGCTGAAGTAATAAGTACTCAGTGTTAGTTTTCATGTTGGCCTCTCACTTCTCCTTATCTAATAAATTATTTCCTTACTGTTTATTGTTTTATAATGGCCGCTGTTATGCCAAGAGGTGCCACAGCGAATTCAAACAAATCCTCCCAATTCCAGTGCAGTTGAGCATAAAACTGAGAGTAAATTTGTCCACCGTCATGTTGGTTCCATAAAAAAGCTCATTCAGTTTGTTCATTTTGAGCTTCTGCTGCACCAATCAGCATAACTGGCTCTATAGGGCAAATAGACTGAGCTGATTAAAAGGCAAAAACAAGTTTTGTGCAGGGTTTTCAGTTTTGGCTTCACCTGCACCAGATGGTATATAAGTCCTGCGACACGTCCATGTACATTAAGTGTAATGTTGAGGTTGAAATATGCCTATTCATTCATTTGGTCTGAAAGGCTCTAGAAAAACACAGACTGAATTAGTTTGACATAAGATGCTAGGAATTTTGGGAACTACGCCTACATGCTTTCTTGCTGAGAGTTAGATGAGAAGTTTGATAGCACTGTCACAGGCTACATGTGAGGCTGGAGCTAGGAGACAAAGCCTGCCAGTACCTCCAAACTTCACATATTACTGAAATGTTATATCTAAATTTTTTTAATGTGTACAAAAAAACAAAGCAACTGGTTTTACTGGGGTTATGTGCAGGACTAGTAAATGAGCATGTATTTCCCAAAACATCAAACTATTTCTTTAATTTACATTTAATCCAGATAATCATTACAGTTCATTATTTAACCCTGAATCGACCGAATCAACCAAGAGTGAAACACTAAGCTTTTTTCTTTTCTTCATTTTTGATGCAGCTAATAAAATCTGTAATTACATACTTATTTCAAATTTAATAAGGATTTGGACTGTCATTTTGAACACTGCTGTTCTTCAGCATTTATACTGTATCTCCTAGAGCTGAAACAAATACCGTACCTCTCACATGAAGGTGATAAAAACAGTGAGGCATTATGGCACATTTTAAAAATGGGACAAATACTTAAACATGCATAACATACAAATACATCCAAAATGTCAGTAAATGCCATTGATGGAGTGATAAGGTTTGGCATTATGATGCTCGTAATCAGATGCTCAGTTCACTTATTGCTTTGTACAGTTTCTCTCCACAGGCCCACTGGGTTTAACGCTGAGCTGTGGAAAATGGTCTGCCACATCTTTTTATGACCTTTGCCTTGGATTTTCACGTCAAATTAAGAGCTCAACTGGAGGGGCTTTGTCATCAGCTATCATTATAGCAGTGTGGGGGAGACGCTGATGTGCAACAAAATGGGTCCAAATACGGGTGAGTGAAGCTCCTCAGAGGGGGTCGGATTTTGCAATTTGATCCCCTCTCTAATCTCCCTCCTCTCCAAAACCAACATTACACCATCATTTGAGAATTATGAACTCTTCACAGGATTTCATTGTAATTTCAGATGCTGTAACTGCTGATCTGCACCAAATGCAAAGAATCACTTTAACTTTCTCTCTCTCTGCCTCTCACTCTTACACACACAAACCATATGGACAAACAGTCCTGCCACTCCTTCACACAGAACATACATGAAGTCACCAGCAGCTGAGCAGCCCCACCCTTCACAACACTTTATCATGACAGCTCATTGGTCATTTGCCTTCAATCATAACGGAGGCCAGAGTGCAGGAAAGATAACACCTGTTTCCACAGTGACTCCCTTTGTTCGCTTAGTCAATGTTTGCATTCCCACTCAGTATGTCTGTCCTGTGTGTTCCTGTTACTAGGTGACAGGACTTCATGTAACGCTGTGTTGAAAGCCTCCAGGGCAAAGATTAGTCAACCATTCGGGTGTGTCTTGTTTAAAAAACCTCTCAGGGCAAACCCCCGGGTGATTCACTTTATTTGGTCACATAACTTGCACTTCTCTTCAAGTTTTCCTGCTTTGTTTGAGTTCAGGGTGCATCAAGTTCAATGCGGCTTTCTCAGCAGCCTTTTCTCGAAATCCTAATGTTTTCCACACTCGAGCTGTTAACCATTGTTCACCCTTTCCTGACAACGGCCCTGTTACGTAACACAGATTTCCGCAACCCCACAACCCACCTCCCAGAAAGTAATGCAGTTGCCATGAAGACTGCACAAACAGAACCATGTTATTGGAAAAGATGTAGGTTTCTCCAGTGAAGTCACTACACAGCTTGTATTCACCAGCAGTTTTATTTTTCAGACAGGTAACACACACATACACAAGCACACACAATCGGTCAGACATTTCTTCTACATTGCAAAAGTTGTTTCATACCTAAACGTTCACATGGGCTTCACTTTCAACGCTCTCAGTTTCCTCATTCTCAGTGTTTTTTTTTTTTCTTTCAGTACACTTTCACTCATCTCATGTAACAGCTTTTATTGGACAAACTGTGCGAGTGTGTATGCGTGTAGGGGAACAGCCTGTCCTGCCAGTTGGACCTCCTAGCTGGAAGTGCGCACAGTGGTGGTTGTGACTGTGGTCTTTGAGCCCCCTGTTAAAAAAAGAAGGAAAGAAAATCATGATGGCACTGTGTCAAGTTTTTTTTTTAACACTGACCTCATTGTTGTTATGTAATGTCTTATTGAAACAGACGTCACTCACCTGAAGAAATTGTCCTAGAATGAAGGAGAGAGAAGAGAAAAACAGTGAGTGAAGTGGGCATTATTTTCTAAAAAAGAAAGTTACAATGAAGCGGTCCATTTGTGCTCCTGCGTCATACCTGGACTCCTCTGTCTCCAGCAGGCTCCTGTACGTTGCGATCTCCTGCTCCAGCCTGGTCTTGATGTCCAGCAGCAACCTGTACTCCTGGCCCTGCTGCTCGATGCTTGAGCGCACGTTGGCGAGCTCCGCCTCGAGCATGTTGATTGTGTTCTGGAAGCCGCCGAGCATGGCGCTGTAGCGAGCCTCTGTCTCCGCCAGCGTGTTCTCCAGAGCCCCTTTCTGTTGGAGAGGGGAAGAGAAGAAGAAGAGCTGAATTTGTGCACGCGAACTGTGACACATGTAGTTTACTGTTGTTCTGACACTTTAAAGCTATAGTGTGTAGCCTCCAACCACACCCTGGATTATATTTTATATGTCAGACAGACACAAGAGCATGATTGTGTTTGTGCAGCTCCATTCATTTCTGAAGGAATAATTAGCTGAGGCATATGTATAAGGTTTTGCATGCATGCGTCATGTGTGCTACACAGGAGCGGTGTGCTGTTCCCGCAGGGAGTGTTCAATGATTTACTCCAGCTGGGCACAGATAATCCACTGGAGTATGATTTTTGGGTCATCCAGTTCAGCATTCCTCCAGCTATTCTTCAAGCTCTTTTATGTCTTCCAGAATTTGAGCAGATGTCTGTGAAATGTTTTCTTCGGCTGAACCCTCTCCCTCCCTTCTCCACAGCTTCCATCGTTCTTATCTCCCTCTCCCTCCCTTCATTCTTTCAATGAGAGCCTCCTTCTCTTACCCTCCCTTCCGCTCTTTCACCCTCTGTCACTGCCTGTTTCTCCGTTTCCCCTGACAAGACAGCGATCCGGGAATTTTGCTCATATAAGGCAAGATCAGCGAGATGTGAACAGATGTTTTTTTCTCACCATGCTTAGCTGAGACTGCAGCTCAATCTCCAGGCCCTGCAGTGTGCGCCGCAGGTCACTGATCTCTGTCTTGGACGTCTGGATTGACTCTGTGCTGCTGGCCACCTCCTTGGTCAAAGTTGCGGACTAGAGCAAGAGACAAAGACAGAGTTGTGAAGAAGTTTGGTGAGTTTCACTGAAGATTATGCTTAATTACAGGTTAGACTCTTGAGGGACTAAACCCAGTCATTTGCAAAGTGTGGGATGTGGTGCCTTTGTTTATATGAAAATCTTTTCACCTTCTCATTAAACCAGGCTTCCTGGTCACGACGATGTTTGTCAGTGATGGCTTCATACTGGGCGCGAATCTCCTCCAGGACTTTGTTCAGGTCTTGCTGAGGTGCAGCATCCACTTCCACATTGACTGTGCCAGTAAGCTGAGCGCGCATTGCTGCCAGCTCCTAAACACCAAAGAGGAAAAAGAAGTCAGCGTAGTTTCAAACAAATCTGCAGGTGTGATAAGGCTGACGTCATTGTGAGCAGTAATGGATAACACTAGTGTGTGTGCATCAGTCACCTCTGCGTGGTTCTTCTTCAGGTACGCCAACTCATCCTGCAGACCCTCGATCTGCATCTCCAGGTCAGCCTTTGTCAGGGTGGTCTGGTCGAGCAGGCGGCGCAGGTTGGCGATGTCAGCCTCCACTGACTGGCGCATCATCAGCTCATGATCGAATCTAGTTTGTTTGAAGAGTAGAGATCACTGATGTGAGACACCCGTGACCCTTAAGCCTCCTTGTTTGACATTTACTAGATGAAATATGAAGATTTGTGCTTACTTGGTTTTGAAGTCATCTGCAGCCAGTTTGGAGTTGTCAATCTGGAGCAGGATGTTGGCATTGCCAATGGTGGCTGCAGCGATCTTTAGAGGAGAATGTTAATGGTAAGTATGCAAAGGTCTCAATTATATAGTAAATTGAACAGCTAGCATAGACTGGTATTGGTTTTGATCTGTTGTGAGAGTTATACAATATATCAGTTAAAAACTTCTAAAAAAAACTACATCAGAAGCATCATGCTTTTAAGCCATGCACAGTATTCCCCTGCACACTAAACAACCTTCTCTTGTTTATGTTGAATTTTTAACAGTCAGACATCATCATTAACTGTCCATCAATACAGCAAAGATTCAGGAGCAAGAAAGGGTCATGCAGACTCTAGTTATGTCTCTACTGTGTTAAAATTCTTCTGTGGTAATCATTAACTGCAAAGCAAACATTTGACCTGTCTGGTGTTTCAGTCGAGAGCAGCACACACACTATACCTTGTCCTTCAGGTCGTTGATGATGGCCCAGTACTGGCTGTAGTCCCTCTCTGCTGCAGGGCCCTTCTTCTCGTAGTACTCTCTGATCTGAATCTCCAGCTTGGCGTTGGCAGCCTCCAGAGAGCGGACCTTCTCCAGGTAGGAGGCCAGACGGTCGTTCAGGTTCTGCATGGTGGCCTTCTCGTTCAGGCCTATGGTGCTCTGGTCCAGGGCGGAGGACAGGTCGAACCCACCGCTGCCGAACCCCATCCCCATGCCACCTCCGAACCCAGAGGAGACGGTGCGCACACTGGAGGAGGAGATGCGGGGGCCTGCTCTTAAGTTTAGTCCGGCCACACTGTGGGCCTTTTGAGGAGCAGAACCCAACGTGTAGCTGCGGCTCTGCCTGGTAATCATGGTCGGACCACTGATACTGCCCTGGCTGTAAAACATGATGTCTGACTGCTGGTGAAGAGAGAAGACGAGGAGAGAGGACCGTTATACAGCTGTAGACTGTAGCAGGACTGTGGAGTTTGATAGAGGGAGGCAGGCTCTTGATATAGTGCGGGCCTGGGGCGGGCCTGGCTGGGAGGAGAGGGGTGGAGAGGGAAAGAGGGAGTTTTCCTTTGCAGATCAGCCACTGGCTTGGCAGAACCTCCATTTGTTTTCCTTTAAGAACCAGGGTTCGGTTTCTTTCCACTCCTGTGAGGAAACTGTAATGGAATGTGTGGTGTGTGTGTGTGTGTGTGTGTGTGTGTGTGTGTGTGTGCGCGTGCGCGCCTGTGTGTCCATCTGCATGTATGATTTGCGTATGCCTTCATAAATAGGTAAATGAATGAAGGTCTAGTCTTGATCTCACCAGTCATTCAGTATCCTAATACCAATAGACAAGGCGTGGACTTTGTGGGTGCCATAAGTCAACATGTGCAAACAACATCTTTCATCGGTGCTCTTTTATTCCGGATCACCCATGATGAGACAATCACATTACAGTCAAGTTAATCCAACCCAATACTTACTTCAAAATCATTATATATTTTAATACATGGGTGCTGCCGAACTAGTTGACTGAAAGACTTGTTTGTGAAATAAGTGTATTTAGCATCATGAATTCATTGCAACATGCTGTTACTGTGTGAGCAATTAGGAGTTTTAGGAAGTTTTTCTTTTAGGGGCAAAAGTTACTGACTGTCACCACCACTTACTTACTGCAGTAAGTAAAAGACAATTGAAATTACAACCACTGGTTTAATTAATTGTGTGCTAGTTTTGTCTGACTGGCATTGCAGTGAACCTGATAAAATGAGCCTGTAATTAGAAAAGTTGTTCCGGATTGACAGCTGCATAGAGACTTTATAGCCTTGAACCACACACAAGCATTGTTTTCTGTATTTTCAGTCAAACCCATTTAAGGGAATTTGTCAGACTCCATTGTTCACCATATCACACACAACATCCCCCTCAGTCCTGCGGTCCACACACACACACACGTGTGTGTGTGTGTGTGTGCAGTTCACTTTGTTGGTTTTGGCCCATGTCACGGGCTGTGAAGGATGAGACAAACCGCCTCCAGGGATTCTATGTGGTTTCTGTGTTCCTGCACACGGGCAAATGCGTGGGCGGCTCGGTGTGCATACACAAGTGTGTGTTTGTGTGTGTGTGTGTGTGTGTGTGTGTGTGTGTCCTCCTTATCTCAGCGCTTGGCTCTGGCCTGTTTCCTTGCTCTTATAGTGTAACATCTGGTGTCAGCTGGTGGGAGGTGAGGGAGGCACATGGAGGTTACTGCTCAGTCAGAGGGAGCAGTCAAATACACGCCTCATGAACTGTGTGTATTCATAAGTGCTCTACATAATCCACCTAAAGAAAGAGTGGATTTGGATCACAGATACTTTTGGACAAGTTAGAAGACTATTTCTGGAATAAACTAAAATCTCATTTCACCTTTAAACTTTTGTTTCCAAATCAGAAACACACTATCTCAACTTGTACTGTGTCTTTAATCATGATATAATCAACAGAAGCCTCTAAATACAATACTGACCTCAGGTAATCACTGCAAAGGTATTGAGCTGAGTCTTCAATACTGCTTGATTTATCTCAGACACTGTGAACAGAGCTGGTGGAAAAAATAGTTGTGAGCTAATCTGTGATAATAAAACAGTAGTGCAGAAATATGAAAGGGACTTATACTGAAGGGAGCTTTTTTCAAAATCTAATTGGCAAGAAGTTCTGTTTGTATGAGTTTTTATCATGGACACAATGTCAGATTATGGAAGGATTTACATTTTGCATTGTCAAAGCTAAATAGCAGTGAAAGATTAATGACACACAGCAGGTTAATTAACAAGCTTTACTGCTTCTTGTGTGTTACTGTGTTTCCAAAGACCCTTGTGTTGTGGCCTTCTTCACCTTTTACCGTCTTCTACAGTAAAACAAGACTACTGAAAAGTAGCCTACTGATGCTTTCACCTGTCTGACACTGGCCTTACATCTTGAAGGTTGTAGTGGATCTTTTAGAGTCTCCCAACATAACACTCGAGCCAGGAGATGGTTAATGTAGCTTAAAGACTGGAGAGCTATGTCGTCCACTAGCACTATATCATCTTCAATCCAGTATCAGGCCAAAGCATGTAACAGACCTGTATGTAACAGACTGAC
The DNA here is from genome assembly GCA_037975185.1 of Centropyge bicolor. Taxonomy (NCBI): domain Eukaryota; kingdom Metazoa; phylum Chordata; class Actinopteri; family Pomacanthidae; genus Centropyge; species Centropyge bicolor. The sequence continues at coordinate 6,708,947 of JBBMOC010000021.1, read as the reverse complement.
AAAGTGGTGCTTTGTCAGTGTCATGTTTTGCTTCGTCTAGGCATGAAAAGAGGACTCTCTCATTCCATGGTCAAGTTAGGATTAATGAAAATGCAACCTGACCTTTTTGCTGAGAAACATTTCAGGTGTAAGTTGTATACTCTGCAATAAAACTTTTCATACGTGTATGGAAAAATCATGGTTACAATAAGGATGTTAGTTACATAAATTCAGTTGTGTATGCAGGTTAATTTACATCACACACATATGTAGGTTAGGAACATCACCTAAATTTAATACGTGATGTAACTTAACTGACATTAGTACTTGACGTAAGTTATGTAGGTAAGTAAAAATAAGTCATCGAGGACTGGTTTTACACAGGACACAAACAGCAGTCTCCTGGGTGAAAGTCCTGTGTTTGACCCATCCACCCCAGCGTCTTCCTGCCTACACAGACTTTGGTGCTTTTTATAATATGTGTGTCCTTTGCTCCCATCATTAACGCCCCCAGTAGACACCTTCATACACAGGTGTACTTTTCAAACCTGGGTGAGCTAAAACATGACAGTGACATGCTATCCTCTTAGCAAGACGACTGTATCTATTACACTGGGCTGAGGAGAGTGTGTAGGCATACTTCCCAAAATGTCTATTAATAAGCTATTCCTTTAATGCAACTCAAAAGTATGTGCGTGCATAGCAGCATCCAGTGCCAAACTTTCTAGACTCTTTCAGATTTCTAAACATAGCATGATCCAGCAAATGTTTTTTTAAAGGAAAAAAACTTGTATAACAGGGAATAAATAATTACATAAGACTTTTGTGATTTGAGGAGTTGAAACAGTCAAATGTTATATAAATATTATATTGGTGAAAAACCAAAATGTTCATTACGCGGTTTGGAAGTTGTTCTTACCTTGATTGGATTGAAAAACAAGTTTATTTGTGTAGCCCTGGCTCTCTGTTATGAATGGTCTCAGGAGGCCTGTCAGTGCCCACATTGTGAAAACAGTGACTGAAAAATGACTCTTCCAAACTAAGACCCTCGCTGAGAACACGAAAAATCTCCCAGCAGGAGCTCAGAGGGGAAAGATACACAAAATCCTGGGAGGTGCTGATAGCTGGCTCATGGGTGCAGAAAGGAATAAAGACTGTGGAGATTTTTGAAGTGTTTATATAAATGTTTACATCCAGGCGAGTTTACATTATCTTGCCCGCAAAAGGAGACTAAAGAATCTGATCTTGGATCCATCCAACATGCCATCTAAAGGAATTCATCACAGTTCTCAGGCACATTTTTGTGCTGAAACTTCCCTGTACTGCAGTTGAATCTTTGCCAATCTTAGCGCAGGTGCTGAGAATACCTTGCAGGTTGGGTTGTCTGCTGACACATACCTGTATGTACAGTAGGACCAAAGCAAATGAGTGTTTACTTTAACTTCCTGTCAAAACAAAGCGGATGACTTCACGTCTGCATACATGGTTGTTATGACTCATGCACAGAGTTGACTCGAATCCTCTCAGTAATTTTACATGCTACTCCACCACTTTTTCTTTTTCATCTTTTTTTATTTGTATCATCAATCCAACCATTTTCACTTACATTGTAATTACTATGGCGAATGAGTAAGACATGTAATGACCGTGTGTTTACTGCTTGTCATGAGAGCTTCAAACACAGATTAAGCTGCTTTTGCGTATCTAGCTCAGGAGGATAGAAGTCAAATTTTATGATGCATAATTACTCTTACTTACAAACCTGCAACACTTCCAGTGACACTGGACTTTAAAGTAAACATTTAGGTCTCTGCTTGACTTTTGTTGGAGTTTGTATGCATTATTAGAAGAGATGGGCACTGTTTCTGTTACTTGTATTGAAATTCATATTTGCTATTGGTGCCATAGGTGAAGCATGGTATTCTACAGGGATTGTTGGATAGCATTTTCAAAGCATTTTCAAAAAACATAACCTAATGTATACTGATGAAACAAAAATCTATATTTCTGTCAATGATTTCTCTTGGCTGGTTAAATTAGAGATGTGGTTGAACTGAAAACCATCACTGGATGTGTAATCATTTCCTGCATTTCAGTGTACACAAGACCAAAATATTGGTCCAGCTAGATTCGCATTACTTCTTTCCATTAATATTGATGGCTGCACAATTTCTCAGATCCATACAGTTACAGAATCTGGGGATATAGTATTTAATCCCTTGCTTACATTTGAGCAGCACATCAAGTATATAACACAAACTGCTTTTTCCACCTTCATAACATAGCTCAAATGCCAAAACCCCATTTTATTAAATCCTTGTACGTGCCTTCATAACACAGAGAATAGATTACTGTAATACACTTTTCTCTGGCCTACCTGAGACAGTAATAAAAGTGGGCAGCTGCCTCACAAAATCTAAGAAGTTGGGTCATATAACACATGATATCTCTGCTTTGGCTGCTAGTCTAACCAAGAGATTATTTCAAAACCTTCCCTCTTATCTATTAAGCTTTAAATGGGCCGGCTCCCTCATATATCCCCCGTCTTATTTCTCCATATGTTCAGTGGTGCCGGCTACTTAACCTTTTCTTGATTTGAAAAGAAGTCTTTTGGTAGTCGAGCATTTGCCCACTGAACTCCACTTTTCTGCTACTGCCTCATCTACCACTGCACATTCAGGAGGCAAACTGACGCATTCAAATCCGGGCTGAAAACACTGTGACTGTTTACTGTGTGATCATATTAACATAATGAAAATAAACAATACTCAATCTGTCAGGGCAATGTGCACTTTAAATAAACTGAAGTTGAACTTGGTTACAAGTAATAAACATTCTGACTCAGTAGAAATACCAAACTCAAAATCCCTTGACAAACAGGCTGGTCACTTTTTGCACTGATTTTTCTTTTGTGGTACAATTTGTTAATTCTTATGTAATGTGTATCATGTTGTGTATTGTTAATTCCAATGCACTCTACTGTAATGACTTGGTAGGAGGGTGATGTATTCACATAATGAGTGAGTACTTCATCCATGATGATCTGTTTTGAGTTTCCTTCTTTCAGCTGGAAAGAATAGACGGGTTGTTTCTATTCAATGCTAAAACAATAGGAGACATGAAGTCCACTCTTCTGTTCCTTCCCTTAACTATACCACCTGAGTCAACAATCTACTATTTGTTTGCCTCATAGCAACTGGCAGCGTGTAGGTGTCACTACTCATGTTGAAGTTCGGTCTATTGTCTTGACGTGTGGATGGTCTGGATTCCTGTACCTGAACGCAGACAAATTCACCGTCATCACCATCAGTTTCAACGTGCAGTGGGAATGAGATCTGGCTTGTGTTCCCACGTCTTTCACAAGCTGGTCACTTTCTTTCTAGCGAAGTTGGCACATCATGTCATGTCATGTCAAGATAGCAAATAAATGCATCTTTGTTCTCTGTTTTAGCACCTTTGTCTCTGTTGATGACACGATATGCAGCTGTCAGGTCCACATGCTGAATTATTACCTAAAAGTTGCATTTGAGTCATTTGTTTTTCATCTTAAAAGACATTTTTAACATTGTTGAATATTATATGAGAAATGTCAGCATAAAGTTTTGTTCTTCTTCAGTGATTATTGCAACACAGGACTGTTCTTGAGAATACAGGTCTTTTCCTGGTTTCTCCTGCACTGATTCTGAGTTTGGTGCCAACCTCAAAGAAAACAAAAGAACTGCAATGTTTTTTCTTCCTCTAAATAAACTCAAAGCAGCAGAAAAGTGAAAATATGACCCCTTGTCTTGCTCATTATGGTGAATTTTAATTCACAACTAATGGATAAACAAATGCTGAATCGTTTTGGTGCCAAGTCCTTATCAATGAGGAGCTTCAGTCCAAATTTCAGTTTGTTCACTTCTTTGATTTATGACCAAATACTTGAAATGTTGACCTGATCATGTTGATAGCATTTAGCCTAAGTCCAAAGTAATGATAGAATTAAAAGATAAAGAAATAAATTAATACATTCTTAAGTCATTATTTCCCATTTTTCTTCACTCTGTTCTGGGGAGAATAAAATGCACACATACTGTATTTGTCCGGTTGCAAATGTCCCCATTGTTGGACTAATGAAGGATTATCTTATCTTATCTTAACCACTGAGCAGCCCATTGTACGACTTTCTGGATAATTTAGCACAGCAGTTAACCAGAAATGACCTCTAGGACCTTGTATACCATTTTCGAAGGCTTGTCTCTGGGAGTGTTTGATAATGATCTGTGAATCAGTTGCAAAGTTATATGGCCCCTAGTGAAAAGTCGTATCTGCCCAGTGTGATAAGTTTTACGAAGCCTTTTGAAATGTCCTGCTTGCGGGCCGACAGATGCGGTGTTGCAAGAGCGGCTCTGTGCAGAGTTAGTGAGTATGAATCACAGATGTGAGCCTGTGTGGAGCAACACAGTCCTGGGAGGCTCCTTTCTATGCACCACACCCTTCCACAGGCATTATCTCATCCAGCCCAATGACTGAACATCCACGGTAACGTGTGTTGAGAGGTGGGATTTCTCCTGTGTCTGGATGTGTGTGTGTGTGTGTGACCAGCTTCTGTAGACAAAGTTAAACATTCACCTGCACATTGCACATTGAATTATCATGGGTGCACTATTATTTTCGTTCATCCACCGTAAGCTTGAGTACACAAAAGCTCCTTGTGTCAGTAGACCTACCTTTGTTCATTCCAATAGTGTGATGTTGACTTTGTATTAGAAGACAGAGGAGAGCTTGTTCTCTCGACTTCACATGCAACTACTGCATTTGCTTTGAACTGAAAAGATAATTCAAGTACTGATGCACAGTATGGATGTATGTGCTAAAGTGTCACAGTATGGTTCTACGTTTATGGGATTACACGCAACACAAATAAATGCCATATTAAAATCAAAGTTCCTCAAGTAAATGCTCTCAGTGTGTAACTCGAGCTCCCCTGCAGTCGTTCCATTTTACGTGAACATTAAACTGCTTGTAAACTAGCTAAAGAATAATAACAGTTACTTAAGAGTACTTCATTTCCTCCACAGGGGAGAGAAAACAAGCACAATTTCACTTTTAAAATGCATCAGCAAATTTGCTTGTTCTAACCCTAATTACTGTGCTACAGATAAATGCTTTTTGAATATAGAGAGAAACTACCGGAAACGATTTTTAAAAAAAAATCATGTTGCAAAGTCACATAAAGTTCATCAGTTGGATAAGATGAATAAAAAGACAATGTAATAAAGTCTTCAGGGGTTGATATATCTCTCAGTTGACTTGACAAATGTAACAGATCATCACAGCCACACCCTTCCTGTACATATTATTTCCAAGCTGTGGAGGTGAGATTTACAGCCAAAGTGCGCCATCTAGTGTTGGCCCCCTGTGAAAACTGCTTACTGTGCAGATCAAGCCTGTGCTGTGCAGGAGCCACAAGTGAATCATGGTGCCACACCCAACAGGGTTGTGAAAGCTGTGGAAAGTGAGAGCTGAACCTGCTGGTGTACCAAATGTTCTCTCCCTGAAAGAGGATTTGACGTTGTCAGATTGTCACAGTCTCTAATGAGTTCTGTAAGATGTATTAATGCAATAAAATGAAAGAATATGTGTCAGTATATTTATTCAAGTACTCTACTGTTGTACGTTTTGATCCTATGCTACTTATAGCATAGAATCAAAAAGTAAAACTTCTATTCTACACGTCAGAGGCAAAGATTGTACTTTTTAACCATAGGGCTACATGTTCCTTTATGGATTGAGAAAAACTAAATAAATTATTACATTACTATCTTGGATTTGTAAAATGTGTAAGAAAGCTGAAAAAGGGCTGTTTTTTCTGAGCTCATGAAAACTTTTTAGTGATACATGGTTCTTAAGGACAGTGACACTACAAACATATGATGATCTTATAGAATATGGTGCTTTGCTGCAGATTAAACTATCCAACAGTATGTACAGGTCAGCTCAACATCTAACATCTACAACAGGAAGATGCAACATTAATACAGCAGGAATATTAATGTTTAAAAATCACACACATTTGCCTACATATACTTTAAGTACATTTTGCTGATAATACTTACTTACTTTTATTTGCAGTGGAGTATTTTCACAGTTTGGCATTGATACATAAGCAAACACTCTGAATACTTCTTCCACCTCTGATTGTCAGTACAGGATGTTTAAACCACAGCTGAATGTTCCCACACAGAGGCAGGTCCAAAGTTTCCCTTTCTGCCTCCTCCTGTGTCACACACAGGCAGGCACAACCAGTATGTGGATGTTTAATACACACTAATGCACATGTATGCACACGGACGAGAACAAAAGGCTGCACAATGTGTGTGTGTGTGTGTGTGTGTGTGTGTGTGTGTGTGTGTGTGTGTGAATGACTGAAGGAGGGAGAAGGAAAAGAAAGAAAGACAAAATGCAGTTGTTCTTGTTCTTAGTAGCAGTTGGGTTTTTTTTGCCTCCTCTTTCATCTCTCTGCCCACTGTTCCACTTTGGAAAGGAAAGAAAGTGGGTGTGGAGAGCTGAGGGGAGGTGGTGAGTTCATGCTTGGTCCTGATTGGTCCAAGTGTCCTAACTTTTGCTTGGGTAGTATACAGTATCTTGGGGCATTTTTCCTTTGGCTCACATAACCTGCACTGTTTTCATTCAAAATAAAACTAATATGTTTCTGTGCATCATGGACCACATGACTTTATGCTGTTAATTACAGACACCTTTTCCTCAGACTGTTTTCATTGTGACCTGCAGGAATGTCTCTTTTCTTGGACTTCACTCTGTTGTTTAATATTCATTTAGTGCACAAAATTATTTCCACTATAAAATAAAACTCATTCTATGCTGGGCCAACACCTCACTGGACAGTAAACAGCTGCAATCACACAGTCCAAGCTCCTCTTATAGTACTGATTTACTGTCTGTATATTCTATTTTCTTGCATAGAAAGTGAATACTTATGCAAGTAATTACTCTTTTTTTATTATTCATTTATGTGTGTTAGTAAACGCTGTTTTGAAATTGACATTAGATCATTTTTCCGCTTTATCAGTGAACTACATGCCCCTGTAACACTGAGTGTAACGTCCTTGTGCTGTTCTGTGTCAGCTTGTGTTCCTGCTTCAGTGTCTCCAAATTTAGTCACCTCAACCCACTCTTTGACTTCCTGTGATAAATTTGATTGACCACTTTCCCAAACTACTCAGCTCAGTTGCATGTAAAAACAAAATACAGTTCATACGGTGAAAATGTTGGCATTTAAAGAACTGTTCGCATGAGTAACAGCACATAAAGGAGTGTTTCTACACCTGAAATTCCACTTACCAATGCACACATACATGAATGTCAATTATCTTAAAATTTGTAGTAACACAAATGGGTGTCGATGTGGCCCAGAAAAGGCAGGCAGAGCAACATTTTTGTCTCGAGGGTTTGAGTGAACAAAAGACCTTTTCTACAAGGAGCTGAGTGAAATGTTTAAAGGGATTAAGGGTAAAAGTTGTTTTACAAGCCCATGGCTATTGCTTTACTGCACCACTGTCAGGGCTCTGGGGAAACAACGTGGAATGTGTAAAACCTAATAAAAATCAGAAGAATTAACCTGATATATAGTCATATAATTAAAACACATTGCTTAGATGAGATTTATGCAATGTTGTAACCTTTAAACCAGATTTATCTTGGGCGATCTCAGCCTTCTGACAGATGGAAAGAACTTTTGACCCGAATAAATGCATGATGTTACAAGATCATTTTCACTGCACATATTTTGACAAGTCATAGCAGGAAAACCAGCATCGTAGCTAATAATATTAATGCCTGGTATTGTGCATGCTGACTTGCTGGAACACTTGCGGATATGACTTATGGAAAGAGGCCATCAATAATGTGTCAAACTATTTGCTGTGAATGAGTTACAAGCATCTGACTGTCCAAATTCACTCCTTTTAGTTAACCAGGATAATCCTTTTTTCCATTATAAATAAAGATAATAACTCAATATTTTGTTTTCGCTACCTGACTTGACTATGAACACAACTAGTTTAATCCTACAACACAGTGTAAAATCCGAGAAGGGACTTCAAACAGGCATCATCCCACATACAGCACAAGCCATTCTACTACCTGTTTTAAAATATGTGTCATGCGCCTCTAATATTATTTTCTCACCATGTTGAAGGAAACAGACTGACTGACATTCTGCAGACGCAATCAAACCATCAGTCATCCTCCTTTATCAGGCCTCACCTTGTATATCGGTGTGGCTGCTGAATGAAGAGGTTGTGACATGATGACAGAGGAAGGCAGTCAGGCAGCCCGGCTACAATGTTCAAAGAGATAAGCGGAAAGAAAACAACAAGGTGATTATTTTCTCCTGGCACGGGGATGAATCTCTGGTATGAGTCGACTACAGTGACGATTATAAAGCAGCACAACTAAGCTACTTTTTAGTCAGTCAGCATCACACTTTTAGAAGTTGGTAATGGTTATCAAAGATTGTTTCACAGCATTTCCACTACAGTAAGTTTAAGGTAGATCTGTGTCAGAGGTGAGGGCAGTTTCACCAGTGACACAAGTTCAGTTTATCAGTAACTAGTCAGGCTTGCCTTCAGAGGGAATCCTACACTCTAAAGAAACTATGCTTTCAGTTACTATGATGCAATCCTACTATCAGATAATTAGATAGTTGTCTGCTTTCTTGTGAAAGACAAATAATATATAAAATGGCCTCTACTGAGAAATGCCTCATGTGTCCAACAACATAAAATCATCATCTGCTGCCTGTCTCTACATTTAAAGAGGTCTAGTTTTCAATTTATTTATAACAAATATATACAATGATATAGACAACGTCAGTTAAGGCAATTGAATGTGCTTTTTTATATTAAATCTCAAATTAAGGTTGACAAACTGCTCTGGATGCTAACTGTGATTAATAACACAGTATTTAAATTTAGTTAATATTTCGTCTGACTGTTTTTTTAATCACAAGCCTTAAAATAAATTACACTAGTAAACCAAGTGGGAGGCATGTTAATTAACCTATTCCACAGTCACATCATGTAACTCTGGTGCCAAACTTCACATGACTTCAATCTGATCATTGCCACTACATGCAAGTTATAAAGGTTATATGACTTGTAGGGTGAAATCTTTAAGACATGTACCTCATGCAAGTAACATGGAAAATGATTGTAAACAAAAAAAAAAAACTGTTCTCAGCAGTCATGAGCATTGTTGTTTTTTTACTTACATGTCTTTGTTTTAGAGGTTAACCAGAGGTTAACAACGAAACATTTAACTGCTCATTTTAACATGATCTTTGTGTTTAGCCTCTCCTATTTGCCATGAAAATAATTGTAGGTTACAGAACATGTTCACATCCACTGTGTTTGACTTCAGTTTTTAGGCTTAGGAGCACAGCATGAAAGCTCTGTATGTTTAATTTAGGTTTATATGTGATATGTGTTTGTATAGATAGAGTACAATGTGTTGTGCTTATCCTTTTTTGTTGTATCTTACCTCTGTGGGTAATGTAAATAGCTTCTTATGAGTCCATGTAGGCTGGATGTTTAACACTTAATAAAGAAATACATTACTTAATTAATCCAATTACATTGTTTAAATCTTAAGTAAGACAGTCTTGAACATCTTGCCTAGAAGCTTACGTGACAAAAATAACCATAGAAAATTCTGCCTTCGACCTTTGGCCCCAAGTTTCACTGAGGTGAAATAGTCGCTGGTATGTGCCATTTCTGTCACTGCTATGAGTGATTATTTTACAAGATAGTTAAACATAGCAGTTTCTTCTATAGGAACCCATCATTTGAAACCATATGTGTTTGTGTCCCCAAACCTGTTTTCAATCAACCAAAAAAAGAATGGTACAAACTGCTTCAGGTTCAGGGATCTGGAAGAAATGACATGAGGAATATTCAAAGAATGTCTGTCACTGAGAAACGCTAAAATGTGGAATCACAAGTTGGACCTGAAAAAAGGCAGATGAACCCCCCCTCCACCAATCACCACACCCGTGCTGATGGAGAGATTGCACAGAGGAGTAGGGGGGTAGCCAGTCAGCCGCATTCTTCCCTTTCATCTGGCCCTCCCAGCCCTTCCCACTTTGCAGCGTGTGGCAGCTATATAACCAAGGGGACCAAAGTGATGCTTCCAACTGCAGATCAACTCCAGTAATCCTACCTGGTTCAGCACCAAACCTCTCAGCATGTCTCTCAGCACCAGATCCTACGGTCAGAAGACCCTGAGTGTCTACGGTGGAGCAGGCGGCCGTGGCACCCGCATCTCCTCAGCCCAGATGAGCTACGGATCATCCTCCGCCGGAGGCTTCAACCTGTCCGATGGCCTGGACCTCCACGTCGGGGCCAACGAGAAGGCCACCATGCAGAACCTGAATGACCGTCTGGCCTCCTACCTGGAGAAGGTACGCACCCTGGAGAAGGAGAACGACCGCCTGGACAAGCAGATCAGAGACTGGTACCAGAGCAGGACTGTCATCTGCCATGACTACACCCACTACTTCGCCATCATTGATGACCTGAAGGACAAGGTAAGAAAAAGGAGACAGATATGTGTGTGTTTCAATGTTCTCTTCCTCTGCTCATATGTCTCATGTTAACATTCACTGTGAGTGTGTGGGAAGGGGTAGGTATCTTTTTCTATGAGTGTTGACATTTAATTTAGAGAACCAGGAAACCCATCATTGCCGCAGTGTAGAAGTAGGCCATCTTATCAGGAAGCACATACCGCAACCAGTCAGCAGGTGATTATCATATATCACATCCGGCCAACAGTCTTCAGTGTGTGTACAAAAACATGTAAATTTCCCTAATTGTGGGACTCGAATGATATATCAGCAAATTGATATTGTGAGCCAATATTTTACAGTACATCCATTTTGCACAGGCTGCATGTGTACGTTTGTTTATTCAAGCTCAAGAAGCCTCTCAAATATCTGCCTCCATATCTGTCTCAACAGACTGAGTGCACTCACTGTTGAGTGCAGTAAAAACCGGATGAGACATGAGCTTGACTGTATGTTTTCAGACTTGTTTACCTGTTTGTTTTTTTTCTCCCTCAGATTCGTATCGCCTCTAGGCTTAATGCCAAGACAGTCCTGGACATCGACAACGCAAAACTGGCTGCCGATGATTTCAAAATGAAGTGAGTTTGTTCTCTGCGTGCCCATGTCGGCCCTGCCACATAAGTGAAACATGCACATGAACGCGTGAACTCATGCTTAACTGACAACTTCTAATCTAAATGACCCACATAAACCTGTTCGTCCGCTCAGGTACGAGAACGAGCTGGCCATGAGGATGGCCGTGGAGGCAGACATTGCTGGACTGAAAAGGGTGCTGGACGAGATGAACCTGGCCAGAATGGATCTGGAGAGTCAGTATGAGGGCCTGAAGGATGAGCTAATCATGCTCAAGAAGAATCACGAAGAGGTGAGAGTGTACAGATGAGGGACGGAGTAGTGGTGCACACACTTTAGCCAAGTTTCACAAGCAGCAAAACTTGATGAGTTTACACCTGTCAGCACCTCTGATACATTCCTACACACACCCACTCTGTGTGTGCACATCACCTGAAAGTACACTGATAACTGATCAAACACTGCTCATTATCATCCATCTTCACTGCAGCAGGGAGCGACACACAGCGGCTATTGACTCTAAGACAAAGTTGTTACCATTCATCACAGCCATCCATTGTGGCCGGAGTCTCTCATGAGTTTGCACAAATGACCTCCGCTTTACCTCTGATAACACTAAGGAAGTTCCATGTTAGGTTCATGTTTTCATAAACAGGTCTGTCGCCTTCTCCCATTTCCCAACGCTGCCCCTCTCCTCTCTGCACACTTCCTTGAATTCTTCTCTCCCTCCATTAGCTCATTGCTGCTGTTTATCTCACACGCACGATCAGATAGACACACACACACACAGAGTTGACAAGGATCAAAGAACCAAGAGCAAGCATGCAGTCAAGTACAAAAAGACCTCATTGGATAATCTTGTTGTAATTATCAGAAAATGATAAGTTATATCAAGTTTTTACAACTACTGACTGTGGTGTTGCCCTTTGACCCCTGCAGGAGATGGCTCTGCTGAGGAGTCAGATTGGCGGCCAGGTCAACGTGGCCGTGGACGCTTCTCCCGCTACAGACCTGAACCTGGTCATGTCGGACATCAGGGAACATTACGAGGGCGTGATCAACAAGAACCGCAAGGACCTCGAGGCGTGGTACCAGAACAAAGTGAGCTCTGAGCCCTTTTTTATCTTGATAGTATGTCTGCAATAGTTTTTGGGTAAAACAATTAATGTTGTTTTTCTGACCTGCCCAGATCACAGCTGTGGAGCAGGACGTGATCACACACACAGAGACCCTGGTGACGAGCCGCACAGAGATTAAGGACCTGAAGAGCACCCTCCAAAGGCTTCAGATTGAACTGCAGTCCCACCTGAGCATGGTATATCAACATATATTCACAATAAAGACCATGTAATGCCAGTTACACACCAACAGGCCTCGCAGCAGAATGTAGTGAAGTGGCAGCTCTGAATTTTAATCATTAACGGCCTCCTCGCCTAACAACTTCTTCCTCTGACCACAACAGAAAGCGTCTTTGGAGGGCACCTTGGCAGAGACCCAGTCCCGCTACGCTGCACAGCTGGCAAGCCTCCAGAGCATGGTCACAAGCCTGGAGGCTCAGCTGTCCCAGCTCCATGCCAACATTGCCAACAACAAGCAGGAGTACGACATGCTGCTGGACCTCAAGACCCGGCTGGAGCTCGAGATCGCTGAGTACAGGAGGCTGCTGGATGGGGAGGATGACAGGTGAGATCTGGTGAAGAGAGAGAAACACTAGCTGGACAGGGTGAATATAGATTATAATGAAAAACCATTTAAGGATCATGTAATGTAGACTAATGTTTTCTTCTTTCTTTTGTTCTCCATTACCAGCACAAAACAAGGTAAGCACCTTTTCACACAAATACAACTCTTACTTTATCTTTAAACTTTTCACCGGTTTTCAGAACGATTGTGGTTTTGCTCACGATTGTTGTTTCCTTTCTTTCCTCAGTGGTCACAAAGGTCATCACAGTAGTGGAGACGGTCGTGGACGGAAAGGTGGTCGGGAGCAGCAAGACTGTTGATGTGGACGTGGATGAGATTGAGGGATAAATTGGAAGCATTAGCAAAAATCAATAAAGATCTTGCAGTTGAATTCAACTTTTTGTGTGCCATAATTTCATCATGAGCAGAATAATCCACTTGTCTATCACTGCCCCTTCATTAGTGAATAATGAACAGTACAAATCAAAGGTGGTTGTCAACAGCTTAAACTTATACTGTGTATTCTTAGAGATGCATTAATCAGTGTTTTATATTAAGATAAGATAAGAGATAAGATAAGATTAGCCTTTATTCGTCCCACAGTGGGAAAATTCACATGTTACAGCAGCACAGGGGATAGCAGCAGTTAAATATTAAGAACAAATAACAGTCTAAAAAATAACAATCTAAAAAAAAGGAGATATACACAAGTTCGCATTACTTATTTACACTTTTGAGTATGGATATGAAATATAAAATCTGAAATATAAAATATATGACCAGTAAAAATATACAATGGGCCTAAGCTGAGGTAAGAAATGACAGCCTAGATACGGAATATTAAATATTAAGTACTAAATACAGAATATTGCACATTGACTTGGTCAAGTATTGAGAGAGGGCTCTGTGCTGGAGGAAAATGACGGCGTCATCCACCCCGATGCCAGGCTGGTAGCCGAACTGAAGTGGATCCATTGATGGACCCACCAAGGGGCGGAGATGAGCAAGGACCAGCCGCTCCAGGGTCTTCATCAGGTGAGATGTTAGAGCCACCGGCCTGTAGCTGCTGAGGTCCTTGGGGTGCGGAGTCTTGGGGACAGGTACCACGCAGGATGTCTTCCACAGCTGTGGCACCCTCCCCAGCTTCAGGCTCAGGTTGAACATGTGCCGAACAACCCCGCACAGCTGGTCTGCGCAGGTCTTCAGGGGTTGTTCGGTTGATATTAATAACGCATCAAATACATGTGATAAAGGGATCCCTCATAGTAACAAACAGACACAGAGTTACTACCTAGTTCTGCATCTTTAAGATAGCTTTAACCTTTTTTAGTTCCTAGTTCTTGTTTTATGGAACAGTTTATGGTTCTGTCACAACTTTCACTAACAAGCTGTTTTTAGAGCAAAGAAGCTCTGATTAACCCATTGTAAATGAAAATTAGCCATTAGCTGGGCCAAAGACCGAAATGTTTATTCAATGTGTTGGAGAAACCACAGCTAAAAGCACAATTAATGGTGGGGATGCAATTTGTGGGGGATGTTGGATGCAAAGGCATTGCTACTGTATCAGGACTACATGTCTGTCAGCAAATTTTAGAAATTGTCCGCACCATGGAAGTACAGTTGTAAGAAAGTTTAATAAGACATGGCAAGTCAGTCTTCTTTCCACTATGCCCCAGTGGCCAACTATGGTACTGCAACTAAAAGAAACGTTATGAAAGAGATGTCTGTGAAACTATTGACAGGACTCATCAGAGTACAAACAAGTTCTCCTATTTATCCATGTGGTTTGAAATTTTAAGCCCTAAATGTTAATATTGTCTATAGCCTATTAAAGTTAAACTTTAAACTTTAAACAGAAATGGGCCTCATCTGATAACACAATATATGCTCTGCCCCCAAGAAACCAAACATTGGTTGATGCAGCTTTAAGCAGTGTAATGGGAGACTTATTCCAGTATGCATTGGGTGGAAGGTAAACTTCACTGACAAGTTGCCAGTCCAGTTTAACACCCAGAGAGTTCATGCTCTCCCATCTCAATGTGCACGTGGACTGCTGGAGAAAGCAGATTCAAACCAGGAACTAGTGCTGTGAGGCCTTAAAGCTACATTGGTATGTTATATATAGTGGCACTAAATATGTGTTCTTTGATGATTTGTTGCTGAAAGGGGAGAGCTTTTTTACACTTTGTTAAGATTCTCCCAGCCTAGTCTCTGGATTCATATGAGCAACCCTATATTAACCCTAGATAGATAGATAGATATAATGTGCTGACCCTGCTGTAGCCTCAAGCTATCATGAATACTCTCTGGTCAGGTTTTACATACATCAAATTCTGTCAAATAATTTTGTCTCAGACCAAATACCTCAAGTAACTCTTGTCAGGATGAAGATGAAATATGTAATTCCATAAGACCATGTTAAAGGTTTTCATGGCAAACAGTGCAGCTATAATGACAATAAAGAATTAAGACACAAATAAGTCAAGCAAAAAACAAGGTGGTAGTTGGCAAACTGAGAGACTTTTATTGCATTCACATGTGCATGTGAAGGAAGTTTTGGGTTGAGAAGTTGTGCTTGTGGTCCTCAGGCCTTGCGTTTGCTGTGTGAGACAGGTTATGAAGTGGTGGTGGTGGAGGAGGACACCACCTTGCCGTCCTTGAGTTCCTGTGTGACCACGATCACCTTGGAAGAGCTGGAGGAGGAACCTGAACTGATACCGATACTGGGGGAGAACGACAGTGCTTGCATTAGAAATCAATGTCACTCTTCAATGCCGAGAGCTAGTCTATGATGAAAGGACAGAATAGTTCTTTTGCAGACAAATTACCTGCCCTCTCCGTCCAGCAGCCTCTTGTATTCTGCAATCTCCATCTCCAGCCTTGTCTTGATGTCGAGCAGCATTTTGTACTCTTGGCTCTGTTGCTCAATGTCGGCGCGCAGACATGTCAGCTGTTCCTCCAGGCCTGTCACTTGCATCTGGAGGCCTTGGAGCTGCATGGCATACCGCGCCTCTGTGTCACACAAAGTGCCCTCCAGGGACGCTTTCTGGAGGAGGAATGTGAAAAAAAGGACAGATGGAGAACGAATGAATGGGTGTGTTCCTCAAACTGTATCTCACTGAGGATGAGATTTGTAGAGCATGTAAAGGTAAAGGAGGGAAATGATTTCAGATCATCATCATTTACCATGCTGAGTTGTGACTGTAGCTCGATCTCCAGGCCTTGCAGTGTGCGACGGATCTCAGAGATTTCTGATTTGGACGATTGGAGGTTTTCTGTGTTGACTGCCACCTCCTTATTCAGCTCCTCTGTCTGCAGCAGATATGGGAGAACATCAGTGTCATGTATGAAAGCATACGTTTGTCCAACAGTCTAAGTAGACAATGAGAAATCACTGAGCGACTAAATATCATCACCAGGGTTTTGGTCCAGTCTTTACCTTTTTTTGGAACCAGGCTTGAAGTTCTTTCGTGTTCTTGGCCGCCACATTTTCGTACTGTTCACGGATCTCAGTCATAACAGCATTTAGGTCTTGCTGTGGTTTTGCGTCCACCTCCACGTTGATCTGTCCACTCATCTGGTTCCTCATGGCAGCCAGTTCCTGTTGAATAAGAAGAGTTCAGTACATCAAGATTGCAAATTCATTGCAATGCAAAGCCACTCAGGTGACTGGGAAGCATTTGCCACCCACCTCCTCATGGTTCTTCTTGAGGAAGATCAGCTCCTCCTTGAGGCCTTCTATCTGCATCTCCAGGTCTGATCTGGCCAGTGTCAGCTCATCCAACAGTCTCTTCAGACCGGCGATGTCTGCCTCCACTGATTGACGCATGGCAAGCTCATTCTCATACCTGTAAGGTAACAAGAGATCAGACATTTGCACATCTTCCACACTGTAATTTTACAGTTTTTCCATTTCTATACTTGACAATTTCTGTCTCTCACTCTGATACTTACTTGGTTCTGAAGTCGTCCGCTGCCAGTTTTGCATTGTCAATGGCCAGATAGATGCCTCCATTGACACGGGTGGCATCCTGGATCTGTGTGAAGATGCAATGTTTTATTTCACATTAGTATATTTCCACAATTTGTGCAAACAGACTCAAATTCACAAGGACAGTCTTGGTGTCTCTTATGATCACTATTTGCAAAATCATGTATATGCATTGCCACTTCAGGTAAGTTAAAGTTCCAGTTGCACTGTCTGATAAATTACAGTGTGACATACTTTGATATGCCATTGAGTAATCAGTAGTCATGTGACCTACCTTTCCTTGCAGGTCAGCAATGGTGGCCTGGTAAGCTGAGTAGTCACGGGCAGTGGGGGAGGTCTTACTCTCTAAGAACTGGCGGATCTTGAGCTCCAGCTCGGCGTTGGCCTTCTCAAGGCTGCGCACCTTGTCCAGGTAGGAGGCCAGACGGTCGTTCAGGTTCTGCATGGTGGCCTTCTCATTTGTTCCAATATCGATGCAACCACCTGCACCGAAGCCTGCACCACCTCCTCCCACGCTGTAACTATAACTGCTAGATGAACCACCTCCAAGACCGCCGCCAAAACCATAACCAGCACCACCACTGGACGAGGAGATTCTTAATTGCCCCGGACCACCGTGCACGCTTGAGGCATATCTTTGCTTTATGCTTGCGCCTCCACCCAAGGATCCCCCAAAGCGTCCAGAATAAGCGCTTGACATCCCACCAGATCTCATTGTTAGTGACATGATGAAGAGTGCTCAGGAGGTCTGCCTGTCTTGGAAAGAATGAGATAGACTGAGATGCACAGATCAGCCTCTGTCCCCTTTTTATCCTGCAGGAAGCTGCTGCTGCCGCTGCCTCCAGTGTGGGTGTGGGTAGGGGCGTGCAGAACTGAAGGGAGGAGCATTACCTAAAATGGTCAAACACATAGGTTCAAACCATGTTCACGATCAGAAGGAGAAAGTGGTGTTAAACTTAATTAACTTTAATATTTAAACAACTAGTATCTACTATTTCAACTTTACTCAGCTAGTTTGTTAGTTGTTAGGGAATTTACTGGATTCACTCAAACCTCCCAACTACCTGAAAACCTCATACAAAGCATAATGGCTTCATTGTTTCATTCATCCTTTATTCCCATGTACCAATATTAATGTGCCTCGACTCATTTCATCCACATGAACCTGTATCTTGTATTCCTACAAAGTGTACTGTAAATTGTAAAACAGCCACACCTGCTATTGTTGGCCTCACTTTAGTTATCCAGTCAAATCCCTCAGGTTTTCAACATCGACACATGGTGTGACTTTATTGAATTTGTGCCATATTTCTTGAGCAAGACTGCCATACCATGCTGGACAAACCTGTTACATTACCAAGGCAACAAACACTGTAAACCTTGCAAATGTATCAGTATGATTTTTTTCTGACTTGACTCTCAGCCAGCACATTTTTTTCTCCCAGGCATCTTCGTCATTTCTCTTTGTGTCATCTTGTATGAAGGATTTGTTCTTTTGTTACTCATAGTTTCAGCTGTTTCCAACAACTTAAACTTGCTTTTTTTGCTCCACAGTAGCCTGCGGGTTTGCCAGTTAGAAGCAGTTTTTATAGACGCTCATGATGGTGCCAGTTGATACCTGGCCTTATTCAAGACTGCACAGCGTTGCTTGAAATCTCACTTGAATGTTCTTGGAATGGTAAATACATCATGCCCAAACAAGAACAAGCTCTTGCTTGCTTCTCTCAACTTCACAACAGTATTTCTTTGAAGTTTTTTACAAAGCTCCAGTGGATTTTGCACAACTTTCTCACATGATAGTTGATTAAATTATTAAAAAGGCAGGAAGCTTTTCTTGCTGCTTCGGATTCATTTTCAAATACTGACAGTTATAAGAATATTGCATGTATTATTTCAGACACTTTGCTTTTTTTAATCTAAGAAAGTTGTTTCATATCTAACTAACAACTGACTATTATAAACTGTATACATACTGTACTCTGTTTTGAGTAATGCAGACCAGATGTTTCTTTTCACTGCTGCTTTTCATTTTGAGGTTGCAAACTCATCCCGTGCATGTGTTGACTGGCTGTAAATAATGTGCAAGATATTGGTTTGAAGCCCCAGTGATATATGAGTGAATGTTTTTGTCCCTCTGGAGATTGGAGCATTTTCACACCAACACACCAACTTCTTGTGTGTACACACTGTAATGTAAGCAGTAGTTCTGTGCAGCTTAGTTGCACAGCCTCACTGCTTCAAGACACTTCCACTCTTTCTTTTAATATTAATGAACACGCAAGCAAATATTTTACAGCACAGAAGAGTAGCAAAAAATTAAACCTCATCATTTTTTACCTTTAAATAAATTTACAAGAGCAAGACAAAGAGGTGAACACAATTGTCTTTTGTACATTTGTACCATTTCAAATATTTTTCCATTTTTTCCAAGTTTCCAATCTGTCTTTGTAAATGCAATATATGTTGCACTACCAGCAGGGCCAAGGTGTAAATGTGCACTTACATAATACAGTGTAACCCGAAACGTGTATGTGTCTGTGTACATTTGTGCAAACAGACATTTCTATGACAGAATAATATACGGGTGTGGCGCGGGTGGAAAGGTTTATATAATTTCTAAATGCTCTCTTTGAGATGATTCATGCAAAGTTTACTCTAAGTTGGTGTCCAAAATAAAAGAGCAATTGTCAATGTCATGTGAACGTGTGAAAGATTAACACTGTGGAAAACATGCTTCACTATGATAAATGAGCGCATGAGACTCAATACAACTCATCTGTATTCTGTAGACAAAAGTTGTGAGAAAAGCTCACATCTTGTGAAATATAATGCAACTTTCTAATGACTAAATCGTAAAATAAAATTTTATTAATATAATAATATCAATAAAACATTTTAATAGTAATTGGCTGTAGAAATGATGCCAAATGATGAGTCATTTTTCCTCAGGCGGTAGGCAACAATAGCCTCAACCAAAATACACACCATGGAAGAGGTTTCTCACACTGCTCGCGATCAAAAACACTAGTTGCACAATGTAACTTTGGGTACAGATAAGAAAGGTATGCAAAACGTAGATTTCCTGTTGCTGTTGCAAAAACCAGCCATTCACTTTAAGCAATTTCCTCTCATTGATCTTATAACTGCTCAGCATGTTTTCATCACAGGTCCTGAAATGCATAAGTCTTTTTTTTTTTCAGTGACACCAGCAAAAAGCATCTGCTTGACACTAAATCATACAATGAGCTTATTTAGTATGAACATTTTGCACGAGCCTGCAGGTGCATGCTGGTGGTGGTGGGGTTAAAGACCAGGGAGCAATACTGATGCAGGGCAACAGTGGTTGTGACTGATTAGAGGGGAGCATGGGATTTTTGCAGCTTAAACAGACCAAATGACAAGGGTGTGTTTGACAGATGATTGTGGAGAGTGAGGTATGCCACATGTGTATATAACAGTGCAGCTGCTATATACACATGTCGCATGTGTATATTGCCCTGTGTATATATACACATGTGGGATGTGTGTTATACACACATATCAACAGCTGTCAGATAGATCATCCTGAATATTTTTACAGACATTTTTGTTCCCAGAGGATGATTCTGAATGACTGTGATGATCCTATGATTTTACTGTAGTTTACTACTACTGTAGTTTTAAGAAAGGGGGCACCCCATCACACCCACAGCTAGTCAAATGCCAAATCACATTTTGTTTAAAAAGCCAGTAGGTGAAGGAATAAAAGACGTCGTGTATCTGTTTGTTGCATCTCTAGGGAGGTAAAGCATCCACCTTGATAGAAGTGAATTAAACTCACAATATAAAGTATGCTGGGAGTCTAACAAGATGACCTGTATTTCCTGCTGTAGCTCTGACATGACACAAGTGGTACAGATCATTTAAATCTATCTCTGTAACTTCACAGCAAACGTTCACAATTTCTCCCAAAAGGTTTTTGTGTGCACACTGATCGTGGCTTTCTTGCGAAAGCAAGTAGACATCTATTTGGTCCTCGACATGTTCAGTTGTAGGATGAACTGTTGACATGCCAACTCGCACGTCCTTCTGTTCCTCATTTGCGCAAAAGACAGATTACTGAGTCATCTGCAAATAGCTGGCAGACATTTTCATACAGGACGAATAAAAGCAGGGGAAGGACGTAGTCGTAAGGAGACCCTGTGAAAGTCTCAGTTCTGTGTTTGTAAAAAAAAAATCTGACATCAGTCTGTACGCAAGGATGTGGGGTTGCATACAATTTGAATCTGAAGAGAAATCAATTAGAGCAGTCTTGCATGTTTTTGTTCCCTTCCACCTCATACCTCACAAAAAGATTTAACAGGGTTGCAATAGCATCTTCAACGTAAGCAAACTGGAGGGAGTCTGTCCTGTGAAATCAAGGATTTCATTTCAAGGATTGCAAGAAACACGGAGTGGTGATCGTTCAATGACCTTGGTGAAGGAATGGAAATTGGAAATGGAAACTTGAAATTAGAGTCTCTCCAAATTCTGGCTACTATCTGCTGTGCAAAGTGACATATGTACTATATATACAGAAATAACACTTCCTTGTGTAGCACAGCATTTCAGGAGTTTACCCCTGATGTGGTCAGGACTAGGACTTTTCCTCTCCTTGATTAAGATTTTCAGGCTGTGTCTTCATCAGTCTGTATATTATAGCCCTTTACTCGAATCAGAATTGTGTGCATCAAATTTTAAATAAAACTTATTTACACTTCTGCCAATTCAGTGAACATTCCACATTTCTCTTCCTATTCTGCATTTCAACATTACATGTGATGCTTTTTTTCTCAGTTCACCGTCACCTTTATCTTTATACTTAAGTTTAACCAGCTTTAGGAGGGGTGGGCTTGTGACCAGAAGATGACCCACTGCTTGAAGTGCTCTTGAACAGGACTCTCAACAACCTGCTGCGCAGTAGCCTTCAGGTGAGATTGTGGTTGCACAGTGTGAGTGTGAAGCGGGGCTTTACTAGGGAAAAAACAAGAAAGAAAAGAATGTGTGCAAACCTGTGTGTGTGTTACCTGTGTCTTTTACAGGTTGCTTGTCATAACAAGCTGCACTTTATATATCAAATAGATTTAATCAATTTGAAGACCAAATGAAGCTATTTCTATAGTGTTCTGCAAAAAAAAAAAAAAGACACTATGAACTCTCGTGCTCTTATGTAAAAAGCCCAGAGTGGTGTATGGGAGCTGAGTGATTCATAGTGCTGGCATGCATGGCAGAGCAAGGTGTGACTGGTTTTCATGTGTGAAGGAAAGCATGAAAGAGGCATGCTAGCATTTAATGGAGCTTTTCATAAGATATGCATTCAAACCTCACTGAGACTAACTGATTTATGCCCTGTATCTATGTGATGACAATCTGCTATTGGGTGCACACGGTATGTGTAGGAGCTCCACCTCATCTTGGAGGGCTTTTGTTAAAAACCACAGCAGATAATTGCCATAAGTCTATTTGTCACATTTACTGTGTCACACATCACATCCATTTTTCATGCAAATGGGAATGGCTTCTCAGAATGCAAAAGGCCTATTCAAGTCAAAGTATGAAGTGCCTCGCTCACACAAGTAACCACAGCTTGGACTGAAAACTGGAACAGTATGTGCAAAATGTGCTGTGACATGCAAAATAGCTTGCAGTGCTTTTACCTGGGCGTGTAACTTTCCTGTCTAGGCCAGCATAAAACAGTATCTCATTTTCAATCTCATGTCGGAGAGGGAGTGAGTACTGCCATGAGTCGCTGCAGGTGGTTTTAGACAAAGCTGCTCTCTTTGTTTACTCTATTTCAGGCCCGGGCTGGTTTCTGTGGTATCTTGCTATGCCCCGCAGGTATTGGCCACACCCTTTACTGTCAGGTATGATTGAGAGACCTGGAAATTTACAGCAGAAAATTGTGGTCTCGTAACTGGGAAGAGCAACACAGAGCATGAGAGAGAGAGAGATTCACCTGAAACTGAACAGAGAGACTGAGAGATTCACCTTTTCTGGCATTAACAAGATCTAAAAGTAACCAATGCATTAATTGGAACGCTTCATTCTCTCTTCAATACTGTGAGTTAACTGAGCTGAACTCAGTGAAGAGTTGCACACAATTTAGCACTTAATTGCTTGCGTTTTGTTCATAATAGAGATAATTGCGGTCAGATGAGGGGAAGCCTAAATTTCCCCATGTGATGCACACACCCACAAAATAAAATGATCTCCTGTGTTTTCTATTTTTGTGAACCAAATATCTGCAGAGGAAGCGCAACAGCAAAAAACCACATGTGCTTTAAAAATGATGCATGAAGTTTGACAACAGGAGGACGAATCCAATGTTAGAATTTAAGTTTAAAATAGTACTCAGGACATGATAGGTGTGAGTTGTAAAGGCCCAACACTGGTGCATACTGGGATTTTTTAATGACTTTGTCTTGTCATCTAGAATTAAGACTGCAACGTCTAGACAGTGAGTCAAATGAATACAGTCTTCTTTGCCTAAACCTGAGCATTGTAAAATCATATTCAGGCCCAGTAATTAAATTTAATAACAGTGACAATGAATAGCAACAGTGTGCTCACAGGGTGCAGCACAGAAGCAGAGAAAAGATGGGAATCTCTTTAATCTTGAGTCATTCTGACCAACGGATTAAGTCGGTGGGCAGGTGAATGATGTATGTTTGGATGACTAGAGATCTCATGTCTCCACTTGATTCAGCTATGTCCAAATGAAGACGCCAAAGTGACTCAAGGATGACTGCAAACCTCACCAAACCAAATCCAGAAAAAAACAGATTCAGAGTCACATGTTTTTTTTCTACAGTGAACAACATAGCATTAATATTGGCCTTTGATTTTGTTCTTTTTCAAGTTGTTTATTGTCCGGTGACTAAATGAAAATAATTGTCTAAATGCATCTTGTGCTTCCACTTCAGCAAACCGAGGTTATACAATCAAAACTGTGCTGAGACCTCACTGTTAGAGAGGACAAAGTGACGCCTGGTGGCCATGAGTGAAATGACAGCTACTACCTGACACTGGTTAATGTCGGATCTTGCTTTATTGTAGTGTATTGTTGTGAATTTTACCAGGGTATCAGCGCAGGAAATATACAGAAGACACACACTTTGAGCTGATATGACAAAAAAAATTATCAATTTTTTTTTCTCATTTCCTTGGTACAGCTTCAATCTTGACCCTTTTATAACTTCCATGTTCCAAAATGATATCTTTAATGGCTATGTTGAGTAATGATTACATTTTGTCAATTAAAAATCCATGTGCAAACTATAATCCACCTTTGTGAATATCACCTGTTTGTAATCAATGTAAGTCTCTGATCAGGAATTTAACCTTTTTCTCTGGTCATGCAGTCAATTTTAGACATATTACATAGTCTCTTTTGTTTTCTTCTCATTCAGGTTACATTACATTTGGAGAGTTTTATAGTGAAGATAGAGGACGTTTGTTCAATAAGATATGGGACCCTGCATTGAAATGTGTGCAGGGTCCCATATCTTGAGTAATGTGTAAAGCACCTTGCTGAGTCTATTTCTTTTTTTGATGTATATTTGATGTATATGTATATTATTTGATGTATATGTGATATATAGAGTTTAATTTAATGATGACTGTGGTTATTGTTGTTATCTAGGATTTGCCTTTGTCTGTTTGTTCATATTCCTGCTCTGCTCTCAAAAAATAGTACACTGAAAAAAAAACACATATTTTTCCATCTTTGTTTTCTGGCTTTTAATCATATTTTGGTCTCACACTTATCAGAGTGAGCATCGGTCAATAGAAGATCATCACTTGCTGCTTTCTTGCTATGTAATTGTAATCAAGAGAAAAGAAAGAAAATGCCCATATTACCCTCTTTAAAAGCAAATGTGAAATTGATTTGTTTGGGAACTCTCACATGTCTGGTTGAAGTTAACAGCTGACTTTACGGTAAACTATTCATTCAGCAGGCAGTGGAGGAGTCGATAAGATTTTAGGGTTAAATCAACTTTAAAATGAAGTTTAGCGGCAGCAGAGGTTGGCGGAGTTGTTACTGAACATCCACCACTTTGGTGTCAACGCTGGAGGACACCACCTGTCCATCGACGATCTCCTCCACGATGGTCCTCACCCTCCTCTCGATTTGGGGTTTGTGCTCTGCGGAGGTGGAGAGCAACCATTGTGAGTCACAGCAAGAGGAGTCGAATTTAAAGTTGTCTTTTGTGAATGTTTGGGATTCTTACCTTCCACTTCCACAACCTTGCTGATGACCACGGCTCTGTGGAGAGACGGGGACATCATTTTAAAACATAATCAATCAAGTCATGTGTTGACTTTCATTTAAAATAAAGAATAAAGGAATGAATTATTCAAAGGCAAAATGAGCAGGATTTTGTCTAAAAACAATATGTATAAATTTTTGCTGTGTTCAGGATGTTTCTGCATGACTCTGTAAACGTCTCACTTCTTTTCATAATGCGTATGCAGCTCTCCATCCAGCAGCCTCCTGTACTCTGCGATCTCCAGCTCCAGCCTCATCTTGATGTCCAGCAGCAGGTTGTACTCAGCTTGCTGCTGCTCCAGGGAGACCTTCAGCTGCTGCAGCTCCGTCTCCAGCGAGTTGATGGTGGCCTGCAGCTGGCTGAGCTGAATGCCGTACCGACTCCTCACTTCCTCCAAGTTCTGCTGCAGGCACTGCATCTGCAGGACAGATGGGAAGGATGTTGTATGAAAGCTGTGAGTTTGAAGAAAGTTTCATGATGTATCGAAGACTAATTTAAAGGATAGACGGACAATTTTGTAAGTGTTTCTTTAAACAATAGCTGTGTGCTCATATGAACATTAACACAGTTTTCACATATTTTTCCTGTTTAAACTGCCAGTTAAATATGAGGCTTCAGCAGATTGTTAGTCAAATCCAGTCTGTATCTTCCAATATTACAGTCCTTTTTGAACAAAATTCCTTCTTCATGGCTCCGCATGAAAAAACTATCAGAGGAATCAGAAAGCGGGAATTTTGTACAAAAAAGATAGCAACTAGATTGGATCCACTTGATTTAAGGCCGTGTTCAGAATGCAATTGCTGTGACAAAAGATTAAATATTTAATATACATGAGAACTTCCCTGAGATGCCAAATCCTGTCTGTGAGAATTACAAATGACTGTGCAGTGTATTGACATCTGATGAGCTTTTAAACACATCATCTATCATCCAACTGAACTTCAAATGTGGTCTACCTCTGTGAGGATGCTCTGGCGGCTAATCTCCAAACTCTGGTAGGTCCTCTTCAGTTCTGACAGCTCCGAGTGACTTGTCTTCACCTCTGTTGTACTTGAGAGGATTTGCGTCTGGAGAGTATCCACCTTTTTACACACACACACACAAACACACACAGACACACACATATGCAATGAATCCAGTGTCATTGGCATCTGTAAATCCTTTCATCATAGTTTTTTTTTTTAATTCCTGTCTCACCTTGGTTTTGAACCATTTCTCGAGCTCCACTTTGTTCTTTACCACCAGAGCCTCGTACTGTTCCCTCATTTCCTCCAGGACCTTTGTCAGATCAACAGACTCTGTGCTGTCCACCTCCACATTCACTTGGCCACACTGCTGGACTCTTGCCAGACGCATCTCCTGCAACATGGAAAATGGACACAGTTGCCTTCAACAGCAGATGGCGCCATTGTATTTGAAAACAGAAGAGCTACTGAGACATCCTGCTTTTCTATAAATATGAGAACAGAACTGAATAGTCCTCACCTCCTCATGGTTGGTCTTGATGTAGGCCAGCTCCTCCTTCAGGCCTTCGATCTGCATCTGCAGGTCACTGATGGTGAGGGTCAGGCTGTCCCGGACCCCTCGGAGACGAGTCACATCTGCCTCCACATTCATGTGCATGTTCAGCTCCGTCTCGTACCTGCACAAGGAAGCCAGGCGTGTCATTGTCATTGAATTACATGAGTAAAAGAAAAAATCAACTACATCTTCATTGCTTTGCCGGTGGATGTAAAAGTTCGTCCAATCATATAAAATAAACCACTTTTATTTCTTCAGAAATGTCTTCACGTTTGATTGATGAATATCCAAATGAAATTATTGGAGTTTGTGTGTGTGTGTGTGTGTGTGTGTGTATGTGTGTGTGTGTGTGTGTGCGTGCATGTGCATGTGCCTGTGTGTGTGTGTGTGTGTAGATTTTAGCATGAGACAACAGAGACATAAACCTACTTAATTTTGAAGTCCTCTGCAGCCAGTTGAGCATTGTCAATCTGCAGGATGATGCTCTGGTTCTCTGAGCGTCTCCTGTGGATCTAAATGGGTGGAAAATCAAAAATTGTCTCTATTCATTCATTTGTTTTCTCATTTTACAGGACAGACTCAGTTTACAGGACAGACTCAGTACATTTCAGTGTCATTTTCAAACAGTAGACACCAAAACATGACAGTGTATAATTCAACACTCTCTCTACATATATGATTTAGCACATGTGTTTATGTGGAGTTCAAACCACATTTTATACAACACAGAGAGAATCCATATTGATTGTATAAGTATTTTCCTGCTTCTTCAGTTTTGAGAAAATGTTTTGATGCCATGATTGTTGCATTTAGCTTGAAACCTGTTGAACCTGTTCGAGAGCATCGGTCAGGTCAAATTGCACTAAAGCAATCAAGATGTCAAAACAGAACAGTTGTATATTGACTGTGTTGATCATTGTGAAATATATCTCCTGTGATCCATCTTTGTTTACACTCCACACTTATCACTTTCATTTAAAAATGTGAGCCACACCTGAGCACGCAGGTCAGTGATGGTGGCGAAGTAGCCGGTGAAGTCTCTGGCCACGCATTGACCTTTCGACTCAAGGTACTCCCTGATCTGCAGCTCCAGCTTCCTGTTGGCAGCCTCCAGGGTGCGCACCTGCACACACACACACACACACAAGCAGAGAGAGACATCAAGCCATGACAGGACACAAAGGAGAGATGACAGGTGTGGCCATTTATGAAGCACTTTAGTTCTGGCTCATAACTCCTGGCTGGCACTCAGAGGCTCATTTACTTTTTAATTGGGCCATTTGCATTATTTTTTTTGTACCAAGCCCAAAAAGTTTAAGCTCTAAGTAAATGTTGACAGTTAAAGTGACTATAGGTCAATGATAAGGAGATTGTAGGTCATGTTGTTAGTGACTGGTAAGAAGACTATCTATTCTTACCTGTTGGGTTAATGCACAAATCCATATATTGTCATTGCTTTGGCTGATATAGACCACACACACACGCACACGCACGCACACACACATTATTGCCAATAAAACCCATTGGCTTCATCCTGTGTGACCTGATCTTTGTCAGTGATGGAAGACATATTCAAATTCTTTACTTAATGCTTTACACACATTAAAGTTATGTAAGCATGATCAGCAAACTGTACATCAAGCATATCATATCAACTTCAGATAAACATTAGCATATATTCATACTCAGAGAGAGGACCGTGGATTTAGTCTAACATGACAGTGCATTAGAAAAAGATCTTTTAATAACCAGTATGAACAAAACCTCGTCAATGTTAATATGGGCAACTGATTATTGATTAAAGACAATTTACCCTTGTAAGTTAGATTATCACATAGTGTGTGTGTTAGGGGAGATCATATGATGTATTGTGCAATCATTATGTCTTTGCACTTAGTTCATTTGGGTGCAGGTTAAAAAAAAAAACCTTTAAGTGTTCAGGAAAGTTGCCTCTAAGATTGTGCAGAAGTTTGTTGAACCATCATCATCATCACCTTGATCAGGACTCACCTTGGTCAGGTAGGAGGCCAGGCGGTCGTTGAGGTTCTGCATGGTCACCTTCTCGTTGTTGATCACGGCAGCCTCAGAGTAGCCCCCCATGGAGCCGGAGGTGTAGATGGAATGGGACACGCGCGTGCCCAGACCCCCCGCGCCGGCGTACACGCTGGGCGGGCGCACCTTGACGGAGCCGGTGGAGATGCGGGTCTGTCCGGCTCCGACCAGCTGCACCCCGCCGCTCATGTTGACGGCGCTGGCGCTGGAGATGCTGCGAGAGCTGGTGCTGCTGCGGGCACTGTAGGTGGTGGAGCTCTGGCGAGAGACGGACATGGTGGCGGGTGGAGGTGAGTCTGAGCCGCGGGGTGATGATGATGAGCGCAGGTGGAGAGTCTCCGAGGAGTGAAGTGAGATGGAGGCAGCGGGGCGTTTTATAGGAGAGAGGAGAGAGGAGAGCGTCTGGTGCCCGGCCACAACAATGCCAGGCACGCAGGTAATGTTTTTTTCACCAAGGTGTGTGCGGTGTCATTAGTGATGCTCCGTGGAAGACAGGTGGAAGTTCAGGTTCTGCCTCATGGCTCGGATCACTGACATGAAGCCAGTCATGAAGATAATTGTTTTTTCCTTGTCTTTTCCTTCACTGTCAGTTATGCTTAAGCTGCAGCAGGTTTCAATGACACTTATCTAAGAGAAGGTCTGCTTAGGCATTTCTTACTACACACACTGTACACAGACTCTGTGGTGTTTGAGAATGAAAATTTGGATTCATAAGAAATAACAAATTTTTTCTCATCAATAAAAATTTGGATTCACGAGAAAGAACAAGTTTCTTCTTACCAAAGAAAAGTTGGATTCATAAGAAATAATTTTATTCTTATCAATGAAAATGTGGATTCATTAGAACTAAGTTTTTTCTTATCAATGAAAATTTGTATTTATAAGAATTAAAAGAAACCTTTGCTTAATTCACTCCATTCAGAAGTTTTGCAAGGACAGCCTTGTTTGTTCTGCTATGATCCAATGTAATAAAGCCATTTAGATATGTGTCTCTGTGTATTCTTTATCTAGCTTTTTGTATCTTTTTGTGCCACTGTCACACTATGTTTTGTCTTTAATGGTGCTTAAGCTGAAGTTGCTCAGACTCTCTTTAAGGTTGTTTAGAAATGTTTTTGACAAATTGCAAATGTGCCACCTCACCACCAATTTTTCTGACTCCTAAATTGAGCTCGACAGATGCATCACAGAAGGAGAGCAACCTTTCTTTATGTTCACCAAGACTGTCTAAACCAGTCTAACAGCAGCATGAATATACTGTACATGTATGTTTTTCTGCTTTCCTGTCCTCAGGCGTCCTGCAGCAACTGATAAATGAGATTCATCCAGTGTACAGCAGAGCATAATAAGAAGTGACTGCAAAAAAAAATCTCATCTCCTCTCAATGCTCATCTGAATTTGCATAAAGTGTCAATGACAAAAAGAAGCCTTTGAAAGAAAGTCCTGGGAAACCAAGGTGTGTTTTTAGCCACAAACTGGTTCTTTTAATTGATTCCTGTTTTTAATTAATCATTGGAAATATGTGTCCAAACATGACTGGGAACTCAAAGCCTGACCCTAAGCCAACACACACACACACACACAAACCCACACACACTATCCCTGTTAGGGTCACTCCACTGACCATTAACCATAACAACTCAGTGTCTGACCTTAACCCTGACACAGTTTGAGGACGTCCCTGTAGGTCGGTGTGCTGTCAGGTTATAGTCCCCATCGGGGTTATGAAAACAAAAGCACACAGAGACAAAACAGTGTCACACCTTTTCCTCAGAAGCTTATCTGACATGCGGTCAGATTGGGTTGGGTCCGCATGAAGCATCCTCAAGTGACATGAGAATGTGAAAACCGTCTCAATCTGTTGTGGACCACACCCATCACAGAAAATACTATACTGTTTTGCACGCCACTTGTTTGTCGTCTTCCACTCACTATTATATTACTGTCAAACTTCACTACAGACACTACCTGTAAATGTGTGTTTAGTGTTAAATACAAGGGTTATTTTTGTTTTATGTGAAGCCTCAGTGACAGCAGAATTTAGTTAACATTGTTATTAATAACTCATTAGGTATGATCAACAATGTTTGCATCACAATCTCAATAAATGGCTTGTATTTATCATTATAAATTTATCAGTGATTTTTGTCTGTGAAGGTCTGGTCTCAGTGTTTTAATTTGCAGAGACGAATAAAATATCAGTCATACTCTTTTTTTTTCAAACCTGTTTTTTAAATGTTGCTGTTATTGCGTACAGGATCAGGACCAACAGGTGAAAGTTAGATCGGGGAGATAAGTAGCAGCAGCACTGATGGTAAAGAAACTGGTTTTCCTGACACCACAATACAACCACTAATGTATTTACACCGCAAGTAAAAGACTCAGTGTAATATTTCACTGTCTTACAGCTTGAAGAAATTCACATGGGTGGGGGGTGGATGGGCACAAGTGAATGTGAAAATAGACA
This sequence comes from Centropyge bicolor, assembly GCA_037975185.1. Lineage (NCBI taxonomy): Eukaryota > Metazoa > Chordata > Actinopteri > Pomacanthidae > Centropyge > Centropyge bicolor. Next base: position 6,677,772 of record JBBMOC010000021.1, on the reverse strand, counting down.
GAAATCAGTGATGAGCATCTGCCTCACTGGATAAGGTCTGAGTCTGAACTGGGCAACAGGTCGAAGCAACAAGTCTGCGACTTTATCAGATGTCTCTGATGGGTGTGTGTCGCTCCAGTCTAGTGAGAGCATAAATGTCAACCCATGTGGCCTGTGATTATCCTTCCTCGGCAGGATCATAAGAAATAACGACTGAATTAAAACAAGGCTGACAAGTGACATTCCAACAAGATTGCGTCTCAGGCGCGGGGGTTTAATTTTCTGTATGACATTTGCACATTAATCAGGACATCCTCAGGTATTGTCTGCAGGTATGCATGTGCTGCTGTCACTTCAACTCACTGTATAAATCAAAGCATAGCACATAATCACATAAGGTAGCACATAAGGTGCACATAAAGTTAAACCAGCTGACAGCTGATGCTTTAGAAAAACAGAAAGTCATATTGTTGCTGCTTTTCTAGACATTATAAAAACACATATTGTCAATGGAAAGTGGACACATAGTGACCGGGAAACAAATCTATACAGTATGCAAACAGTGCTAATGTCAACCACACTCACAGTAGTTTTACTAAAAGGGTAGAGTGTACGTCATGTGGAAAGTCCAGGTCACAACATGACACAGCGAAGGCGATAATCACTTCACACCAATCATTAAATTTTCCGTTTTATCTAAAGACCATAAAGAGCTGAAATTGAGGCACAAATAGGAAATAATTCATTTGCCTTGATCCAACATGTGTGAAAGGTTAAAACTGTTAACCCTCAGAGTTTAGATATTCGAACAGGCCAGGTGCGAACTTCAGAACACCACAAACCCCTGTTTTGGTTTACTTAAGAAATCCAATACTCCTTTAGAGCCTTTGTGACCAGTACAGAGGATGTGATATAACTATGTAGCCGCGAAACACATTGACTGGTTTTTATTGTTATTGCAGTGCAAAAAAGGCCTTTCCAGGTAAGTGATGCAAGTGATGGTGTGAAGCACAGTGATGGGTTTGTGGATGTGGCGGTCTGTCGCTTCCTCAACGCACATCCTCCCAGTGCATCCGCCTGCCAATCAATCTGTGGACGCTGTTATCTGTCTTCGATTATTGGCCATGTTGCTTATAAAAGGGCTCCTCTGCTCAGTGTGAACCAGACGAAGCAGACTCGTTGGATTTTGTTGACCAAGTGAACTGCACAGTCTTCAACAACAACTGCAACAGGTAACTTCATTCATTTTTAAATTATGTCACTTACTATGTAAGTAACTATAACCCATTTTTCTTCTTCTACACAGACATGTCAGGGAAAATTATTATGGTGTTTGCACTGTTGGTTGCACTGCTGGTATCCGAAACAGTCTCCTCAGCGGGAGAGAAGAAAGACACTAATGTATTACAGCAGCTTCTAGCCAAGAGGGAGAAAGTGAGAGACTTGGGTGGCAGACAGGAACCGGCGCCTCGGGCTCACTCTGCACGGGTGGAGAGACGGGCACACCTATCAGAAGACGAACGCGAGATAATGACCAAACAAATAATGCAAGCCATTTCAGGTATGCTGTGGGTTGGGGTGTGAAAGTTCTTCCGATTCTTTCGTTTCTCCTGTGTCAATGACATGAATGAGTGAGTGGGCAGAGATCCAGGTAGATGCTCAGGTCTGCTTACTGAACCCTTGTGTGTGGTTCATGTAGGAATGGTTTGTTCACAGAGGTGATGAACTCTGAGTGCATGTTGGATCGGGACTACCAGGGCTGGGTGGACTTCGGACGCCGGGACGCGGAGTGACCCACAACGATGCCAACAACGACCTAAGAGTGCAGACTTACTGCTTTAGGTTCAGATTTTATATTTTACATTTCATACCACTTTATAAATAAACTCATTTGCAGAATTATCACAAGAGTTGAGTGTGTTCATTCATAGCTGTCATTAGGTAAAAAGGCAGACATATAAAACTGTACTGGATGGAAATGCAACATTTTATTCACAGGTGGAGAAATGTAGACACACACTGACATATTGAGCTGTGATGCTAACACAGGACAGAGCAAACAGTAGTGCAGAGAAAACAGTGGTTTGGTTGATTTAAGTCAGAACATAAACCTGTGTTTATGATTTCTTCCCTTTTTAATCCATAGTATCCTATGCCTCTTTGCTACAGCTGATTGTTCAGAAAGATTCCAAAGAAACATGCTGTTTAAATAATTATGACCACTCTACTACTTCTCTTTAAATAAGGAATCCCCTCAACAGGAGGGGAGAATTCAGTCTGAATGACCTCAGCAACATCAAAATTCCTGATGACGTGAAATACAGCAGATTTGCACAAGCAAGACTTTCAGTCAACGCAGCAAACACACATATTACTTCACTGTCTTTGATGCTGCACGGCAAACCTGACGCTTTTGGTAAGAGGTTTGGCTCAGGATAAAGTCCACAAGGTGATGCTGTATCGTACACAGCCATAACAACGAGTGCTACCTGAAAGCAGCTGATGAACTACAGGGAAGACGGCTACAGGGTATCAACATCATCAATGTTTGTCAGTTCAGTCAGTGTGTCATCCCATTGATGCTTGATTCATTTCTCAAGTGTTTCATTCAGTATATCTGACAATCTTATGCACAACATGCTTTTCTCGGTGTAGCAGCTAATAATAAGCAGGAAGACCAGGAGTGTTTTTAGTGCATTTGAAAGTTCTTCAGTGTGACAGCATTGGTTTGGTTTGTGGTTTCAACTAACAATAATTTACTGCACAGTCCTTTTTTAACTTTCCCAAACGACAACATTCTTATATACAAATACTGTGAGTGATGTTCTGCTTTGGAAACTAAAAAAAATTACAGATGATGAGGTTTCATTTAAAACCAGTGGCAGGGGAAAAAGTGTAAAATGATAACCACGAAACACAGTAAAAAAAAATTTTTTTTTTCTTCATGATGTTTCTTTTTTGTGTGTAAAAAGAAGCTATTTCTGCGCTTGCAGTCAAACAAACTGGTGATCAGGTGATTGTCCTGAGATGAAGAAGAACACACACGCACACACAGACAACTACTGTACACAAATTCATAGAAAAGAATATTACTTTACATTACTGACAACTTAAAGTATGGCTCTAGCACATTCTGTGGCTTTTGTTTTTAAGACCCCAGAGCTGTGGTGCCCTGAACTGCATGGTGGGAATTACATGGCTGGGTGCAAAGTCACTACGGTGAATAAGAGAAGAGTTAAGTGGTGAACACCCCTCATCAGATTTTCAGAGGACGTCCGATTGCTTCTCTCCCCCTGCTTCATTGCGGCCCCTCATCCCCCAGGCTGCCACTCTGTGCAGCCCCAGCCTCTGAAGCTTCCCCACCAAGTTCACACTGAAAATGTTCCCTCTTCCCTTTTTGTTCGAAGATGAGCCTCCACTTTTGTCTTTTGCTGTGGGTTGTGAAGGTTTGGTGCTCTGGTTGTACCTCAGGTTGAGGTGGGGATAAGGAGAGGCTGAGATGCCACGCTCTTGCAGCAGCTGCAGGAGTCCCAGTGATGAGGTGGTTACATTTGTGGTGGCGGTGGTCTGGCCTCCAACGCCAAAGTGCTGCTGGTGGGATGGTGACGAGGTGCTCAGGAGCTCACTGTTCCGATAAGGTGGCACGCCGAAAGAGTGAAGGCTGCCAATGGAAAAATATTAAGAATTAGAAACAAAACTCATACACAGTAGAGAAGAAAACGAAGTTGTTTCTTGTTGCGCCGACATGCAAGTTCATGCGCAAATAATGAAAAAAAAAATGAAAAGACAAGACAATGAAAACATTCTCAGTTAGTCCATTGTTTTTATTAGCATCTGTTTAGCATTGTTGTAGGATGACAAACACGCTGTTAATGAGGCAGCACTGATAAACAGGATCTGGTGGCTTACCAAAATGAAAACCTAGAAAGGTCATGAGAGATTAAAACACAAGGTGTAACAAGCCAAGAAAATATGTGGAGTACAAAACGAGTTAGAGCAGATGTAACTACTTTGCAGGAATAAGCGTTAGTGGGAGGAGAAGGGTGTGTATTTCACAGCAACACAGTGCTTGAGCATTTTGATTAGGTCACAGGAAATATTTAACACCTCAGTCACTGACTTTATACCAACAGACTTATTTAGAGAAGGATTCTTAAATTATTAACCTTCAGGTTATTCAAGTTAAACAAACATGACACTGTGCCACTGTCATTAATGTTGGCACTGAGCATTCACGGTGCGCCCATAACCCTCAACTCTTACTTTGCCCCAAAGGCTCCTTTTAGAGTTGGAGAAAGAGCCTCGACAGACGTCTTCTGCCACTGTGGATGCAAACAGCAGGAGTTAAGGGGAAGAAAAAGCAGAACGACAGAGAGGAAATCTGGAATATCCACACTTAGTGAATGAAGATGACACTGCAAAAAAAAAAGTTGATTAATGAACATGGAAACTATTTCTCAACAAGACACTCCTGAAAAACAAGAGTTCCGTGTCGTGTTACAGCAGCTTAGGTCAATCATAACAATTGAAAATAAAAATTAAACTTTTTTAACCTGTAAAAAACAAAGACAACACAACACAACATGCTCAAATAAAAGAACACAGAGGCACTGGTAGAGTAAGTTGCATGTTTACAGCATGTACAGTCTTACCTAGTGGAGAAGGAGGGGATGAGAAGGGAGGGTTGGAGGACTTTGCAGGTGGTAATGGTATGTGTGGGAGATGTCTGAGGGAGGTTGGGGCCGGATGGAGAGACTGTGAGGTCATGTAGGGAGAAAGGGCACGTTAAACTACACAGGAAGAACATGACTTTGAATGAGAAACTACAAGAGCAAATGAGGCTTGAAACTAAAGTTATACTACACAAATAATGGGACATTTGAATATGCAAACTTGAATAAAGAGGAGGTGGGAAAGCAATAAACATGGACTTCAGAGGAGATTTAATGACATGAATAAGAATGGAAAAGTTAATGGAGCTAACTGAGTAACATGTGTTTACATGTGTCTTACCCATGCCATGTGCTCCGGAGAGGTGTGACAGGTCGGGTTCATCCTCCTCCAGGTCATTCAGACTGTAGACATGCTGTATGTCGACCTCGAGCTCCCTGAAGTCTTTAGTCAGGACGCCTGGACGTGGATGCAGGATTCCTCCCAGGTTTGGTTTGGCCAGCTGTTGCCACTGATGTAGAGTCACCGAGCCTGACGGTGAGAGAGTCAGAGGGCACCGCAGTTGAAGAAGGTTGGGACACAATGCATTTTGATGTTATTTATATTGTCAGAAATAACTATGATTTATTACAACCGTTTTTGCTGGGAAGGATCAACAATTAAAAATGAAATGTAGAGAAAATATATTGGTGGCAAGTAATAGAATGGAATATATAATAAGTGCACATATCAGGGGCGAGCGGTCATAATAAGCTATAAATGCAGTGCATGCCCAAGCCCTTCATTAAAATAATTGAAAATATTCATCTGTCAGTGTGTTCTATAATGCAATACCTTAGTTGTACTGTTTTGGTCTGAAATTCCTGCCTTATCTATCCTGTTTTGTTTGCGAAAAGCTGGAAAGCTGACAGGTTGTTTCGCGCATGCGCACTGCGATATTGAGTAGTACCCGCGCTCGAGGCTGTGTTTACTGTACATGAGCATTTTATATGGCAAAAAAGCTGTCAGTGAAGCAGCTTATCTGCCAACGCGCATGCTCAGTTAGAAAACGGAGCCCCGGAGGTATACAGAGCCCCAGAGGCATCTCACTATGATATAGCGAGGGTACGCTTTATTTATCCCGGTGACTCACTATAACATAGCGTGGAGGGAACGCTTTATTAACGCGCACCCACACTATAGAAGGCGTGCCCTCGCCTTAATAAAATATTCTGCAACCTGACACCTCCGGGGAGACGTAAAAAACATATTACGTGTTTTAATTAATAAATAAATAGCCAACAATTGGGCGCTGGCTGTAGTTCACACTTCAGCATGACCACTGTAACAGATCACCGCTCGCCACTGGCACATAATCAATGGAAGAAGGTGGACAGAGCAGGATGTTTGTCACATATGTTGTATGGGGTGATGACTAAAGTAAGGAGTCAAGCTCAAAGAATTTAGCAAAAAAAAAAAAATCTCAAAATGCAAAATTCACACAGTACTCATCCAAGTCTTTGTAATTTTTTACCTGTACAATGATATTTAATACAGAATGGAACACAGGGTTTCTGCAGTGTTCACCAACTTAAATTCAAGAAAAATGAATTCAATGTTGTATAAGACCTTTTATTGCAGATATGTGTTATAAACACATGGCAATAATGTTGTTCATTGCAAAGTCTGGCAAAATAAACTTATCTAAAATATAGCTTTGATATGGAAAAAAAAGGGTTTAACTCTAAACTATAGTCAATTATAGTTTCAAGTGATCCAAACTGTCATGTTTTGCCATGAAAGTCCTGAAAACAAAAACAAACCACAATGGTTGTGACTTTACGAGGCGTAGAGTATGTTGATAAGAAAAAGTCATCCAAGTATAGAATATTATGTTGGCTGAGTGGTTAAAGGTACCGTGTGTTAACAAACAAGTAATGTTTACTCACCAAAATGCATTGTGTGTATCCTTGAAGTCTAATAAATGTCTTTTGTTTCTCCTAAAACATTTTCAAAACCGATGTGTGTAAGAATTTGAAGCCTTCATTGTTTATATCCATGTTCACTTGCTGGCAGTCTTTATCTTCCTTGCTTTTTTTGCCACATTGCTACGTTTCTTGGATCCGTGGACTTGTTGCTGACACCACTTCGTGATCAGTAGAATGAAGTGAAACCTTTGGCAGGACTGTGTTTGTGCATCCTCACGCACACACGTGAGACATTAACAAATGGGCAACCACTCTTACAAACATTGCTTCATAGCACTACTATAGGTCAAAAACTACTCAGGGTATATTGAATATTGTTGCGTTACGGCAAGAAGAAGGGTCAGAATCAAATCTGACCAAATAAGGCAATGTCTTTTTTTTATTAATTGTTTGATTCATTTATACTGTTGGCTAATGTCAAATGTATTTATTAACTTGATAGTTTTCAACTTTTTCAAGCAAGTAATTTAATAATAATTTAATAATTAGTATTTTTTTTTTAAATTCTTTTTACTTTTAAAAGCAGGACAGCTTTACACTTCTGGTATTCAATTATTATCACACACTAATGTCAACATTGATCACAGTGCATTGTTGTGTTTACATTTTTGCCAACACATTGTGACTGCATTGTGACTCCACATAAGCCAGAAAAAGCTCAATCAAACTGATCAGACACAGTATGAGGCTGAGGCTTTTACCTTCCAGAGGTTTGACGATCTGCAGGCGGTCTGGCAGGTAGGACCTAGATCCTCCTGAAGAGCCACAGGAGTGTCGTGAGCTGCCATTTGAGTAGTTGGTGCCTGTTGATGCCGATGGGCTGGAAGCCAGGCTGTCATTTGGTGTCAGGAAGCCACTTGAGCCCTCGCCCTCTTCACAGTTTGCTGCCAAGGCATTGAGTTTACGCTCGCGCTCCACATCAAAGAAAGGCCGCTCAGAGGAGTGGTTCTGCTGGCGGACTGACAAGTTGCGCAAGGCGGCTTCAAGGTCCTGGCCTCCTGGTGTGCCTGGCTGGCCCAGACGCTTTGGCCCACTATGGTGAAAACATGTGACAATGTTTCAACTGCCTCAACCCCGTGGATCCTTTACGTGGGTTAATCATTATAAACTCATGCTGTAACATGAACATGTAACATGAGCTGTTACACCCACAGAAAGGCATTTTAACCTCTAGCAATTAAGGCTTCTTCCTTCCTAAAACAAGTATCAAATGGTTCATAATGAAAGTGAATTTTTCATTTGATATAACAGCGTAAGTACATGCATGAAGGCACACTTACCTGTTGTCTTCTTTCTGGGTGTTATTGAGGCTGGGCTTGTCTTCCAGAGTAAGGCTGGCATTATCTGAGCCATAGTAGCTGGTTCGGGGGGTACTGGTGCAACTAGAGCAATTGGACAGCGGGCTGGAGCCGGGTAGCCCCGGAGAGTGGCACCGAGACCGCAGCCTCACAGCCTTGTTCACCACCTTCACGGTTTCAAACACACGCCACGGATGGTTCCTGCCAGGGAAAACAGGGCATGACTGGCCTTTCAAAGATTACACCCAGTCTATGTTTTTAATGTCAGCTGCAGACCTGTTTGAAAAGCAGGATGCTCATTGTTGTCCCATGGGGTATCACTCACACTCTCCTTCAAACTTTATGTTTAACCCACATTGGGGTTAGCAAGGTTCACATCAAGGCACCCTTCAGGATTTTTTACAATGTACTCCATTTCCTTGAGTGTGATTAGATAATTTTTTGAGGTAAGTAGGTCTGCCACCAGGTGTGCACTGGAGGAAAAAGGCTGCCTTTGTTCAGGATGTATGTCCTATTCTAATCCTAAGAGTAACATGCAACTTTGCATCACCTTCTACAACATATTTTAGACATTTCAGCATTTCTCTATGACATTAAAATTCAGGACTAAATAAGCAAAAGTCTATTTAAGTTTGAAAAACAACATGCTGGGTGTTATCTAACAATCAAAAATTCAGCTAATCTACTTTATCAGGACTGTGAGCGTATGGGTGTGGTTTGATAAGCTTTCACTGACAGCTGCCTGGCAACATAAACAATGAAACACTAACATGGTTATCATATTTCCATTCAGGTGTTGCTAAATCCTGATTGGTGCATGGAGATACATTGATAGAGCAGAGACAAAAACACAACTGCAGAAATGCCTAAAAAAAAAGCAAATGAAAAGTGTGTTCATGAAAGACCCAACCGCTTAAAACATGAAGGGTTTCAGGGCCTTTAAAGGCACAGGTCACCACAGACTCCAGATTTAAAAACTCGCATATCTTGAAATACAGAGATTCATCTGATCAGCATTGTGTGAACCCATTGCGTAAGGGTATGAATGTAATAGACATTCAATTATATGCAAAAGTAAAAGTAAGGCTGCTTGAAAGAGGTAAGAATATTTGAATTTCTATTTCATGATATGTGAGTGAACTCCATTCCCTGTTGGGTACGGGAGAAGGGTAAACTCGTACATAAATACAAAATGTGTGCAGGAGCTGAATGTGGTCATAATGGAAAAGGACAAAAACTGATCCCCAGCTCCAGAGACAAACAATGGCTCTTGCAAGTGAGCCAGAAAGAAGATCAGAGATGAAAATAAAATGTGAGGTCCCGGAGGTCAAAAAATGTTCATTGGATTTTTACTTGTCCAGCATTACTCTTTGATCTATTAAACATATACTGTTGACACTGATGCATCAATGTGTAAGCAGCATTGTTCTGCTGTAGCTGCTCAAGGTAGAGTTCTTTTATCTACTTTAGATAGAGTTAAGCAGTTTAGTCTAGAGGTTCCCAACCAGGGGGTCAGGCATCTTCAAATAGTCAAAAAAGAAATCTGAGGGGTCATGAGGTTAATAATAGGAGAGAAAAGAAGAAAAAACAAAGTCCAAAGAACTTTCTTTTTCTTAATCTCTGATAACACATTGTCTTTTATAAGCTTATGCCAGACATTATAAATCCCATATATAAACATATATGTGCTTTGTTTGGTGTTTTGGCAAAAATAAAAGTACAATACAAAAATACAGACAGGCACTTTTTTCTACCACGTTTTAGCCAAATCTTCTTACTTAATGTGATTTCTCAGATTTTATTCCCTTAAATACTCAGTTGTATCATGTGTAAATTTCAAACCTCACTTTGAGGCAGTTGTATGTCCCAGACTTTTGCTGCACAATATGTGGGTATTTTGGGCTTTAAATATAGTAAAATGTGTATTAAAGATGTTGATCTGCTCTGTCCACGCATGTCCTGTATATAGTTGTAGTAGACAATTTATAGTATATTCCACCTTAACTTGTTGTTATCTCAAAGTCAGTTGGTCAACAGGTAAATCAGTTGGTAAACTGGCCATCAACTCAACTCAAGTGAAATAGACTATTCTCCTTTGCAGAGAATAACAGCTGAACTCAGCTTGGATTTATGCCAGTTACATTAGGAAGTTCTACAGTGGAAAAGATAGTATGGAAGGAACATAAAACTGAACCAGAACTGAGCTTTAAATTTCTGATTATTATCTGTTTTGCATCAAGACATAGTCTTTCAAAAGAGAATCAAATTAGCGATGCAATGCATCTAATAGTTGATATTTCTCCCACCCCCTCCTGCATGGCAGTGTCTCCCTCACATGAAGCGTACAGCATAAAGACTCACTTGTATTCTGAGGGAGCCGGGGTGTCAAGGCCTTTGCGGAAGGTGCCCTCTATCTCGGCCGCCAGTGAATCCATTGGGAGGACTGAGGCCAGTGCAGTGTACCTCTGCACCGTACTGTTGGGTAGGCTCTTATTCCGCAGGTTCTTGATGTCCTCTCGGGCTTCACGAAGCATGTCCTCACACTCTGAGTACTTGTCCTGCAGGTCCTTGAGCTGCAGACAGGGGGAGACACATCTGTCAAACTCAAGAGGAATCCATTGTGCCCTTCACAATGAAGGTACTGCATATGGACATAAAAAAGCATATATATATATAGCATGTTTCTGCAAAGATGCACAGGTCTGTGTGGGTGCCAAGAGAAGGTGTTTCTGGGTAATCACATGAAGGATATCAAGCCATTTTCTGACAAGAACCAGTAGCCCTTTCAAACATGTAGCATACATTAGGAGATTGTCCTTGTCAGACACGTTCTCACCTACTGGAAATACTCCATTTGATTAAGGCGAATGGTGCAGGAGGAGAACTCACCTATAAAGATGACTATTTCTGCATTGATATCAATACTACATGTATTTAGATGTATCCGCAATATTAAAGAAAAAGTGGAAAGCAATACACAGGTGAGCAAAAAAGAGTGCGAAGCAGCTGCACTCGGTGCAACTTCATCGACAACATCAACACACTTGGTTGCTACGAAAACGCTGGCTCTGACAAAAGCACCAAAGTACAAGGTAAATAATGGGGAAGTTGAATGACAGTCAACTGTCTCTTCACTTTCTACAAGCCTTCTGAACAATTACAAGAGCTATGGATGTTTGGCTACAGAATGATTGGTTGATTAAGGAATGTCATTCAGTAGCATTTAATTTGAGCTGACATCCAACACAGAAAGCAAGAACATTTGTTTTATTTATCTTCTGCTTAGATATCTTCTCAAGTAGAAGATAGTGTTCTGTATCTGAACATTGTGGTTTGGTAAATGTCCATAATTACATTCAATAAAAGAAGATTGGCTTTGCAAATGTTTACATATGACACCTGTGCATACATGCAGATTTGATAACACAAAAGCATGCTTTAGGTGCCCACATTCTGATTGTAGCCACTTGGAAAGAAAACAAAGCTGAAATCAAGTGATTGTAAGGGTCTTGCCTCTGATTTCAGTTTTAGCTGGCTCTCACGAGAGGCACCCAGGTTTTGGTTCAGCTCCTCATTCTCATGGGTGAGCTAGAGGGACAGAGAGAATAAGGTTAAGATAGTTTTACTGTGACTAGTAGAGAACATGTTAACATCTGACAGCAAAAGAAAGTGATCTCTTCATAAAGTGCAACTATTGTATGTAAGCTCCTTGAGGGCACCTTGCCTGGACAATGTGTGCATGTTTCTCTCACCCCTTTGCAACGGGCCTGCAGATCAACAATCTGAGCAAGCAGTGAGCTTATCTCCTCTTGCTGTCGGAGAGAGTCCTCTACTTTCCTTGCCAGCTCCTCTGACAGGTCGACCACCTGCTTATTGACAGAGGCTGAAACACACAAGTACTGTAAATACACCTGGAACTGATGGTCTACGCTTTATGTTCATATATTGAAACTGAATAGACTGTAGCACTTACAGAGTTCTTCCACACACACCATCATCAGCTCCTGTTCTTGCTCCTCGTAGTTGGTCGTCTCTGTTGTGAGCTCATTGGCCTGCAGATATAACATTCCACATACATATACAATTGTTTAATTCAATAAACAGCACACCGGATTAAATCCTAATGTCAACACACACACAAAAACAAATAAATGTTACTGTTTAAATGTTTAGTACCAAAAGTGAATGTAGTTAGTAGTTCATAAAACAATATCACATGCTAAATTTTATACAGACATGTCCATAAATTCATCCCATTCATTTCACTCTATTGGAGAACTTCACAGTGTTCCATACCTCTAATCGCAGTTTGCGGTTCTCGTCCTCTAACCCCTTCAGTTTCTGCTGCAGGAAGTCGTAGTGAACAAAGTTGCTGAGAGAACTGCACGATTCGTTCCTTTTTATCCTACAACAAGAAAACAAACATGTCAGAAATAGACATCTCTCTGTTTCTGAGACTCAGAGAGCTTGAGCATACAGAACCCAGCTATTTTTTAACTGTGGTAATACATGTACTTCAACATGTTTAAATTAGCTGCTGCAGTGAAAAGCAATTAAAAGAGAAGAGTAATGAATAGAGATAATCATTAACTGCTGATGGGAAGGAGTTCAGCACGAAGCTTAGCTGGAAACTTTGAGAGGATCAGCGAAGATGTTGTGACGTATGTTCACTTATACACAGTCAGTGCACTGAGGATCACAGACATTTAGAGATCTCTTTTATATCACTGAATAATTATAGCTGAAAGGCTGTTTTTAATTTATTCTTGGTTCCTGCCTGTCTATTCTATTTCTGACATATCAAAAGTGTCATATCAACATGTAAAAAGTTATGATACTATTTATTGAAAGGTGAGAGATTGTTCTGCACATTTTGAAAGAGAAATGAGGTCTATTTTCTGTTGTGTTGTCGTTGCTCAAGTATTTAGTAGCATGAATTACAGTGATTACTCAGTCACAAACCTACAATTTATTTTAAAATAAACTAAATACTATGCTGTGTGTTAATGAAAATAAGTATTTCCAGAGGTACCTGTGTACTGTGTACTGTGTACTGTGTACTGTGTGTGTGTGTGTGTGTGTGTGTGTGTGTGTGTGTGTGTGTGTGAGAACCTACGGTGACTGCGCTTCAGCATTCTCGATATCCTCAGTGCTCGCATAGAACTGGAGGAGGTCATCTCGCATTGACAGCTCATGACGAAGTTGAGCAATCTGGAAAATTATAGTGAGCTAATATTAGTCAGCAGCTTTTTAAGGTCCATATCAATTATGTTACACAGATCATGTAATTTACTGTGACTGCACAAGTGTGTATCATGAGGTCTGTTTATACCTCCTCCTTTGCTATTTCAAGGTGTTCATCCAGCATTTCATTGCGTGCAGTCAGTTCTTGGTTTTGCTTCAGGAGGGATTGACCGATCCGTGCTGCTAACTCGAGATCCCGCTCTTTCTGTAAAGCGATAAGTCAATACAGCATTTATTTTACCAAATAGTGCATAATGATATGGCACATATGGCATATTTGTTTGTTTTTTTAATGTGGCAGATACATAATCCATTTTAGCTAGGAAATCACAACTGCAGTCAATTTTTTATCCAAACTTAATCTTCTGATCGCGACAGAAACAAGTGTGCCCAAAAGGGTGACAAACAGCGACGGTCAGTGAGTCAGATAAATTTAATCTTCCCCAATCCTGTTCATCTGCTGTGTGTCCCTCTCTTACCTCCTCCAGCAGGTGGGTGACTGCCTTGATGTCATGATACGTCTTGGTGACCTGGCCCACTCTGTCAGAGCACAGCACTGTGGAAGGAGGGAGAGAGGGATTTAATGAATGGATGAAGAGACAGAGCTGCAGAAAGTACACAAACGATACTGTAACAACAGCCTCGCTGACTATTTATGATGAGATTATTACGGGGTTGTGAGAAATAATGACTAACCAGTGGGGGAGCTGTTTTGATTTGGACTGATCTCCTCCTCTTGTTTCTATTTTTCAACCAGCTTCTGAATCAGTATAGATAATAGACAAGGACTAAAAGAGCACAGTTTTCACATGCAGGAATAAAGTTTGACATGCTTGATATCCACTAACACTTTTATTAATTGCTGTTAAGCCTCTTTCCCTTTGATTTTATATTAACAGTTTTTTTCTTTTCTTTTGCATTTCTTGATGTGCTGCTTTGACAAAAATGGATTTTGGATAACAAGCATTAAAAAAAAATCATATATTGAATAATCATGTATATAAATGGAGAGAGAGGCTGCCATCATAAACATGCTCTAGTCACATAATTAATATTTAACATTAACCTGCATCAATATCAACAACACACAGCATTCTTTGTATGAATGAGTGCCTCAGTAGATTTTGCGTCTGCTTTAAGTTTCCACAGCTATAGACCACAACATCTCCATGTGGTCAGCCAGATACTGATCCTCTTAGCTTGAGCCTTTTTAGCCTAGATAAGACACCAAGTAAGACCTCGTTCTCTCGGACACCAATATAGCTTGATGGGAGAGACTGCCAGGCCTGAAGTGACAAGATGTTCACACCAACAGGACATGTAGAGAATGGAAGGGATAACAGTGACTTGCTATTGACCTGCGACTGTTTACTTCCTGGGAGTTTGTTTGTGTCTGCATTGAAGTCGATAAGGTTAAAGAGGCGTGGAAGGTCAATAAGTCATTCTCTGGTCAGATGCACCTAGTATTGACATGGTTCTTAATTGAAGCCATTAATGAACTGTTCATCTGTCAAACACTGAAAAGTAAACATTGTAATTTGTTACCTAGATTTGATCAGAATTTCAAAGGTTATTACTTTGTCTACCGAGGACATAAGTTATAAATAATAACCATTCAGCATAATACTGTGCTAGCTGGACTAAAGAGATGGGAAGTTGCCATACAGCAAAGTGATTAGATTGAGGCCCTTTAATTTGGCCTGGAAACACAGTGATTGGGTAGCTGTATCAGTGTCTAATCAGTCTAATGGAAAGACCTTAACCTTGGGCTGAACCAGAGAATTGTAAAGTATACTGCAGCTGCCCATGAATTATACAACATTAAATCATGTCAATAGCACTTTGAGGTGAATTACAGTAATGCAGAGGTCATGTTTCCATCTTGACTGAGTACATTAAAGAGTAACACAGAACAAAAAAAGGTTGAAAAGTGTAATAGTGAAAACATTTGAACCCAAAATGCAAAGGTGGCAGCAAGCAATAATGGGCATTGTGTGTCACAACCTGACAAACTCTATTAATTTAATTTTAGAGTTCACTACTGGCCGAGTAACAAATCCGATGGCAGGATCTTGTGTTTCTTTCAAGGACATGGCAACAGAGGACATTTGCTTAAACAGTGAATCTAAGATCATTCTAATTAATTAATAACTAAATTCCGATCAAAAAAATAAATACTGATATTTGAAAAGTCAAATGAGATAGTCACATCAACTCTATTCAACTCAATTCTAAATCTTAATTTCAGAACCAACATGGACGAGAGTTCTTTTAAGTGTTCAGAAAATGGATATTTGAACATGGACATCTGCACAATAACTTAGCAAACTCAAACATTTGCTGATCAAGGTCTTGCCTGCATACAGCCTAATACAGAGTAAATCACACATAATCAAATTCAAATACCAGTTATCTTGAGTACTAAAGGACTAACTACGTAATTCCCAAAATTCATTCTATAAATTAACAAAGGTTAATCTGATAATAGCTCAAATTCCTCAAATCCTATTGTACTTAAAGTGGATTGCAGCACAAGTGCTAAAAGCAAAGTCGGCAGCAGGACCATGAGCAGGTTTCAGATACTGTGTGTGTGTAGATACACACATACAAAATAATCCATCCAATCCAATCCAAGTCATTTAAATGTCAACAGTGGACCAAGTCAAAAAAAATACTAAATAAGCCTATGATGTAAAGTCCATGCACAATAATTACATTATTTCATGCCAGTCTGCATCAGGAATATTAAAGTGAAGTATTATTGTTGTTTATTACTGACAAGGAAAATGCCATTGTATTTCTTAGTCAAGACACATGATCTCATGTCAGACATTTTGTGATGTCTTACTTGCACTTCAGCAAGCATCTACTCTGTCCATCCATTAAGTCTCACCGGCCGAAATACGTGATCTATTTCCTCTTGACCTGACTCCCACAGCAGAGAGCAGATCAACGGAAGAGATGCTGCTATGCCAGCTAGAGGTTTTAGGGTTTGGGGTGAGCTAAATCCAGGCAGCTGAACCTTGAACTGCTGGCCTAATACTGTACCTATGGATGAACCAGGCTCACTTAGCTGTACTTATGACGTCTGTTATGTTGTGAGGATCAGACAGGCGTGGATGAGCTCTAAGAATAAGATTCACATTGATCCCCTAAGAATCTCTATTGTTCTGAAGGTGCAGACTTGACAAGATTGGCAGGAGTTAAAATTTGTCTCACAACGCTTCCTACTGCAAATCTGTAGTGCAAATTTTAGTAGAGCAGAAAAAGTCTCACATGGATGCACATTTTACAATAGTGACATTAATCTCACAATAAGAAATTATGAGTTAGCAGTCACATCATCCGTGTCGTCGTTGATGGATTCATCACTGGCAATACAGCCATGAATCTAATCAATTAATCAATATAATTCATAGCACACACAACTATATAGTCAACCAAAAAACAACTGAGGTATATGTGAGCTGAAAATACAACAAATTTATTTATCCTATTGCATAACAAAGAGGACAGAAATTTGTCTTGAGTGTCCTCTTCCTCTGGAGGGGTGCTCGTGTGGTAGTATTGGTGCGGGTGCCAGCCACATGCCCGTTCAGACAAAGAACCCCCATACAGAGGAGGAATGAAGGAGAACCCCTGTTCACATTAACTGTTAAAGCAGAAGATCAGAAAAAGCAAAGACAACTGACAATTTAGGATTGAAAGTAGGGCAGCAGCACAGTTAATGCTCCTATAGACTTAGTTGTGAACCACAGACCACAAAGTGGAGGGTTTGGGAACATTCGACAGCAGTCATTTGTTAGAAAGAGCATTCAGGTCATTCCTTCAGTCTCATTTAAACAATGTAATTCTCTCAGTTTATGAGACAATTCCGCAGAGTCAAACCATAGAAGGGAACAAACCCCCCCCTCCCCAATAAAGAAAAGACACTGCAGCATTAAAATACTATTCCCTATTCCTACGGCTCTGACCTCCACATAATAGCAACTGCAGTAGAAGAGAAAACACAAATGCGCAGTATCACCAGTGACAACTGCTGACATGTATACAGGGCTTGACTGTGCTGCTGCAACGTGTGAGGACACACACATAGGCTCAGTGACCTTCATCGCACCATGAGGAAACATTCAAGCTGGATATATTTACAAAACTTTACAGGTCTCGGGGCATTTTCACATTGCACTAAAGGAGTCTTCTGACAAGAGCTGCAGAAACAAGCATTTTATTGAATGGCAGTCATCATTTGCGTGATGCACCTTCAGTGACATCACTGCACCCTGCAGTGCATGCGTTGCCCTATAAAATAGTAAAGCACTTAGATAACCAAGATCTTGACAATGCATTGTACAACTAAACACACCAGACAGCAATATTTCACTTACGGGGCAGAATAATCACAACCATGACCCTTTGCACTTCATGCCTTATGTCTAATTTTTCTGAACTCTCACTTCAAGCATGGGCTCTGCTTATCACTGTCACGCACTGCATAGTCTCACCTTGTGTCACCTCCCGGCAAAGGCTGTCCTTGTTGTTATTATTGTTATTGTTATTGCTGTTGTGGCATTTCTTCTCCTCCACCATGACCACTTCCTCCACAAGGCTGAAAGTGCTCTTCTCTTCTTCCTCCTCAGATGCAGAGGAGCTCCACACCTCCATGGTGACTGGAGAAAAATTGCCCTCCGTCTCTCCGTCCATCGGTTAAATCCCACGTTTCCTGATTCTACTGTGTGTTTGCCATGCTATGAAACACCGGTTGTGTCTCTCGCATCATTCTGCTGGCCTGTGTGTGGTGGAAGTCTGTATACACTGGCCTACGTGAGTGGGTGTATACACCTGTGTTTGTGTGTGCAAGAGAATCTGAGCTGCTTGGTGTTAATATATAATCCCTCAGACTGTAAGGGCCATCTGTCGTCATGCCTGCCTCCGTTCACCTGGCCACGTTGGACTACCGGGTAAGAACAGAGGGGAGGAAGAGGAGGAGGGGTGGAGGAGGAAGAAAAACCTAAAGTGCAAACCATAAAAGCTGATATTGATCCCACTGACCTTGTCCAAGCACAGAAAGATAAGTATCATAAAGCTACAACTGAGAAAATAATTCAGGATAAGAAAGCTGATGCAGTATGAAAGGATGCTGCATTAAGCCCACCCACCCCTGTGAAACTGAGGCAGATGGTAGGTTCCGCCCATGCCAATGGCTGCTCCTGCTCTCTGCACACATACGTAACAGCAGATAGAGAGAGGGCTCTGCATAACACTGGTGCAGACACAGCCACACCCACTTTACAAGGCTCTGATGGAAGCCATGAAGTCAATATATTTGTGATTTATGTGTTTTGACAGAAAAAAATACTAATGTCATTTTTTTATTCCATTTATTAATTTATATTCATCCCTGTATTAAAATTATTTTTCCTCTGTAAGTGGATAGTAAGTAAATATTCCTTTTTCCTACACTATTAGGGCAACCACAAAGATTGCTTTTCTTGTATCATTTCATTCCAGTCAAGACCCAAACAGGAATTTTCAATGAATTTTCCATTCCATTGTGCTGTAACGATGCACAGTCATTCTACACCCAGTCATCACATTCACTGTCTTATCTCTGTCCGCCCCATGCCCTTGCAGTTACTACCCTAGACGTAGCATAAATTTCCTCATAAATTTTTCACTCAAAAACAGACTCTTTCCAGGTCAAACACTGCATGCAAGAGACAGTGGAGACACAACTTTGGCCATCTGTTATATCCCAGTTCTTCCTGCTCTCTGTCTTTGCAAGCATTTGTTAGTTCCTGCAGAATGTGAATTTCACAACTGTGGGACAAATAAAGGTATAGCTTGTCTTATCTTAATAAAATCACCCTCTACAGGAATGGTTCTACTAATTGAAGTTAACAGGCCAGTATGACAACATATGTAAAAATGTCACCAGGGAAAATAGGCTTTAAGGAGGTAATGTCTCACATTCTTTGCCCACAATAACAAGCTAAGGTGTGATAAGAGCTTAATCTGAGTTACCTCCCACTAATAAAATCAACACTACAGTACACTACACAGGGTGCTTTGATTCAACCTTCTCTACATAAATCACCTGGATGATTGATGAGAATCTTTTATTAACCATCTATTAAGATTAATGTGAGCAGTTTGTAACAAAAACAAAGGCAATAAAGAACAGTTAAAACAGAATCTTAACTCAATGCACAATTGTAAATCAATGTGACATTATAATAAGCACCATAATTACAGTAGTAGTAGTAGTAGAGTACAGTAGTAAAAGCCTACAAACTGAACTGAGAGCGGATATCACTGGTCAATATTTGTCTGAGGAAACACCACGTAAGGTCACATCATTCTTGTATTTCTGATCTAATATATAAACAATAATTATGTATTATAGATCAGACGTGCTCTGTCCACAGTCTGCCAACTCGCTACTACAAGAGCAAAACATGCTGCAGACAATGTAACCTGACGAGTGAGCTCCCTCTGCTGCACTGCACAGCTGGGTTGATTCATGAATATTTCCCATGCACAATACTTGTTGCGGATCAGTGTTTGTGTATGGCATTATTGTTATTGTTGGTGTGGCTTAAAAATGTTTTCAAATGCTTCCTTGTACTGCTGGTTTTGTTATTCAATTAAATTTGATCTGTGGTTTATTTACTTCATTGCTATGATCATATTAGGTTCTACAACTATGTTTCACATGCTATGTCAGTCAAAATAGCTGTTTTTCACAAATTATTTATAGAAAATAAAAAACCTAAAAGACTGATTGAGTGAAGTGAATGAGACTGAACCAAAGCAAAAAGCATTAAAACACTATGAGTGATCCCCTTCCACATTAGATGTTGCCATTTGATGTACGGTTAATCTAAAAATATTGATTATCACAACTCTAACAATTGGATGGCGTGCCACAGACTGCATGGCACTAAAATATGTAGAGATTGCTATATAACACTGATGAATATTTAGGAGCAGCTGAAACCTCAATCACAGAAAGTACCAGAAAGAATCGCTTCACTGAAAACAGGACACATGCAAACGCAGTGCAAGACTGGAATTAAAGAACAAACAGATGGAACAAAGACAGAAGCAGTGAGCCAGAGTAAAGAACGCTAAAAACGCCACATGCCACCTGTCAAAACACTGCAGTTTGGCACAGCCTGCATGGCACAGTCTGCATGGACCAGGTTAGTTTGCCCTGGTCTCAATAGTAACATGTGGCTTGGAGTCATCTGGGTACAGCCTATCTAGCATTATGAGGATGTAGCCAAACAATCTCCTGAAATCCTATCACTCTAAAGCCAGGTCGTCAGGATTCAGGGTCATCTTGGAATAAAGTTTCTGTTTCAAAGCATATGTCACTGCAGAGCAAAGTCTCTTAACCTTTTCAGATGTCACTGCAAATTAAATATGGCAAATATTTGCACATTCACATTGTGTGCGGAATGATGTGTCGCTGACTGAACCACTGATTTGTCAAGCTATTATGAAGTGAAGCTCTACCTATATATTCATTACTGAAAAGGGGCTTTACAGTGTGAGTTTAAACATTTAATGACTACAGAGCTGAACCTAAGATTCGCTGATCAACCAAATCTGAGAGCAGATCATTGTGTTTTAGGGTAGGCACTAAAAATGAAAAAACACTGTAACTCATGCACACAGCTACAAAAGCAAGCCGTGTAGATACACACAACTTGCCAAGAGCTCACAAGTCTAGACAACCTATGAATCTAATTATACATGCTTTCTGGGTTTATGTACAACTGACTTGCCAACAATGTCATCATGAAGTCAGAATGGCCCCTGGGATACATTGTCTGCACCGCTCCAGTGGAAACTGCTTAGGAAGCCAAGTGACGGCAGGTTAATCGGCTTGGTGACATTTGACATCTTTGACTCAAATGTGAGTGTGCCGAGGAGAGCGGAGGAAGATTATGCTTCACACACTCCTGTCATTACAATCACATACACTTTAATTTGTGGCCAAAACATGAGAATAAAGGAAAAGGCAATTATGCTACTGATCAAGCAAACAAGTTAAGGAATGTAGTGTGTCGTTATTGCAGTGATTGCCTCTCAAGATCAGCCTAGTAAAATACACTCAGAAGAATCCTAAAATCTCTTTCAATAACACAATCAGTGCTTGGAGGTTTAACTGTTTAAAGGAAGAGTGTGGCATGTAAATATATTTCATAAAGTAAGCAGAGGCCCATAGCCATTACAACCTATGTGCATGTATTTAAGTACTGTGATAATGCTAATGATGAAAACGTGAAGTGAATGCACATTATATATCAGGGGTATATTGTCTGAAATTCACTAATGATGTGAATGATATCCCTTGACTTATTTTCTGTTTAAATTAAGTCATTAACAAGGACATGTACACCAGTTGAAGTGAGGGAGTTTACAGTCCATAGTTAAGGAAACACATTTTAAGCTTTGACACAATTAAGAACAGTTCTTCAGCTCACTATTTGCAAAAATCCCTCTATTTTGAGTGTTTTCTAGGAAGATAAAGTATTGTACATAAGGGTGCTAATTTATGTACATATTCCTTGTAAATTTGTTCTAGCATTTGCCAAATAAAAAGCTGCTGTGGTCAACTTCCTGGCCAAGCATCAAAAGTGACACATTAACTTTGAATGAACATTAAAACTTTACTTGAGCAAAGCTTGAACTTGTAAAACAAAGGCTAAAAATCAGCACATTGACAGTGGTGAACTGACAACCCCTACAGTCTCATATAAGCTCCCTGTTAAGACACACACTGTCTGCATTGTTACACCCAGCAGATTCTACTAATCATTATAACCACCAGGAGTTCCACACTGTATGCAACTTGCAAAATTGAACAAATTAGGATTTTTTCTTGGCTGTATAAAAGTAACAATACCACAAAAAGAAAAAAACAATGAATGTAGGACAATGCAAGCATATGCCCTAAAATGAAGCGTAAACAAATAGATGGCAGCCCTCACCAGACAATAACACAACACACAAGTCACCCAGTTCCAAAATATCCCATTAAATCTCAAAAGATCATTTAGGGTAAATAAAGAGGGGTTTCAATATAACGAAAAGAGCTTGACAGGGGTAAGCCCATCAGGACACAAGATACTGTGTCTTAATCGTAAATAAAAACAGTACTCACAGAAATACTTGAGTGTCTCTTCGATCTGCTCGTGTGTGAGTCCCAGAGCGACCTCTGGTTGCAGCAGAGGGGTATGCAGCCAGTCGTCATTGTCGTATCCAAACACGGTGTCTGCTCGAAGAGTATAGTTGGGCTGGCCCTCTGATAAGAGGCTCACTATCTCCAACTCTGGCAGGTCTGAACTTAAATCTGACAGGCAGAGAGTGGTTGTTTGTCCATGTGTGCATTTGTGTGATTGTAGAAAGATTTGTGAGTGTATGGATTTGTGTATGAAATAAGAAAAAAAGAGAAAGAAAGCAGCACTTTAACAACCACAACTAGGTTGACAACTTGACATGTCACCTACAATGGCACAGTGCCCTCTACTGATAAATCTATGACCCTACACTCACAAGTGGACACTATTCAAAACATACATCAACTTATAAGTGATTTGTAGATGATGAGTAAGTGAAGATTTTTTTTGTGACTTACCTGTTAAAGTTGACACATCATGACGGGGTTGTTGTTCCAGATCCCTGAGATTCCCAGGTGAAGCAAGATGAAGAGCCTGCACCACATCCAGGGCCCCTGGCACCTCCCCCCGCCCCTCACGGAGGGAGAAGGCTGACTGGGAGTCCAGGTGGGCCTTTGGGCGCCAGGAGGGAGGAGAAAAAGGTGCACCAGGTGAAGCGGTGGAGGGAGAGGAAGCAGGGTAGGACAGCTTGACTGGGGCTGAAGAGTTCAGGGTGAAGGTAAACTTAAAGCAGTGTGGCGCACTGTGAGACTGAGGCCCCCTTGTGGCTCAGGGAGACAACACAGGCTTCCAGGGCATCAGGCTCCAATTGACCTGAGAAGATAATGACTACAGAAAGGAAATACAAAGAGGAAGAGAGGGGAGACGAGAGTAGAAACATTAGAATGTTAAAGGAACTAAGTGTAGGAATCTATTCAATATAGGGCTGTGCAACGCTTATATTACTTAATATTTAACATTTTGCTGAATATCGCAATTTTGTAATATACAGTACTGTATGTATATTTTAAAACCCAGCAACTCCAATAACACACACTATATATACATATATGTTGCATACAGTTAATTAAATTTTTGCTTCTTCTCATATTACATTTTAAGGCAATTTTTTCTCACAAAAACTCTCACAATGAAGTAAGACTTGCTGTACTAACATAGGGAATATACATCTAACATGGAAGTGATTGTGATTCATTTTATTTTCTGGAGATCTGATCTCTCCCAGCATCAAACCTTTTGTTTGATCAAAGAGCCTTTTCATTACGAACAAAGCAGGGCCTGGCCTACTGTCTGTGTTGCAGGGTCACAAAGATAGAGTTACCACAGCCTGAAGCCACACAGAGATCAAGTTCCCTGGCATAAGTGTAACACTCCTTTAAAACACACACACAGTATGAGGCTAAGGCAGATCATGCTATATGAATTACACACCAAACCATCAATGCCATTATCTAGCAAAATGTCTGTGCATATAAAATTTGTGCATAAAGTGTAAATTGTCAAACAAACCTCTGAAATAATGTACTGGGAAACTAAGGCGTGTTTTTAGCCACCACCATTTCTTTCAATTGATTCCTGTTTTTAATTAATCATTTTGTAAAGATGTGTCCAAACATGGCAAAGTCATGTTTTTCACTGATCTGTGACTGATTCAGTATTGTCTCTGGCACAGTGCACCATACAGTGTGTGTCATTTACAGTATGCCATCGATTTTAATTATTGGCCAATAAAAAAACTTTATGATGCATTCACAGTCTTTGCATTTGAACATACACTCACTTGCCAGTTTATTAGGTACACCTAGCTAAAACTAATGCAATCAAATACACCCATTTTAAATAAGTGTGGGTAGACTACAGATACACCTATATAATGCAGTACCGTTCAACAGCACCACAAACTACATGCTCTAAAGTGATCACAGAGTTGTATATAAACACAGTTTCAACCAAAACTGAGCATTATAGCCTTGATAAAATTGAGATTTTTAACAGAACCTTTTTATTCATCTATTGTTATTAGCTCGGTGTACTCAATATACTGGCACCTGTAAGTAGTTTTGTCTTTAAAGATAAAGGAAACTTCAAAACAGATTTAATTCGAGCAACCATAAATGTGGTAATACCCAACAATAAATTAATGGAGTGTGTATGAAAGTGATTCTAATAATATAAGTGAAATCAGACAGAGATTTTACACAACTAAAAAATAATTATAAAAAAATAAAAAATATTCTCACATAAAAATTCTGCAAAATGCTCTATATTACTGTTACGATAATGCTCTACTCATAAATTCAAGTTACATAAAGGCTTGCATAAAGGACACTTGATACCTCGATATCCAGCTATCGCAGTTAATAAAACATACTGGCCCGAGGGCAAAGGGTCTGGCCTAATTAAAGCAACAGCTACTAGTCTATCATGGTAAGTACAGAGTGTACACTTCATAGTACATTCACCTGATTACACATGAATAAACCCCACCCCCTTGCACACTAGTATCACCATCACAACCAGAAGCCATTTATTCCCCTTTATTCTCATCAGTCCGCTGCTCTTCGACTGCACAATCCATCCAATCAGCTGAGTGTGTTGGTTTGTGGCCAACAATTCCCCATCACTCCTTCATCTCTTATAGATGTCAGAGGAGTCATGTCATTCCCCCCCCCCCCATCAGACTGTCAGTCTCTGGCAGTAATCCATGTGTGTCATGAGTAGAGCAAAGGTTCTGTTACAACAGAATGACATGCCATTTCGTGAATATAAAAATATTTTAATTTCGCACGGACAATAAACAAAAGCTATATATTCAGAGAGGGGAAAAAAGCTGTCCAAGCTTTTCACATTAACACTCTGTCAGCTCCAATTTGGCAGTAAGTGAAACACTCTGCTGGTTTGTTAACCATGCGGTCAAGCGAGACCCTGTCAGCCACTTAGGGGTGACACAAGGGGATGTAGTTATTAGCCATCTCTCCCTGCTTTGTATTCTCATCTTTTTAGTGTTCTAGGCAGGGTGCCAGAGAAAAAAAAACTGAGTCAGCTGAGTAATCAGCTAGACCATCATTTGCACAGAACATAATGGAGCTGCAGAGGAGATTAGTGCACCAACCTGTGTTCAGAAACAACAGAGGTAACTAGCAACAGAATAACTGGCCAAAACAGTCTTAAAATGCCATCAGGGGTTTTTGAAAGTGTACTGTAACCAGAATCAATGTGTTTCATGCTCCTGGCTCAAAGTCATGTCTGAGCTGAACTGTGTTGCAGTAAATCCTGCCTTTGACCTTAGAGCCTGGACTTGGGTTGAACTCAACAGGGGTAAAGCTCTGCGTTGGTACTCTGTGCAAACAATGTCCTTCCAGGAGGGTGTGTACGTGAGCAGAGGCACACAGGAGAGAAAGAGAGACGGCGGGAGGAGGGGGAGGGAGAGAGGATGCACTAAAGGGGTTGAAAAAGGGGTGCATTTGAGACATATGTACTTAGTCATTAGAAGACTGAGTAATTCACATTCTTCAAGATAGACAAAAGGCTCTTTTCTTTTGACCTCCTTTATAACCAGCCGATCTGCATCTACATCAGGGATCTACAAGTTATAGCTTCTCAGAAAACAGGAAACACGGCCAGTAGTTCATTCATGCAGCAAAGCTTAAATTATCTACTGTGACTGGGTTGTTGGGCAGCAGTGCTGCTCATCTTAAACATAGAAATCAGACAAATATGAAAGACAACAGCATATCTTCAAAGTGAAAATGAAATGTATTGGAGCACAGGTCAGGTAACTTAAAGATCTGTTACAAATGCTTCTTAAAGTTCTTCTTCTTAAAACAAATACACAATTTGGCTCTCCTCCTAAACTGTCTCGAAATGAAACGGTATGACGACATGGAGAAGTATTTGTTTCCAAGGAACTGACTGTAGCTTTGGTCCAAAAAGCTGAAACCAATTAGTTACAGGCATGACAATATGAATGAAGTTTTCATTAACTGAAATGAATATCTGGCAGTCAGTATGCTCTTGATTATTACTCATTTATCTTAACCTAAAAGAGAAAGCTTGCTTTCATAACTTACAGGACAGTCTATTGAACTACAGTTTAGCTTAGCCTTAGCTTAAAGTGCTTTAAACCCATTGGAGTGCAAATAAAGTCTCTTAACTCCAGCATGCACCACATTACATGGGCTTTCAGGACTCTAAACAATAATGTATACATAGTGTGGATAAATGGAGCCATTTAATGATCAATTATTAAATGGCTCAAATTATCTAATAACATTTATGACATTCAAATGTCATTATTAGAGGCTGGGTTTACAGGCTGTTTGCTGTAATGCTTTGGAACTTTCTACTCTACTGTGGGGTTTAGCATAAAAAAGAATTCATGTCATACTATATGGCAACCATCTTACAATACTGTGTGGTATTACAAAGACAGAACAAAAATGCCAAGATCCAAACTAAAGACTGGATTAAATATTTGCATCTAATCAGCTGAGAGGATAAGAGGAGTCAACAGTGCATCTACAGAGATATGCGGACGTGCATCAGTTCACGGTCTGAGCACATCATTAAGTCCACAAACTACTCACAAAACTTGCAACCTGCTTGCAAATACACGCACTCTGCATCACAAGACATTTATGGATCAATGAAACTGCAATATGATGTTTGAACAAGAAATTTATGTTCATCCACGTTACCAACCAATGCAATATTCTGCTGCTTTGGTTACAATATCAGCGACATCAGCATAGGACTGAATAACCTCACTGATCCTTTATTCTATTATTCTATCTAATAAATTAAAAGAAAATAAATTTTAAAAAAGAAAATCTTCTGAAATAGCTCTTTCTGTCATCAAATTGACAAGATACTGGGCTGCAAACTTCAAATGTTAAAAAAATATTGTTACAGGTTTTAGTAGTGACTACAACACACATGCTGACCACAAATATTTATAAGAAAAATATTGTATATTGTTGTATACAGTGTAATGAATCACACAACTTTGAATCCCTTAAAAACCTTTAGCTTGCTATCATTAACTCTAGTAGCAATTACTAGAACCTGACCAATTAATCAGCAGATATTTGTTCATTGGCGATATATCGGTATAGGCATATGTCAGTGTATAAATACTAAGGAACTGAAGTCCAGAGTAGTCAAAGACATATTCCGAAACAGTGTCACCGTTCTATATTTAGCCCACAAGTTAAGCCCACAAGAGTGATGACAAGTTTGTTTTTCAACTGTAGAACATTTCTTATACCCCTATACAAAAACCCCAGTAACATCCAGCTTTTGTCATCAGTGGGAAAAGGTAGAATCAGCATTCATTCATTCAAATGACTCTGCAGTAGTCACAGGTAGTCATCAGCAGAGATGGAAACATGGCACCCAGGTAGACAAGCTAATTTTGGCCCATTTTCTGGCCCAATGCTATCACGCACATTGAACATTATTTCACATTTTTCACACTCAGGGAACAACGAGCAACAGCAACAATTTAATTTTCTTTGAAAGTGAGACTGAAATTAAAGATATAAAAAAGCAACTGTTGTAACTTTGTCACTAGAATCTGCTTTTCCCTGTTTTCAGGTGCATTCACAATGTTGGAGGTGACACCACAGAAAAACACAAAGGCAAACTTGTCAAAGGAGTGTATTTTTGTAGGTTTTACCCGTGTTTAAAAAAAATCCGCACATAGGCGGTAATTTTGGTGTCAACATCAGCTTTACAAATCCTGTACTGGTTGAGCTATAGTCATAACCACAATTCAGTTTTCAGAGTTATGACTAACCAGCTACACACAGCCACAAAAATAAAAACCCTAGTCTGATCCCATGACAACTCTAAACAAATGAATGACATCATGAATGCATTATAGTAAATGACAGTTGTTCTGAAACACCAGAGTCGTCCAGAGCATTAAACTATGAGAGCTGTTTGGTTAACCATTAACAGTCAACTGTAAGTTACCATAAAAGGACTGGCAAAGTTTATTAGTCATTCTGACATATCAATGATAAAGGTGATTAAAAGAACAGCTGAGAGACAGGAGTTTAACAAGGATTTCAAGGAACCAGGCCATGGTTCACTTCCTTGCAACACAGTTATGTTCTAACGTGATATCTGTTCTGTTATATGTGATACTTTTAATTTATTATAATTAATAATAATTAAACAAATAGCAGACTCAGGTCAGCACAATGTAAACACAAAGCCTACATCATGACAAAAGACAGGATACAATGCCTCATACAAAACAAATATTGCAGGTTGCCATATTGAAGAGAGCTGGAAAGGCTTGGGAAGAGGACGGATGAAGATAAGATGAGTTAGACGAAAACCTGGAGAATGGGAGGAAAGAGAAGCGCAGCAACTGATTACGATTATTCAAAATAGTGATTAATCTGTCAATTATGTTTTTGAATGTACTGATTAAAGCTGGGGTTGGTAAAGTTGGACAAATCTGTGAGAGTAAGCTAGATTTTGAAAGTATCTAACTGTATCCAACTCACAAAATTCCTTTAGGCCTCCCTCCAAAGTTACTCCCCAAAACACATGAACACACACTGCTGCTGGAGGCAGGTACTCTCAGCTGTCAAATTAGCATGTTACTTTAGGTAAATGTTGGCTGCACTTTCTAAATTCTCATGTGACTGGCTCGCAATAGCTTTAGTCATATATTTGAAAGAATCCGGTCATGTGCAATGAGGCAGGCAGGTACATAGGTAGAAAGGCGATCATTTCATTCAGGCTGAATGCAATGATTGATTAATTAATGAAATGGCTTAATGAAATGATTATTATCTACACAGGCTGTAATCATGTAGTCTATAGAATCAAAGACAAAAAGGAAAAATGCCCATCACAGTTTCTCAGAGCAAAGGTGGCAGCTTCAGAATGCTTGTTTTGTCCAACATTGCAAAAAAATTATGATTAATTAGAGTATTTATAATCAATATCATTGAAATTTAGTTTAAAATACTAATAAAAGAAACAAGGCCTCACACTTGAGAGGCTGCAGCCAGTGAATGTTGTCATTTTTGTGTGATAAACGACAAACAATATATATATCAATTACCAAAATTTGTATGTGATTCATTGATTAATTACACTGGGATTATGGTGTTCAGATGAGTGAGAGGAGAACAAATGAGAAAGAGCTAAACATAGAGCTAAACAAGACAAACAGGAGGAAAGGTGCATGGGAAACATACAACAGGCTGGTTTATAGAGGACCCTAACATGAGCAAGAATGTCACCCTGACAACTGGGGGAGCTATATCAGTACCGATAGTAACTCTATGGGAAAAGAAAGTGGTTATAAAAACCCAGATACCACTAACTCACTCTCTAAAGGGTAATCTGCTGTGTTCACTCAACATGTAGTCCTTTAAATCTGCTTCAGGAGGAACACGTAAAGGACATACACAAATTTCGTTCAAAACACCAGGCCCATATTCCAACATAATCACTCTGTGGTTCTTTACATTTCCACTTTGAGATTCTGACTCAGAGTTTAGGGTTAGGTTAGTGTACAACAAAGAGTCAGCCCGCTGACTTACTGACCACCATGACCCTTTAAACAGAAATGACAGGTCAAGAGGGAAGGTTAAAATAATTATTACATATTGTATATTCCAAACAGTGTGTGCAGAATAGGAAAGAGTGCTATTATGTTGCTAAGACAAGAGATTAGTTTTCAAAACCATCTCAATCAACTTTATTGTCTTAAAACACACTTTGTTGTCTATAATCGTCACATTAGATTGTCCTTATAATTTCAAAGAAACTTTTTAACCAGACCTCAGCTACAAAGTTCCCTAAGCACTTCCACAACCAGCATTTGAATATGTAACTGAAGTCTGAAAAAAAAAAAAATTCCACACATAACATTAACTACCTCAAGTTTACACCAGATTAAACTGTAGCTTGGGTGGTTTGCAAGTTACTGTACACCACAGTGTCTTTGAGATACTATGACACTATTCATTTCTACACACACTTTGGAGCTTTTCTGAATGTTAGGGGCGGACATAAGGCGATATACTCATACTTACTAAATGGGAAAAAATAATGGGAGATAATAATATGTATTTACACTGTGCACATTTCACACCACATATGTTTGGAAACAGATGAAAATAAAGAACTTTATTTTTTACTCTGTTTTTAACCTATTACCCTCATCTTATAAATGGTCACATTAAACAAGCAGAAAAGATTTTTTAAAAAAGAAAAAACGATTCCAAGGCACAAACTCTTAAGTCTGCTGTAATGACCGCTCTAGCATAAGGTCAACATGTTCAAACATGATGCCCATCATACAGGTGCCTGATATAACTGCCAGGCACTCTTATGTGTTGTGCAATCAGAAAAATGTGAATAGAAAACAACAACAGGCAGAAAATAAAAATCAAACTCTACCTCAAAATCAAAGTAGCATATGGCAGTAAACCTCTATTTATTTATTTTTCACACACAAAGTGGCACAATTAAGCAGAAAAAAACATATTTTAATGCAGTCATGTTGACATGACAAGTACCAGGCGAGGAGAAAAACAAACAGGTAAAGGCTTCTGTGCTAGATCAAGGCTAATCAACACAGACTGAGTATAGCATGCTGGTGCAATGCTAGTAGCACTGGACAAGCTACAGAACACATTAATGAACTGAAACAGACTTACTGTGGTGCTGTAGTGGTTATCATATCATGTGACCTTCTGTGGATGTAGGGTACTGTCTCCTTTAATGTGTGTCCAGCAAACAAAATGCTTTGTACTGCTAGTGCTGCTTTACCGGCCGGCTTCTGTCCTGTCCAGAGTGTGTCCTGTCAGAAACAGAGAGGGGAAGCAACAGTGAGGCGGGCTGGAGGTGGGGCTGAAGGGGGATGGAAAGAGGAGGAGGAGGAGGAACGTTCAAAAAAAAAGGCGTACTGGTTTATCACGTGCCTGAGAAACGATGAGGTCTATGGGCCAGCCCTTGTCTAGGTTATTGCTCTATAGCAGGGGTATTGCTCTATAGCAGCAGTTCAGGAGTTCCCTCTTCCTTATAGACACAGTCATTGCATCAGCCAAACATGACAAAGCACCAGGCTCTGGTTTGTGCTGCACTATTCAAATTAGATTTAAGCCTGTACTTCCACCTTTATCTCAAGTCTGTTTCCCAGCACCACTGGTCACTGATTTACAGACAGCCACCAGTGATTAATTACTGGCTATGTAAAACTGAAATCAATCAGTAGTAGTAATTTGTTACAAGGGTCACATTTTGACAAATCAACCTTACTTTATCTTGCATGTTGACACTTGGAAAGGATTTACAGTTTCTTGATGATACGTTTAGACTATCCTGAGGGAGAGATACAAATACTGACTGACTTACAGGACAACAACTGTGGTGTGACCAGTAAGTAGTTTCTTGCAGCTCACAGAGACCAACATTTTTTTTGTTAAAGCTGGCTTAACTTAATGCTCAAAGCAGGTGCTGGTTCAGTCATTATAACAAACAACAAACAAGAACACTGACAAAAAATGACCACAACACCAATAATACTGCTATTTATGCTATGTGAATTTCTTCCCACATGCTTCAAGCAACATACAGTTACTATTACACTGATGTGAAGAAAATCAATTTTGCAACCATTTTATTGTAATTAGCATTTGAAGATCAGACACTGGTAGTGAATTGTGGTCTGCATGCTTATATTGCAATTCACCCGAGTCTTATTAAAGGATTGCATGTTTACCAAAAAAGGCCACTGTGGTTTCTTTTAGCACTTTCACTTGTTTTAAAATAGCAGCAAGACTAATACGTCCTCTGTTATCCAACACATAACCTGATACAGTCATGATATCATAGGAAACAGCCAAAATATTCATTACATCACACAAGATCTCTTGTGAAGAACTCTTTGAGCTTAATGTTCTTTAAAAGGAACTGTAAAATGTGGAGTCTGGACTGAATTGAAAGCAATCACGAACAAGGAACAAGGAAGAACTGCAAGATTGTCCCATAAAAAACTGAAACACTTCAAGTAACTGTGGTTGAACTCAGATGTCCCCATGCACTGCATCAAGGGAGAAGAGACCATTCAAATTACTCAGAAATACAGGAAGTAATGTTTGTGTATTGCTGCCAAAGACTATTTCTAATCAGAATATTAGAGGGCCTGAAACACTCTCTGTAGCCAATAAATGTACATTTGTTTTACTCACATGTTTTGCAAAAAGACTTTGCTGACCTTTTGCTGTTTGTTGGTGATCAGGATACATTTTGAAAAATAAAAAAGCAAGGGAGGGATGTCCTCTAATAATTTAGAGTCAATTAATCGTTGTAGACTGTTGTCATTCATATTGATGCCTTACAGAGAAATATAAACACATTTTTAAATATAACTGCCACCTCATGGTTGTATGCCACTGTCACCCAGTCAAGTTCCAGTTTACAACCATGTCCGTCCAGACATATATTTTTGTAGTGAAAACCTTTAATAAGTAATAGTAATAAGTGTAATTTTTTTGGCAAAATGGATGTTATCACTATATTGATATGTATGATTCCAGTGAGAAACATGCTGTCTTCATTTAGAGACTATTTTTACAGAGGAGGACTAATAGAGAGCTTTGTCACTTGGTGCAACTACCTGAGGCTCAATATCAACAAAGGTCAATGAGCTTGTGGTAGAATACTGCTGTATGTCTATCAGTGTCCCCATTGAGAGGAACAAAAAACAAAATCAAATTCCTCGTATGTGTTGACATGTTTGGCCAATAAAGCAGATTCTAAATTTAGAGCTATGACAGTAGATGATGCTTCCAATCTGGATGTTGCTGCAAAGAAGCTGCAAATTCTAAAACAGAGACTCTTCACACACATCTTCAAGATTAGTGTCTACATTTCAGTATCTGACCAAATATGACATAGGGTCTCAATCTCCCTTCTGTTCCTGAGTTATGGTGTTGAATAAAGGCCAGGAAAGTGTTTTTGCAGAACATTATGATGTCACAGTGAAGTTGACCTTCGACCTTGTGAATATTAAATGTCATCACTTCATCATTTTATCCTATTAGACATTTGTGTGAAATTTTGTCATAATTACTCTATGCATTCTTAGGTTAAAGCCAAAAGCATGGTTTGTGAGGTGGCCTTGAATTTTGATCAACAAAGTCTCAAATCTGAAGAAATTCCCTTAAGTTGCTCCAGAGATATCACAATTACAAGACAGGGACTACCCACCATAATGTTGAACATAATGCCTCCAGCCACATCTAAAGTCTAAACACATGCATGCAAACAAACAAGACTTTTGCTTAAACAGCATGCAGTATTATATTAGCAAAATTAGGATTTAAAAACAGAAACTGTCTGATCAAAGAATGAGTATGGATCTGAGCAAGCATGACACCAGTGTGCTTGCCATTTTATAAATAAAAGAAATACCAGAAGAAATATGTAACAGTAAGCAGTAATAACAGCATGATACTTGAAATGAACTACAGATGTACAATGTTTGCATTTTGTTGTTATTCATATTAACAGCATTCTTTCAAACTTCGATCTCTGTCGACCTTTTTCCTGAGTAAAAAGCTGTGTGGAGGTTACAAAAGACACAAACAAAGAGAGCCCGAGGAGGGAGAGAGAGAGAGAGAGGCTGAGACAGAAGAATTATTCCTGAAGGGTAATTTTGTGCTTCTTCCTTCATACAATTTATAATTCCTGGACTTGAATTTGTGTTTGGGTTATAAATGTTTTCTTTTTCCTGTTCACCCTAAGCAATGCCAATTCCCCGCTTTAAATCTCTGTGTTGAATACATAGTGAATAATGTGTGGTTTACACACAAAGGTACCATTGATGCCCAACCAGTTCATGTGTGTACACAGGGTGCACCTTCTGTCTCACTCTACAGTAAACCACAGAAACTATGCTGTGATGTGTTACTGCAAGCTCACCACCTGCAGTGTTAACAAAGAGAGGGTGACTTCTTTGAATGTCAGGTACTGGAGTGTTTTGACAAAGGAGCGGGTCAAGATGAAAGATTTTTACACTAATAGACAAATGGTCACTGGATAAAATGACTGTGTTGTGCATTTGAATGTAAAAAAACAAAAAGTATGTATAAAACTCATAATGTCAATAGCTGACAGTTGACCTTTGATTCTTAAAGTCACTTAATTTCATCAGGCAGTAACGGTAGCTAGCTAACATTATGATAACATAATTAGCCTGTAGATATAGTTTAGCTAGCTACAAACACGTCTTAAAGAGCGCATTTTAAATCAGAATAAATTGCTTTATTCAGTACTAAAGTAAGGATTAAATGTTAGTGAAGTGTTAGTCAAAAGGAAAGTGTTTGGAAGATGTTAAAAACAGGACAAGTTGAGTCGTAACATCAACACTTCCACCCTCCGATGAATCCCACCCTGCAGCGTTATGGAAATTTCCCCTCACCCAGTTTGGACAGCTCAAAAAAATAAACAACAAAGCGACATTAAAAGTGTCTGTGAAATGACAGTAAGAGGTAAAGAAAGCAAAACAGATTTAACTTACATATTTATTTCATTCGTGTCTATTCAAGGTCGTAGAGCAGTTTCCCCTCAGCAAACTTTGGTCTCAGCTGTCACAGCGGCTCTTCTGCTCTGTGCTCCATTTGGTCATCTTGGCAGCGAGGCATCATGGGACATGTAGTTCTTCAGCGAAACGCTGCTTTTTCTGGCACAAAGTAGTAGAATTTGGAAAAAGTTCACCATTTTTGACAAATCTGAAGCTCCGAGACTGTTTTTCCTTTAAGAAATCCACATAAAAATAATGGTTTAAAAAATTACTGTAATTTCCATATATATGATTCTATTGTTTGGAATAATACATATGCGAAGGTGGTGGACTTATGGGAATTAAGAGGCTCTATAGTTGAGACTGGTCACATGCAAAGTATTTTAAGCCACAGAAATCGCATCACACCCTGTTGATATTTTTGGTTTGGGTCACAGATTGAGTCTGAGTGTGTGACAGGTGACAACTTTCAGCACTAACCACTGGAGAGATGTATGTAATTTTATGCAATTCATGTAATAGATAGAACTGTCGATGATGTATTTCTCAATCAGATCCCCTTCTATTTACCTCAACGACTTTAAGCTGAACATTGGTCTGATTGTTGTATGTCATTAAAGGAACATTTCTAGTCATATTCAGCTTCCTCTCTAACTTTATCTGAATCTTCTCATACTAGGAAGGTCACCCACATGTGACGGGACCAAATGCTGAGCTATTTTAACCCTGAGAGCCAGACACCC